>PYUH01000327.1:145060-251968 GCA_016808085.1 Suaeda aralocaspica | reverse complement strand
AAAAAAAAAAAAAAAAAAAAAAAAACGTGAGGTTTTGAGTGTATTTGCAAGTACTACCCAAAATCCACATCAATTTGGTATCAGATTTCAAGGTTTTTTCGATCCATCATGGGAGATTCAAATTTGACACAACTTATTCAAGACATGATGACAAAATTTGAGGCTATAGACGTGAGACAAAAGCAAGATAATGTTCGAATTGATGTTTTGGCTCAACAATTCCAACGAAAACTTGATCCTCAATCTATACACTATTTTCGTGGTGGTGATGATGATGAAGCAGATTTACACTCATCTTCTTCTTCTGAATCCCCTAATAGACGATCAAAAAGCAAGCAAAAGTTTGATGATCGTGGCATTAAACTTGATGACTTCACAGGCCAAGGTTCCCCAGATGACTATGTTGAATGGGATTGACAAGTGGAAAAGATTGCTAAAATATATATAAGGGTTTTGATGATAAAAAAACCTTTAAAATTGCTTATATTAGATTGACCAAAACTGCTGGATTATGGTATAAGGGCGTGAAAGCCAAAAGGAAACGTCAAAACAAAGCCAAAATAGTTTCCTGGTCTCACCTTAAAAAGAAGTTGCGTGACAAATATGTGCCTTTTGATTTTGATCAGCAAAATTATGTCAAGTTGACTTCTTTATATCAGGGCACTATGAGTGTGCGTGATTATATTGCAGAGTTTGAAAGGCTGTCTTTGCTTTGTGATTTAGAGGAAAGGGAACACATGAAAATGGCGAGATTTTGAAGGGATTGAACATAAATATTGATAAGGAACTTGATCTGGCTCAATATCATACCTTTGATGATCTCTACAAGTTGGCTTTGAAAGTGGAAAAGCGAATAAAGGGAGACACCACACGAAATTTCGTGCCTACCACTGGTAAAGCACCCTACACTCTTCAGAGTACTAATGCCAAAGAAAATCAACCACCACAAACACCACAAACATCTGCAACACCGCGGAACCTCAATTCTCCCGTAGGATTCCTGAAGTGCAGCATATAGTGTAGTGACACTATTTACCATATTCTGCATTAGCTGATTCTGGTCACTTAGCTGCTTCATAAAGGCATAGGTTGCCTGAACTGATCCTGTACAGGTCCCAACAAGACCAACATCACTTCTTCCCTCATCTTTCATCTTCAAAACACCACCTGCATATGTCATACCCTTCTGACCTATTATCTGATTGGTGAGATGTGACATGGTGCCATAGTCTCCCACCATAAGAACCTTCCAATGTCCAAACACCAAGGTCAGCCATCCTGCATAGGTTAGTTCATGGTTTGTTTTCTCCACACAGCAGATCATATGACCTAATATCATAGCAGGAAGGTTTACTGGAATGTGTTCAATGAGGCAGTAAATGAGAACACTATCCATCAACCGTACACTCAATCGTCCTTGTGATCTAGGACACACAATCTTTGAGGCTATGGTATGAAATAGCCTCATGATTGGCTCCTATATGATACGAAACAAGGTGACAACTTCGAAGGTTTGATTATGGCTTCTAAAGATGATACAAGTATGGGAGAAATTATGGCTTATGGAGATTCAAGACTTTTGGGATCTTCTAATACATCATCATGGGTGTGTATGGTGACACACGAACATACTTGATCATTGAAACAAAGGAAAGAATGGTGGAATTAGGGGAATAAGATGGTTTTGCCTATGAGTTTTTCCCACTTCACTTGATAGGGTTTTCTCATTTTTAGGCATTGAGTCTTTTAATTCTTGAAGTTTCTTAATCATCATTTACAGCCTTATACACATGGAGAATGACTTCTTGAAGGTTTCTTGATTAAAAGATTGAATCTTGAAAGGTTTCTGGAAGATTTGAAGAAAAGTCACAAAATAGCGCAAAAAATGGACGGTGTGTTCTTGCGTCATTTTGGACGATTTTTGGGGGATTTGGGTAAATCTGATTTTCGTGTAATTCTGGTTGTAATTTGTTGATTATCTTGATTAGCAAGGTTCGAATAAGTTTGTTAGGATTTTTTCAGATTAGATAGGGTTTGTTAGGATATTTTAGCAAGTTGCATTGCCATGTAGTGATGTGGCATTCTTATCCTGTGAGTCATTGATGAGTCACTAGATTAGTCCTAATTATCCTATGTTTATGCGTGTATTTTAGTCTAGATTAGTTAGGATTTTGTTGATGATTATGACTATAAATAATCTCAATATTAGCTTGTAAAAATACACAGATTAGAGTTTAATAAACATTGATTGTTTAAGTTTGCTTGTTTTCTACAAAACAATAAAAAAAACCGAAGGTGGGAAGAAAATTTCGAGTGTGTGAAATTCTCGAACACTTTGTGAGAGTTAGTGCTTAGGCTTTAGACTCTTGTGAGGATAGTTTTAGGAATTGAGGGTGCGTTGCTTTAATCAATTCATAAAATTATTCGACCTAGATCGTTTTTCTTGGTGCTTAGCTTTAGAGAAAACCGAACTAGTTACTATCCTTGTGAGTGGCGATTTTTATCAATATTCACATCACTATAGGTGGCCAATGTTGTACCCATGCTTGGGGTCAGGTGGACCAGTAAACAATATGGTCTGGATCTGTTCTGCTGTGACTCCCTTGACAGAAGGCCAATTCTCCCTTGAGTACGCATCAAGTCCCTTAGTTGGAACTTTGAGAATTTCAGCCAATTTCTTTTCAGACAAATTAATGGGAGTATCCTTAACAAAAGAGAAGTAGGACTTATCGTCCTTGGTATGTAGGTGTTCATAAAATTCTTCAACCAATGGTATAAAAACATCTAAATCTTTAGCAAACAACACATACCACTTCTAAAACTCTAAAGCATCTTTAATCTCAACCAAAAACTGTTGTCCAACCCAACTCTTAGCAACAGAGAGACCAACTAGAATTTGTCTATCTTTAAGATATAGAGGTTGAGGAGTAGCAGACTTACTTTTCTTGGGTTTAGCACCCGTAGAAGCAACAATAGCAGATTGCTTTCTCTTCTGCCCTGCTGTGGACTGATCTGGTTGTGTTTCGCGCATAACCACCTTGCCTTTGGAAGCCTCAGCACCCTTCTTGGCAACCACTCAAGCACCCTTGCTTGCCACAGCCTTAGTGCCCTCCTTCTCAGTAGCCATATCAAGTTCCCTCTCACCATCGGCACCCTCCTTCTTCTTCGATTTCTCCACCGGTTTGGGAGTGGTTTTAGGGGTGGGGGTTTTGGATCTTGTGGTTTTAGGTTTAGTAACCTCCTTCTCAACTTCCTTCTGAAATTCCTTAACCACTTTTGATGGAGGTTTCTTTGTACTCACTTTCTTTTCTTTCAACTCCTTTTGCATGGCAGTAACTATATCCTCCTTTGGTTCAACTTCCTCCTCCTCTGTTTCACCCTCTTCTTCCTCAACTTCTTTTTCAACCGGTTCTGATTTGGATGTGGGTTCAAATTCTTTCTCCGGTTCAGACTCTTCAGCAATTTCAGGCTCTTTAGGTTTAGAATTCTCCACTTGTACTGGTGTGGATTCTTTTGATTTTGGTGTGGGTGGCCTTTTGGCAATAGTTGATTTTGTGGATTTTGGAGTGGAAGATTTTGTGGTTTTGGCGGTTAATTTTGGAGTAACCGCTTTTGTGGTGGTTAATTTTGTGGTGAGAGCTTTTGATGTTTCTGGCTTGGAATTCTTCCGGATCAAGGGTGCTACTTCTTCTTCATCAATTTCCTCTTCCAACACATCTTCTACCACTGACTCGATTATTTTGTCAGCCATCTTCCTCGATTTCTTCGTTTCAATTTCAGGAAATTCATTAACTTCTTTCTTAACTAATATTGTGCTTCTTCTTTTCGACATGATGAGACTGAATTTTTCCTCTGCTTTAAGCACTTAAAAAAAACTTGAACGATTTTAGTGAGAGAAAGAAGAAGAATTTAGGCAATTTAGGTTTTGTGAGAGAATATATAATCGAGAGAGAATATAAAAAAAATATGAGATCAAGGAAATGAAATGAAAAAGGAAAGTAAGATCAAGAGAAGAATATTTATAAGAGATTGAAGAATCAAATGGTTATCTTCAAAGATTTGAAAGATAATTGTCCGTTCAACAAAAAATAAAACAGTTGCCGTAAATATAACCGTCACTTCATTTATTTCCAATAATTTGAAAATTTTCAAAATAAACTGACTGATTAAAATAACTGCCTCACGAATCTGGTTCCCTAATGGTCTACAACTGGTCTGTACTAACTTACTCTTTACAAGATTATGCTAAGGTACTTGAGTAGTAAATTGATCAGCTCAACATCGCATAAGAACTTTGTGAGTCCTAAAAAGCAAAAAGAAACACGAAAAAAAATATACAAATTGACATCATCTGACTAGCCAAAGGAACAAGTCAAGACCTAAGAGTTCATTGTCTAATATTAATCATACCCAACAAGGTACGAAGCTTGATGAACATTTCTCTACTCAAAGGTTTTGTAAAAATGTCAGCTAGTTGATCTTCTGACCTGCAAAACTCCAATTCCACATTACCTTTTTCAACATTGTTGCTTAGAAAATGATGCCTAAACTCAATATGCTTGGTTTTAGAATGCTGGACAGGATTTTTTGAAATATTGATTGCACTTGTGTTATCACATAAAATGGGAACACTTTTGAAACATACCCCAAAATCCTTTAGTTGTGACTTTATCCACAAGAGCTGAGCACAACATAAAGCAGCAGCAATGTACTCAGACTCCGCTGTAGATAAGGCCACAGAATTTTGTTTCTTAGATCCCCATGAAATAAGACAAGAACCTAAGAAGTGAGCCATTCCAGAAGTGCTCTGCCTGTCCACAATAAAACCAGCAAAGTCAGCGTCTGTGTATCCTATAAGGTTCATACTGCTACCTTTTGGATACCACAAACACAAATCATCAGTACCATTGAGGTATCTCAAAATTCTCTTAACAACCTTTAGGTGAGATTCTTTAGGGTTGCTTTGCAATCTTGCACACTCCCCTACTGAAAACACTATATCTGGCCTACTGATTGTTAAGTAAAGCAATGAGCCAATCATAACTTGATACAAATATTGATCACAACTTCGAAGGTTTGATTGAAGCTGCTAATAAAGGTGCAACCATGGGGGAATTGATTGCTTATGGAGACTCAAGTCTAATGGGTGCATCTGGGGTTGGGATTTGCGTGTGCATGGTCACACATATCTAGGTGGGCACGCAAATCAAGGAAATATGGTTGACAAGGGGAATAAGTTGGTTTTGCCAATGAGTTTTTATCCCATTTCACTTGATAGGGTTTTTTCTCATTTTAGGCATTGAGTCTTTCATTTCTTTGTAGGTCTTAATCATCATTTACAGCCTTAATTACATGGGAAATGAATTCTTGAAGGTTTCTTGATTAAAATATTAAATTTTGAAAGGTTTCTTGAAGATTTGAAGCAAATCTTGAAAATTGCGCAAATTTGGAGCTTAGTGTGTGGCGAGAATTTTGGGCGATTTTGTGTAGATTTGGGTAGATTGAATTTTAGTGTAATTCTGGTTGTAATTTTTTGATTATTTTTTTTATTAAGTTATTAGGAAGTTTTTAAGGATATTTTCTTAATTAGATAAAGTTTGTTAGCAACATGAGATCAACATTCAGTGCTGATGTGGCAATCTTATCTTGTGAGTCATAGATGAGTCATTTAGGGATGATTTTTGTTCTGTTTGTGCGTGTGTTTTAGTTTGTTTTTGTTAGGATTTTGTTGATGATTATGACTATAAATAATCTCAACATTATTTTGTAAAATTAAGATTTGGATATTGAATAAAAGTTTTGTTTTCACTACTGGAAAAATTGACATATGCTACACTAAAAATGCCGCAGTTATTTGAAATAAATAAAAAACCGCAATATATAGTTTGAGAGGGAAAAAACAACACGAGTATATGATACGGTCATTTGAGAATCGTAGCATAAAAGTATATTCGGTCATTTGGCCTTTATGGTACGGTCTGTTGACCGAAGTATAAAGTTGTATGGAGTAGCATATTAAAAAAAACTGAAAGAACAAACGTGCCCCACATAAACAAAAACAAACCCTAAATCCCTTGTTTATTTTATCTCCCTCTTCTCCTTTTCTCTCTCATCCTTCATTTTCTTCTTCTCCTCTCTCTGCGTCCGCCTTCCGTCTTCTCTTGATACAACACCACCACTACCGGATCCCCAGCACCAGGTCTACCACAAAAAACTCAGTGCTTGTAATGGTAACTCGATTTTTTTCATTTTCAATTGTTTAGGCTAAAATTTATGGTTTTTTGAACTCATATTTGATTATTCGGTTAGATCTATTCACTTTGATGCTTTCGTTGTTGTTAGATCTATTCGGTTCGACCGTGGTTTGATTTTTTTTTTTTTTTTTGTTTTCGAGTTTGGTGGAGAAAACAAACAACAAGAGTCAAATTTTAATCGAGTCGCTAGATTTGGATATTGATGTTTCGAATTGAATATCTCAATGGTGACACCTCTCAAACTCTCACCAATTCAAAGTTAGGGTTTTGAACAAAGGTAATTGTGTTTGTTGATTTCGATTTAGGTTTTGGTTTTAGACTTTGGGGTGTTCAATTTGTGTTTGTTATTTAAGACTTTCAGATAGTTTCTACCTTATTTCAATTATCTGTACTTAATTGAGTTCCTTTTATCTCACTTTCTTTTTTAGAAATTTGAATGTTAAAAATGTAACAAGTTATCATACAGTTTAGTCATGGGGAAATAATTGTCTTAGGTTGTGCGTGTGTTTGTATTAATTATTTTTTTCATTTGATTTGATAGTTTTCAAGCGTCTGAAAAAATTCAGAATCTAAATGTCCACAACTGCAGAATAATCAGAATAATGAATCTAAGCAGATATATCAAATGAACCACAATCCCCACAATGACATATAATCATTACATGCATGATCTGCTGAATTACAGTTTCTCTTCTGGTGTAATTGCATTGACATTTGTGAATTAAAATCCTTACCAGAATTTATTGAGAAATGCTCGTATAAATGATTCATAGCCACAAACTTCCAGTTATGCTGCAATTCATCACAACCTACAGCAAATTATGCATGTGAATTAGAATAGAGAAAGCAATGCCAATTGACTTCATATGAGATGTGCTAAAGAACATATTATAGCTAAAATGTAACTTCAACAATTAGTTTGACGATGGGATTTCATATGAGCAATAAAGAAGCTAAATAGAACATGAGAACATCCAATTCATATAGCTTTTTAATACAAAGGAAATTCATTGAGCTTTTGATCCAATTACTTAAGCTGATATAATAATGATATACATTGAGCTAAAATGTAACTTCAACAATTAGTTTGATGATGGGATTTCATACGAGCAACAAAGAAGCTAAATAGAACATGAGAACATCCAATTCATATAGCTTTCAGATTGAGTGATTCAATTCTTATAGCTTTTTAACACAAAAGAAATTCATTGAGCTTTTGATCCAATTACTTAAGCTGATATAATAATGATATACATTGAGCTTTGAGCCACACCTTCTGTTGAGAAATATTTTTTTATTTATTTGTAGAAAGAGTACTACCGAAGTTAGTATGTTGATTGAGTAAAGAGTCAAATTGTGATGATTATCTAGGGTTGTGTATTTCTGCTATTTTCAATTCTTTCTGCTCTTTTCTGCTGAGTTTTTTCTGCTGTTGTGCTGCTTCCCGTTGTGCTGTTTTTGCAGTTTACTGGTTTTCTGCTGCTCGATCTGTTTTTGCAGTCACAAATGTTGTGCTGCTTTTCTGCAGTTTCGTTTAGTGATCCAATTCATTAGGTGAGAGATTGTTCCAATCTTCCTTGTTGTGTTGGAGTATGTTTGTCGAAACTCAAAGCAGTAAGTGACACTTGTTTTTGAGGTTTCATTCAAATTTTACGTTTGAGCACTCTTTAATAGAGGTGTTGGTGGTTTAAAACTACTAGCTATCGAGTTGGGAGATTTTTTATGAGTCTTGATTTTTCTTTTCAGTATAGGGTTTATTAGAAGCTGTTATAGCTTGCCATGGACTGATTGTTATTAAAGAACTTTGGGTTGAGGAATGCTTGATGTTTGAGGCAATACTGCAAGAGTTGTGCCCTCCATGCCTTTGAATTTTGGTCCTTAAAGAGCCTCCCAGGTAGTTTGTGTTTCTAATTCTGCAGTTTCTATTTCAGTTGCTGCTGTTTCTGTTTGTGCTGTTGCTGCAGTTTCTGTTTTTGCAGTTTCTGTTCCTGTTTCTGCCGTTATGGTTTAGGTTGCTGCTGTTTCTGTTTCCGTAGTACAGTTGTTGTTCGTGTTTGTATTTTTTCAGTTGTTTTCTGTTTCTGTTTGTGCTGTTCCAATTTCTGCAGTTTGGTTTTCTAAAGTTTGGTTTCTTGCCTTTAGTTTCTATTCTGCTTTTCTGTATTCGGCAAATTTTGGTGTAATTATTAATATCTCCTTGTTTTTCATGAATTTAAAGGTTTTGAAATCGGCAAGATGTCAAGGACCATATACCGTTCAAGAAATTATTGAAGTTAGAGAGAAGCTAGCTAGTTTTATCACTTTATATTGTTTGTAATGAGCACTCAATTTAATTTGGTGCAAGATGATGATGTAAAAGAATTTAATTGGTCAATGTAATTATATATTATGTAGGTGGAGTGACATATATATGTATGCGTGTTTAAATTGTAAGTTAGGTTATGTATTGTTACTTTGTTATTAATAATATTAATATTATCGTTGTTCTTAACTTAATTTGTTATATAATTTAATTTACGAATACTAATGATTATTATTGTTAATATATTAATTATTAATATTAATATATTAATAATAATAATCATTATTATTAATAATATTCAAATTAGCAATTGTAGAAGCTAGAGAATATTAAAATATATACATATATACACCTAAGCCTTTTGATGTGGTCATATAATGAAAAAAACAAAGTATAAAGTAAAAATTTGGTGGGAAAAGAACTTTATGCTGCGGTTACTAGGGGTGTGCAAGATTTTACGGTTCTGAATTTCCGGTCCGAAATTTTCCGATTCCGTTCTGAAAAATCGGAATTCCGATCAAGATTTTTGAAAATCGGAAAAACCGGACCGGATATCCGGTTTTTTTAACCGGAAACCGAATCGGATACAAAATGGATTTTTAAAAAATCGGATTCCGGATTTTTAAGGAAAACAAAATCCGGAATTTCGGTTTTCCGGATTTTCCCGAAATTTTCCGGATTTCCGATCCGGTTTTTAAGGGTATATGTGTAAATTTTAGAGAAAATTCTAGTATATAATTCGGAACCGGATATCCAGATTTCCGATCCGTTTTTTTCGGATATCTGAATTTTCGGAATTCCGGTTTTTCCGGAACGGATACGGAATCAATTTTGTTGGTTCCGAAAATCCGGATATCCGAATTTTCGGATCGGAAAATTTCCGATTTCCGGTTTTGCACACCCCTAGCGGTTACACTTATTGACCGAAGCATAAAGTCTTGATTTTTGGAGGGATAAATACTTTATGTTGCGGTCATATATAACAACCGCAGCATAAAGTCTCACAAACAATGGAGGGAATTTGACTTTATGCTGCAGTCCTTTATATGACCACAACATAAAGTTCAACTTTATGCTTCGCCAATGACCGCAGCATAAAGTTTTTACCTTTTTGCTTCTTTGGCATATGCTGCAGTCAAAAAGCGAAGCAAAAGGTAGGCAAATGACCGCTGCAAAAAGGTTTTCTTCCACTAGTGTTTGTTTACTTAGAAAACAAAAATACCCGAAATTTGAGTTGGTAGATATTTCCTTTAGGCTCTTGTGAGATTGATTAGTGGCTTTGAGGGTGCCTTGAGCTTTAATCAAATAGTAATTAATCAACCTCAATTCGTGAGTTTTGGTGGCCTAGCCTTTAGAGATTTGTGAATTTAGTTTCTACCCTTGTGAAGTGTTGTATTCATACGAAAATTCACAGCATACCTCTGTACAGCTTACCCTCAACATCCTTTCCCTTTTCAGCCAGACTCAGGTTTTTAGAAGTTGGAATGGGTGTTTCATAGGATTTGCTGTCTTGCAAAACATATCTTTTCAGCAGCTCCTTGAGGTACTTCTATTGATGAATCATGATTCCGTCTTTGGTTTGCTTGATTTGAAGCCCTAGGAAGAACCCAAGTTCTCCCATCATACTCACCTCAAGTTCACTTTTCATCAAATCTGCAAACTTATTACACAAATCAGGATTAGTAGCTCCGAACAAAATATCATCAACATATATCTGAACCACTAACAGATCAGTTCCCCTTTCCTTTAAGAATAGTGTCTTGTCAACCAAACCTCTCTTACATCCATTTTCTAAAAGAAAACTGGAAAGTCTCTCATACCATGCTCTAGGAGCTTGTTTGAGACCATAAAGAGCTTTGTCAAGTTTAAAAACATGGTTTGGCAAGTCACTATCCTCAAATCCAGGGGATTGTTCCACGTATACATCTTCTTTCAAATAACCATTAAGAAAGGCTGTCTTAACGTCCATTTGAAAGAGTTTGAAGTTCATATGAGCAGCAAAAGCAATTAAAATCCTTATTGCTTCAAGCCTGGCTACGGGAGCAAAGGTTTCATCATAATCAATTCCTTCATGTTGATTAAACCCTTGAACCACAAGCCTATCCTTGTTTCTGACTATAATACCTGAATCATCCACTTTGTTCCTGAACACCCACTTAGTTCCAATAACAAACATGTCTTCCTTCCTCGGTTCAAGATGCCAAACTTGATTTCTCTCAAATTGATTGAGTTCATCTTGCATGGCTAGAACCCAATCTGGATCCATTAAAGCAGCCTTATAATCAGTTGGTTTAACATTTGAAAGAAAGGAATATAAAGCACAAAAGTTTTGTAAAGTAGAATTCCTTGTTTGCACCCTCTTGTTAATTTCACTAATGATAAGATCAGGGGGATGGGAGGACTTATACTTAAAAGATTTGTTCAGATCAAAGTTTACATTAGTGCCTCCCTAATGTCACTAGTGGAAAAACTGCAATAAGTTACGGGCAAAAATAGACTTTAGGTTATGGGCTCTAAGATGACCGTAACCTAAAACCTGACTTTAGGTTACGAGCATTGATGAATGCCAGTAACCTAAAGTCAGGTTTTAGGTTACGGTCATCTTAGAGCCCGTAACCTAAAGTCAGGTATTAGGTAACGCATATAGCCTAGCCAGTAACCTATACTTTGTGTAGCTTAGTTACAAATTAAACCTTTTAAGTAATGTTAAATAGATTGGCCCGTTACTTATAAGATATAATTTTTTTTAACATATTTTTTGAATAATGCCTGTACCTGCAATGGCGACACTACTAAATCCCTATACCATTACATACTATTAACTCCATATAATAACCTGTAAAATTCATCTCAACACATCCATTATCAAACTTAATAATAAATTCTGCGAATGCCACCAAAATACTCCTATTGAATCAACAAACACATACCATTAATATTGAAATTAACTAGTACATTAATTTAGTATAAAGTGCTAGTAAGTAGTTGATGTGAAATGTTGGGTATTAGATACCTACAATCTTTAAGTACAGAAGACAAAAAAAAAAAAAAAAAAATTAATTTATACAAATTTATTACACCAAATACTTAGTTCTAAAGAACTTCACCCATTGTTCTCGAAGTTCTTTCATTTCTTCTTCATTGTAGGACTCACTGCTTGGCACATAATCCTTCACAAAAAAGTAAACAAAAGCAATAAATAACTTGTATAATCTTCAACTAAATCACATTGCAACCGAAGGATCACCCACAACGTGCTCGTCTTTCCACTAGTATATATATAAAGAGATCGAGAGAGACTAAACTAAATTCCATAACTTTAAACTAAAATCATCATTTACTAACCTCTTTTAGGTCACCTTTGCAATCTCCATGTCTAACAACTACTTCGTACATGAATTTCATGATGTAGTATCCACAGTCAAGGCCGCCTTTTTGTTGAGGGCACTGCATGTTGAAATATTATTTATGGTTACAATGCATTATCGATGTTGATGTTGTATATAAAGAAGTCAAAGTTTGCTTATATATTGACAAACCTCAATCCATTTAAATTCTAACTTCGGCGGCATCTTTCGCAGTACTGGTCCTTTGACGTGCTGGTCCTTTGACGGTTAATTTATAAAACATGTATGCACTTAAATCATTTAAATAATAAAAATTAGAAAATATTCATGTATACATATAAGAATGTAAGTATAACAAACTTTCACTTACTATCGAAAAATGTTCATACAACATAACCAACGACGTGGGTCAGGACCTTCGAGTGGAAGAGGGCCAAACACATATCCCGATCCCAGTGACATGTCTACTACAACAAGAACCCAATGGCCACTACATAGGGCATAAAAGTTTCCATTAAAACACAGAGTATTACTTTAATAGGTAACAAAATTATTGAGGACTCACCACTGAATGAATGGTGCCATAAAAAATTTGGGAATTGGTTTTCCTTTTTCAACTTCGCTCATGATAGCATCTTTCACATACTTTTGAACCCCAACAACATTTCGATCGATTTCCGTGCCTGCTATTCGTTGGGGACACAAAAACTTGAAGTTCTTCATATCAAAAAGGCTTACGAAATCCTCAATCAAGAACCTAGAACTCAAAAACAAACACATAAATTAAATAAATCAAACTTTGTATACCATGACGCTTAGTTATTAAGTGAAATAATCGGGGATAAAATAGCTTAGTCTTACATCATATACACTTGGATCAAGGAAACATTAGCCCACGCTCCTCTGAGGAACTCACCCACATCTTCTTTTGTGACCCAAATTTCCACCGCCCCATCAAAAAAGTAATAGGTTTCATTTAATAGAACACAAATCGTGTGGATATCACCTCCGACAACCCGATAGCACAGTAATTCACATTCTTCACTAAGATTGTGACTCATTTCCTCACCAATGAAGTTGTCGATTTCAGCACACGTTGATCCTTGAGACTTTGGACCACAACTAGAAACATGTTCTCGACTTTGAGATGTACCTTTCTTATTGGCCTTTGGTGATGGCTCCACCTTGTTACCACAAAAAATATTAAAGGTTTTATGATGTAATTAGTGACTAATTGAGTAAGTTTTCATAGGTAGTTTTCATAGGTAGTTAATGACTGCTAACTAGAAAAAAAAGTAATGAGTGACTAAATATGGGCAGAAAAAAAAGTAATGACTAATTGAGTAAGATAATCGGTAGAATATGGGCACAATACTTGAAAAAAAAGTAATGAGTGACTGAACGAGCGAGTACATGTTCCTCGAATATTACCAACACAGCAAGCCACTGCACAAAACCTTTTTGCACTTCACCAACAGTCTTGGTACCATCATACAAGGGTACAGGGAGTGCGACTGATTTGTGCTCAGCATAAACATTATTTATGCTTACCCGACGATGGTTTGGAAGCGTACTAAAGTTATGAACAACTTTTTGAAGCATGGGATGTACAGTGCCATCGGCAACGACAACTAAGTTTCCTGAGTTATCATCATCTTCAACTGCAAGATGACACTTTGTTGGTACCTACATTTAGGATACAACATTAAACTTACCAATGCTCTGTGATTGATGTAGTACAAATGCCTAATAAAATATAAATCAAAAAACAAAGTTGGACCTTGATTACTCGTGGGTCTGGTTCATCGGAGTGGGTTCTTTGCTTGTATGTAAGCTTTTTCGGAGTCGTAAGTGAGGACAAATATTGTTGCACTTCGGCAGCAACTCTTTCCTTTAAACTTTCTTGCAGCCTCTCCTCGAACTTCATCTCCCATTCAGCATTCACACTTGCTCTTACCTCCTCCAATTCTTCAAGTGAATATCCACCTTGCATTGTAATTTTACCTTTTCGATCCACTTTACCAAATGCTTTCTCATGTCCTACACCTACCCCAAGCCTACTAAGAACCTTTACATATCCTCAGTGATCCTTTTTGCCAAATGCCTTGGCCAATGCATCCAAACCATCGTTGTTACTCGAGGAAGCTCCATCTTCTTTTTCTTTTCTCTCTTGCTCCCAATATTCCATCTGCCAAAATTACGACTATTAGTTGCTTACATAATAACAAAAAAAAAAAAAAACCAAGTACACTATTTCTACAATATATATTTGTATATCACTTACAACTTTCTTCACAACACGAGCTGTTTCGGGCTTGTTCGGATCAACTTCATAGTTCCCATCTTTTGTTTTCCTCATATGTGCTAGGCACCATTCAAGTGGCCTAGTATCTACACTGTCACTTACAATGCTACTACTCTCCCCACTGAGGTTGGTTGTTGGAGTGGGCAATTTCTGTTTGTCGATCCATTCTTTTCTGCTCCTTGCATAGGATTTCGGCCCTAATCTATGCCGATGAATGTTAGATGCTGCACTTTGTTTGCCCCTTGCACTTTTTGCCTATTCGTATAATAAACAATAAATTAGCAACAATCCATCACAATAAACATAGATTTGTTTGAAACTTACTTATGAACAGATAAAACCAGTACAAATTTGTGGGATTGAATTTAGTTCAATGAGATCATGTTATGTTAGCTTAACTACATTGCCCATGATGAAATGTATGTTGCTTAGCAGTTCTATGCACTCTAAATCAGTATATTAGGTGTCATTGTATAATTTTGTTTTGCAGTTTGCTGCATGGGGTGTTAATTCTTGGACTGGTGGCAGAATCACAATGGTCAACACGCAACTGTACGTGATCAGAACTCATGAGCTAGTTCGCAGATTTCAAATGCTCCTGGTTTGAGAAATGTTGCAGATTTCCGTGCTTCATGCTCTAAAGGTAAGGCAGTTTGTTGCAGAAATCTTTTGAAAACTGATAAGGAAGCATTTTTAGGAATTAATAATAGGCTAATAGAAGATTCGCAGCGGTTGTTTGCCTGGGTCAGGCGCTATTACCAGCCACCAGGGTGTAGGGCATGAGTTCAGGCTAATAGGCTAATAGCTCATGAGTTCAATGCACTCTAAACTGACTGTTGAGTTCAGGTTCAGTGGGTGTAGGGCAGTTGTGCAGCTTGTTTTGAGATGGTTGGTGGTGGCTGTTTGTTGGGTTCTTTGTGGCTGGTTGAGTGAGGCAGTTTGGTGTTCTCTATGCAGTTCAGGTACCTGGCAGCTCTGCAGTGCCTATGTTTTGTGTGTTTGATGTTAATTCATGCCTGAGCAATTGTAATAAAAACAACATAAACATCATTTACCACATGGAAATTTGCCGGCATATTGGAATGTCAAGGATATATGTCAAAGGGGTCATGTAATATTTTAGCATGTATAGCAAACAGCTAGCTTCTATAACATTTTTAGCAGTTCAGGTACCTGGCAGCTTTGTAGTTCAGGTACCTCGTAGTTGGTTGTTTTTTTTTTTTTGAGCTTTCGTTTTGTTGAAACTCTTATGTATGTGTTATAACATTTAAGGCACAGAAATAAGTAAGAGTTTGGTGAAGCCAAGTTGAAAGAATTTTGGTCATGCGGCAAGCAAACAGTCCCCCAACACACACCACAAGCAACCATATATCAGAGTATTTATATAGGGTACATCAGATTCAAACCCACACCATGTACCTCATTACATTGCTCTTCCAATTGACGTAATAGCCTTGGTTTAAGACAATGAATAAAATTGTACCTTAAATTCTGATGACGCAATGTGGTTAACGAATTTCGTCCAGTGATCCTCCGTAATCACCCCTTCATATACCTTCTAAGGGTTCAAGTTTGCATTGGGGCTTCCTTCTTTAGGGGCTTTTGTCCTTGTCACAAAACGAGCAACCAACCAACACTTCCACGATCGAAATCGAGCATCAACGGCTCTAAGGAAGTTTTGCTTCCTTGTACCTTTAGGATCAACAATGTGGAACTTGCGCTGTACACATGCAGGACATATTAAAAACTTCTCATTGAGTGGTTTATCTGGATTTGAAATCTCACCATTAAAATTAAGCAGAGGGCAAGTAAGACATACCTTAGTCTCCTCCCACATGTTATCCTTTTGTGCTTGTGGAACGTCACTCCAATTTATAATGTTGATGTCAATCTTATGTCAACATCGGCCAACATGTGTCCCGTATTGCCGCGACCATTCTCCTACAGGCAAATCATACGCATCGAACTCAAGGACCATGGGCAAATTATCAAAGTGTACCATATGTAATAATAAAATATATTAGTAGCTTTATGTATGACATCCCTTCTATGACATCTCACATATAGAATTAAAAAAGTTAGAAAATGATAAAGATGTTCCATTGAACAACTCCAATATATGACAAATCATGTGATTAATACTCAAATAATGAATTAATCTAATCTCTCACACCTCACAGGTCACTTTAGAGGAAGTAATATCGGTGTTCCGCTTTTATAACACACACTTCACTTTTTTTTCACTTACTCACCTACTCTTGAATCATAATTGGAAATTGCGGATATCAACTCTAACATTTAATATGTCGATAAATAAATTACTCGTATTTAGTATCGGCTAATAAACCACGATTAGTCCCAAATCAACCTCCTTTTATTTCCCTCTCATTAAATCCATCAAAAAAATCCACTTGAAAAATTACGTGTTCTTCTTGTTCATCATCACCTTTCATCTTTATCTTCTATGTACATATGTAGTATTATTATTAAAACCCCGCCAAAAATCATTCATCAAATAATCAACTAAACATTAAATTTTCTTTTTTTTCCAAAATGTCATACAAAACCCTAGATTTTATCACAATCTCTGATATTGAATCTCATGATATACCCCCTGAAATTGCAGCTCAAATTCACCAAAAAATTACTAAAATCATTCATGATTTTGGACCTTCTTCCCCAAAAACATGGTATAATGTAAACCAAATTTATCAATTGCACCAAACTGAAACTGACGTGATTGAAATAACCAAATTTTTAATCCCCAAATTTAGATTTAATTTACTAAACCCTAAAATTAAACCCTAAATTGACGCAAACAAAAGAAGCCGCCACAAACTAAAATGTAAACCGAAGATTCAAATCAACATCTAAAACATAAACAAACTCAAATCATATTATCTTTTAAACAAATAACATACTAACATAGAACAAACTAACAAATAACAAATTAATAATGCAATATAATTATAAAAACAAGTAATTAGCTTATTAATAATGAAATTAAAATTAAATCTCACCGGAGGTCGGCGGTCACGGCGGAGGGAGACAAGAAGGAGCACTGGAGGTCGGTAGTGCACAAGTCGTGGCTGTCGTGGGCTCATGGGGCGTGGGCCGTTGCTGTCGTGGGCTTGTGGGGCGTGGGCCGTTGCTGTCGTGGCTCGTGGGGCGTAGGCGGTGGTTGAGAAGAAGGAGAAAAGAAAGGAGGGTTCCGGTAGAAGAAGGAGAGTATGATGAAGGAGTATGAAGAAGGAAGGTTGCTAAATCAGAAGGAGTATGAGAATTATTATTAATCAGACAAGAAAGAGAATTATTGAGAAGGTTGACAAGAAGGAAGTTTTTGATAAATCAGACATGCGAAGGTCGAGAAGGTTGAGAATTATTGAGAAGGTTGCTAAATAAGAAGGAGAATTATTGAGAAGGTGGGTTTTTGATAGACATGGAAGAAAATTATTGAGTGGGTTTTTGATACAAAATTGGGTGAGTGAATAAAAAATAAATAAAAAATATAAATAAAAAAATAAAAGAAGTGAATAAAAAATAATATAAAATTGGGTTTTTGATAGAATGCTAATGTAGAACTGGCAGTAGAAGTGTAAAAAAAAAAAAAAGTAAAAAAGAAGTGAATGAAAATTATTGAGTGGAAAAAAAATACTTGCAAAGATAACCCCAAAGAATAGCTAACAGTCATTTTGGTCAGTAACCTTTAACAAACAATAAGTAATGGGTATTTATAGATCGTAACTTATAAAACTTCACTACCAAAGTTTAACTGTACATTAGGTAACGGGCAGTTAAAGGCCCGTTACTTAAAAAAAAAACTGCCAAACAAGTTGAAGTTTAGGTAACGGGCAACTGACAGCCCGTAATGTAAAGTGTGATAAAAGGGACTTTAGGTTACGGTTTTAACTTGGCCCATTAGATATAAAATAAAAGTTACGTGCAGTTACTCAGCTCGTAACCTATAAGGGGTTACATTTGACGATTTTTCCACTAGTGTGTTGAACTCGTTCCTGTACTGGTTCCCCCTCTCTCGTTGTTGCCTTGAACAACTGAACCAGATTCCATAGTGGCCTCAACTGCATCATCTTCATGCGGATGAGCCTCTAAGTCACTATCTCCTTCTCTTACCTCTTGAGCTACTTGATTCTGTGCTGGACTAGACTCTTCCTGTAACATCCTGGAATTTTCTAACTTTCTACTCTATATTTTTCCGGAAAACATATTATAAATATTAAAGAGTTATAATTATTCAAAACTCCTAATAACGGGAAAACCAAAGTATTACCGCCACCGTGATAACGGCTAAGACATTTATCAAAGTACTACAACGGAAGTCTTAAATCCAAAACCAATTTAAAACTAAACTTCAAAACAAGTCTCAAAACCAAATTCAAATCAAAATCCAAAATAAAAATCAACTTAAAACTCTATTACACTTCGGAACCATTTTAATGGCCCTTTAAACAAAACTAGAATCTTTAAAAATAAACAACATCCAAATAGAGGTTAGTACTTCATAAGCAATAAAAATAAAACTACAACTACACAGCAAGCGCTTTCACTCCAGCCCATCATGAAATGACTTCCTTTCTTTATTAATAAACTATTGGCCAAATTAAACTGGTCATAACATTCCAAATCAATCTTATAAAAATTTATATTGCTAACAACATGGAATGTCACAATAATATAAAATCATGCTTCTAATAAAACTTGTCATGCACATCAATTCATAATTCAAACAAGCATAAAATGTTTCATAACATAAAGGATCATCCAAGCATAAATTTTAATTCTTATGTTTGTCTTTAGTACTTACGTACCTTGTGAAATAGTGGTGCTTTGCCACAACTTCTAAAAGTTGACTAATTCAAAGTCTCCTACATAAAGAAAACCGAAACTAAATTAAAACCTTGTTGACCAAGTTCTACAACAACTCTAAACTAACTTCTATATTGGAACTTGTCCAAAACGTTCCTTATATTATCTCTATTCAATTTCATACTTCACTTTAATTTTTCTATTGAAAGATTACTTGATTTTCGGGACTTATTAATACTTTATAAAACTTCAACATAGATTTTATGCCATTTTATAAAAGTGGACAGCAAGTTAAAGTAATCAAAACTCCTTGAAAAACCTCAAAAACAACACAAATCAATCATACAATGCAATACTTAATTTATGTGATCAATTCATACTAACTACATACTTTAAAAGCCTAATTATTCACTTTACAAAATCTGGACAGCATGTTAAACATGCTTAAAATCACTCTTAAACTTCATGAAACACACTAAAAATCATATGCAACATCATAGAATTAATATGTGATCATACTAGCATAATATGAACACTTAATTTTATTTTAACTTGTTTTTATAAAATTTTCAGATTTATTAATTAACTTTAAAGTCCTGAAAAACTCATAAAAACATTATAAATTCATGACAAAACTCTTTTACAATCCACTAACATCATTATGAAACCAATCTATGCTTTAGAATAATTTTTCATAAGCCAAAACATGTTCATGATATTTATTCTATTGAATTTCATGATTACCAAATTTGAATAGCAATTTATTTTGTGTTTAAAGCCTTAAAAAATCAATCAAAACTTCATAAAATCATCATAAGTTCACACAACAACAATTCTTGATCATAATATTAAAGTTTAAATCATTAAAACTAATAAAAATCAAGAACTTATTACTTTATAAACCCTAACCTAAAATTTCATGAACAACAAATTAATTCATGCGTTAAAACAAATCATAACTTCATAAAACATGATTGAAACTTATAAAATCATGATTAAACATAAATATAAACACGAATTTAAAGTACTCGAAAATACCGAACAAGGGGAGGACGAGGTGGCTCGCGGTGGTGGCCGGCGGCGAGGCTAGCGGTGAGAGGGGCTGCGGCGCACGAACTCCATAAAAAAAGAACCTTTTTTTTTCTTCTCCTTCGTAAAACCGAACTCTTTTTTTTCTTTTTTTTTTTCGGACTCCTCTTTCCCTTTTTTCCTCTCTCTTTCTCTCTCTAAATTTTGGAATTCTAATGACAATTGTGAAAGATGAAATCTAAAAATTTGGGTTTTAAATGGTATTTATAGGCCCCAAAGTAGGATTTGGTGAAGCCCATAATTATCCTAAATAGTGGAAATTACTTTTATGCCCTTGCTTTAAATAAGTTAGGAAACTCTTAAAAATTCTATTTTTAGAAACCTTTCAAAATATTTTATAAAACATAAAATATTATTTATAAACACAAAATAATAATTTTTAATTAAAATTTATTTATATTCTTTTGTTTAATGTTCTTATCGAATACAACTTTTCAATAAAAATATTAAAATTACACGTATAAAATACAAAAATAATTCTTTAAAATACATGAAAATGTGGGGTATTACACTTCCTCTCTAGGAGAGTTGTGTGGTGAGTCTGGTTCAGCACCTTCTTCTTCTTTAGCTCCTGTAAAGTTCGGTATGCCAATTTCGAACTCATCAGCATCATCAACCTGCACATGCTTGCTGAACATGTTAGTTTCATCAAATAGGACATGGATACTTTCTTCAATACACAGGGTTCTTTTGTTGAAAACTTAGTATGACATGCTGTGTGAAGAGTATCCAATGAAAACAACCTCATCGCTCCTTGGATCAAATTTGTCCAAACTTGATTAAACATTGTTGTGTAGAAAGCACTTGCACCCAAAAACGCATAAATGTGCAATGTTTGGTTTTCTTACCCTAAGGAGCATTTGAGGTGTTTTCTTTAGTAAAGATCTAAACATTAGCCCTTTTAAAATATAGCACGCAGTACTCACAGCTTCAGCCTAGAAGTTTCGAGGTAAACCACTCTCTAGAAACATTGTTCTTTCCATTTATTCTACAGTGTGATTTTTCCTTTCAACCACTCCATTTTGTTGTGGAGTTCTGGGAGTTGAGAAATTTTGAGATACACCATGATCATTACAGTAGGTTATAAAGCTGACATTGTCAAATTTAGAACCATGATTAGATCGGATAGAGACCAATTGCTGATTAATCTTGTTTTGGACCTATTTTATCAAGATTTCAAATTCTTCCTAAGTTTCATTTTTAAATTTTAGAAAAATTATCCAAGTATAACGAGAGTAATCATCAACTAACACAAACACATAACTATGACCATTTCGACCTTGTACACGCATGGGCCCACACAGATCCATGTGCACAATTTTGAATGGTCTAGTGGTGCTTACAACCTTCTTTGGCTTAAAAGAGGACTTGACATGCTTACATTTAGCACACTCATGGCAAATATGATCTGCAACAAACTTAATGTTAGGTAAACCTATAAATAAGTCCTGAGATCGTAGTTTATTTAATAAAGAAAAACTTACATGTCCAAGTCTCTTGTGCCACAGCCAATATTCATCCTCTACAACATTGAGACAAGTGGCACTGGTCTTAGGAATCTGACTCAAGAATGTTATGTAAACATTATTGTGTCCGAACCCCTTACAGACCAGTTCCTTTGTTTCAGTGTTGACTATGTGACAAAGATTTGTTTTAATCTCAACATGGTTTCCTTCGTCACATAGCTGAGATATGCTTAAGAGGTTATGTTTCAAACCTTCAACAAAGTATAAATTATCAATCACTTGAGAAAGTGTCTTACCAACCTTGCCTATACCTTTGATCAAACCTTTGCTATTGCCTCCAAAGGTGACACTTCCTCCTTCATAGGCTACGAGTGAAAGAAATTGACTTTTATCTCCTGACATGTGTCTTGAGTAACCACTGTCCAAATACCAATATGGTTTTCCTTTCACTCTGACCTGCACAAATAAATCAAGGTTTAGTTTTAGGAACCCAGATTCTGTTGGGTTCCTTGTCATTAGGAACTGGTTTGATACCGTCCTTTCTAATCTAGATTTGTTTTATATTTGTCTTCCTCATTTTATCATGTTTTCCATTTTTAGACCAATTATGTGTGTGACTCTTTTGATTATGAACTTTTTGAACGTGAGACCGATTTCTCTTTTCATGTTTTTGCTTTGTCCAACAAGTCTCAATTACATGTCCATTATTACCACAATAGGTGCATACATGCATGTCCTTTGCAAATGCATACTTACCTTTCTTGAATTCAGAGATCCAAGTCTCATCTCTTCCCAACTTTTGAGGCTGTTAGAAACTACTTCCAAAATATCCTAATCCAAACCTCACAGGATTACCAGATTGTGAGGTCAGGATGTTTAGAGTACTTTGGGCATCGAGCAACATGTTTATCTGTCTTAGGTAGTCACTCAAATCATGATCCTTGATTTCAAGTTTCTTAAGCTGAGCTTCATTATACTCTGCAGCAATGGCAAGATCCAACTTTGCCCTATGAAGCTCATCCTTAAGATTTGAAACCAATAAAGAATCTGGTTCAGAAGTGGTCTGGGTGTTCTTGCCTTTCTTTAGTTGAAATATTTCGGCTTGAAGATCACAAATTTTTGTTTCATATTCCAAAAGTAAAGATTCAATATCAACACCTTGATTACCTGATGCAACTTTAGTGTTGATATTTTTCTTTAACTCGGATATTTCAGCTTGTAAATCACAGTTCTTATCCTCATATTCCAAACATAAGTTATCGACATTAACACTAGGACCACTTGTGTTAGCAAGAGAAGCTTTTAGATCTATATACTCTTTGAACAATTCTTCCACATCATCAATAATATAGTTATAAGCTAAAATTAAGTCAGAATGTTCTAGAGTGAAGGTTTTAGCTTACTAAAACCTCTTTTTTTTATTTTAATAAAAATCTGTTTTTGAAAAAACTGATTGAGGTTTTAACATCTCAAGTTCTATATTCTTCTGATCCAAACTTATTTCAAGCTCAGCAGAACGGCACTAACTAAGGTCTAGATTTCGAGTTACTTCTCTTAGCTTCTTTTTGTTAGCCTTATAAGCAGCATTACCTTTAACATTTTGTTCAATAGCAGAATCCATAAAATCTAGTAACTCATCTCTATCACAATATCTCATTTGTTCTTGCATATCAGAAATAGTTACCTGTTCTTCATCAGAAGAGCTGCTTCCTGCATGAGACACATGTGTCCCTTCTTTCCTGAATTAGTCTACCTCTAGTCCACTTCTCCCAACAATGTAGTCACACAAACTAGATCTTCGTCCTCCTCACTTCCACCACCTGAGTTAGAATCACCCCAGGCAGCAAGCGTGGCTCTCTTTGTCATCTTTTTCTCCATTGGTCCTCCCTTGTCCGTTTTCCATGCCGGATAGTCTTTGATCATATGTCCTGTTTCACCACATTTGAAACAACCAGTGTTGGTATTGGTCTTCTTTGTGTTGCCTTTGTTATTCCAGGATTTTCCCTTATATTGAGATCTGAGACTTCTTTCAAACCTTCTTGCCATGAGACCTATCTCATCCAGATCTTCTTCATTTTCTTTGCCCTTCAAGGCAAGCCCTCGACTTTTGGTTGTACTTTCCTCCTTTGTGCTTACTAACATCTCGTGAGTCATTAATGACCTAATAAGCTGTTCTACAGAAAAAGTGGATAGATCCTTAGCTTCCTGAATTGCAGTTACCTTAGGCAGCCATTTACCTGCCAAGCTTCTCAGAATTTTCCTAACCAAATCTACACTAGTGAAAATTTTGCCAAGAGTTTTTTGTTCATTAATAATTGACATAAAACGAGTATACATATCTTTTATATTTTCATCTCGATTCATATCAAAAGTTTCATATTTAGACATAAGCATATCAACGTTAGATCTTTTGACTTCACTAGTGCCTTCATAGGCTAACGCTAGAGTTTCCCATATTTCCTTAGTAGTAGAGCATGCTAAAATACGACTTACCTCATTATCAGCAACGCCTAGTTGGAGAAGTGACATAGCCTTGGCATTCTTCTCAAGAGTCTTCAGATCTGTGCTATTGTATTCACTCTCCTTCTTCTCTGTGCCATCAATGTTGTCAGCCACCTTCTTTTGACCATTATTAATTATCATCCAAAACTCATAGTCAGTACCAATGATAAAGTTCTGCTTGCAGATCTTCCACCAAGGATAATTTGTTCCATTGAATTTGGGCAACCTTGATCCACCATTCATGTTCATCATCTCTTGAGCATTCATCTTTTCTTCCTTCTCTAGGTGTTACCCTTTCAAGAATTTAGGTTTAGATACCAATTGAAAGTGCAAGTGACACTAAAGAGGGGGTGGGGGTGGGTGAGTTGAGTGTTGTGAGATTGTTGTAAATTTTTCGATTGATTGTGAGAACAGTTAAGAACCAGTTGTCAAGAAGAGGAAACAAAAATGCAATAAAATAAACAACACCAAGATTTAACGGAGTTCGACGTGTAATAAGTCTACGTCCTCCAATCACTCACTTTTTTTATTAATCAACTCAGAATAACAAAAAGAATTACACACAATCACTTATGCACCTATGCACAATATGATTTCCCAACTTCCACCTATGGAAGTTTGACTCAACCTTCAACTATGAAGGTTCAAATGAAGATGATCCCTGATCAACTTCACCAGCAAACTGATTTCACGAGATGCTCAAATTACAACACTTTGTCTCTCAACAATAATTAGTCTAAACGCTTACAAAAGAGAGTACATTAAAACCTTAATGTGGTAGTAGGGTTTATGCTAGGTTAAGACTTCGAGAGAGAACTTTTGCAATCTATGTTCTTCAGTTTTTGTTCGTGCAAAAGTGTTCGGTTTGTATGCCAGCAGATTTTCTTAAATAAGCCTTTGGCTAGTATGTTATGGAATATTGCAATAGAATATTTTCCTTAGGAATATGGAAGTAATTCCACGGAAAATATTCTCATTGATTTTATTTGAGATCAAATAAAATCAGTACAATATAATATGACATACTAGCCATACTTATGAATATCTTAATTGCATAACAAACCAAGCATCCGTATAATTTTTGAAATCAATTTTGCTGGAAAGAAAACTTTCCTATAATACAGATGTATGAAGTAAACTCGAGAAGACTAGTTCAGTACTGTTCCCAGATTGTTCCAGTCAGCCAAGCTTACTTGTAATTGTGTATGATAAGTAGTTCCTTGTCATCCACAATTAGTTAATCTCTCTAATCTCAACCTTTATAATGCAACTATAAACCTTCATACCACGTACATTTCATCTAATACTTAACAGTATGACTCTATGAACTTGGTCTTCATGCAAACTTCAAGACATGGCTTCATGAGCATCATCTTATCATCCATTGAACTTGTTTCTTTAGTACCTGCACATGCAAACAAAAACTTGCATATAATATGATAGTTCAATGTAGTTTGTCATCATTCAAAACACAAGCTAGGAACTCAACAGTGCATTAACAAGAAACCAGCCTAGCTTTATTTCCATGTGTTTGTAAGTTAAAACCGGAAATATGTATGTTATAATTCGATATTATGACTATGAAATTACATATGAGAACAAGTAGAGGCTGCTATACGCGTAGGGACACTATAACCCACTGTTTCCCTTACCGTCGTCCCCGAATCCAGAGATATGAGACCTCTTTATCCTTGGTTGTTATTTTTGCCCTTGGGCAATGCCTTGATGGGATTCCGTAAGCTCCCAAAAGGAGCACAGTGGCGACTTCTCTACTTGGGTTTTGAGCTTCTAGACTCACTCGCTAAGCCAAGCATACTGAAACTATGAAATCAAACTAAAGACATTCATTGTCCGTAAAAAGGCACGTGGGCCCCCAAAGCCTCGGGTCCACAATTAGATAATTGACATGTCTTAAAATCAAATTCATGCAACATTACTTAATTAATGATTCGACTTTAAATTAAAATCAACTTTAGGTAGAAAAATGTTTTATGTTTTATATGATCTTCATGGTAAGTACTTAATGCTTTAAACCACATAGATTTATGTTTAGCTCAAAAGACCTAAAACCATGTTTCGACTAAATAAAGATTAAAACGAATTAAATCCTAAAGCGATCACCCAAGCATGTTTAAACCATAAATTATGTGCGCATTAACTTAAAACCCGCCTAGCCTTATTTCTATGTTTATAGGTCAAAAACCGGAAATATGTATGTCATAATTCGATATTATGATTATGAAATTACACATGAGAACAAGTAGAGGCCGCTACACGCGGGGGGACACTATGACGTACTTTATTCCTTATCCTCGTCCCCTAATCCAGAGATATGAAACCTTCTTATCCTTGGCTGTCAATTTGCCTTTGGGCTAGACCTAATGGGGTTCCGTGAGCTCCCGAAAGGAGCACGATGGCGACTTCTCTATTTGGGTTTTGAGCTTCTAGACTCACTCCCTAAGCTAAGTATACTCGCACTATGCAACAAACTAAAGACATTCGATGTCCGTAATAAGGGCACGTGGGCCCCCAAAGCCCCGGGTCTACAATTTGGCGACTTCACTGAGGATATTCCTTTAATTTTAAAGCAGAGTGGACGAAACTCGAAAAGTCTTGTAATTTCATAATTATAATATTGAACTTTACTTACTAGGCATAATGCATGTAATTCCCATGTTGAGGGTCTTGCTTTAGGATACACGTCTCTTAAAGTATGTTCTATACTTGAGACACCCCAGGGGACTAATGTTAAGGATGGTTAGGTGACCTACCTAAGATCATTCCTTAATTGCAGTCCATCCCAACCATGACGCGTGAATCATATGACATATGTGATTCATAATGGATGTCCCACTTGGATCACCACTAAGTTGTGGTGTCGATAGTTGCACAAATCCTAGTCATCGTGCCCTTTTGGACACCTTATAACCTTACTTCTAGTTGCCTCTTAGAACCTTGGCTAGGGTATTATTGGACTTGACCTCATACATAGGTGTGTTATCATGTGCGGCATGCTATGTGATCATATGTACTATGCTTATATGAACGCTATTTACGGGAGTCTAGCTTTATCGTAGCCATTTTCACCTAGAGAGTCGCATGTAGACCATGGTTGCTTATTGCATTGTCTAAGAGTTTATATAGACCCCCATAGGTTGCATTTCATTCATTCTGTAAAAAGTATCTTCATCCTCCCCTTAATAATAATTAAAAAATAAATAAAAAAAACTAAATCAAGGGGATGATGGAATACTATGCATCATACATTTATATAGAACTAGGAAGCAACCATGATAGGCCTTGCATGTGTCTTAAAGTTCAAGTTATTTACATAAGTGAAAATTCTAGAAATCTAATATCATATAATAGGTCATGCACGAACCCAGCCATCCACTCCTCTTTGGACAAGGAAGCGAGGAACAAGGTTAGTTCGAAAGGACACTCCGGTTTACATTCAAGTTTAAGAAGAAACAACACGATCCAATTCAACAATGGGTGATCAAGACCTCACGAGCACGATCAATGAGATGGCCCTTAACTTGGCCCAATTAAAANATGGCGACTTCTCTATTTGGGTTTTGAGCTTCTAGACTCACTCCCTAAGCTAAGTATACTCGCACTATGCAACAAACTAAAGACATTCGATGTCCGTAATAAGGGCACGTGGGCCCCCAAAGCCCCGGGTCTACAATTTGGCGACTTCACTGAGGATATTCCTTTAATTTTAAAGCAGAGTGGACGAAACTCGAAAAGTCTTGTAATTTCATAATTATAATATTGAACTTTACTTACTAGGCATAATGCATGTAATTCCCATGTTGAGGGTCTTGCTTTAGGATACACGTCTCTTAAAGTATGTTCTATACTTGAGACACCCCAGGGGACTAATGTTAAGGATGGTTAGGTGACCTACCTAAGATCATTCCTTAATTGCAGTCCATCCCAACCATGACGCGTGAATCATATGACATATGTGATTCATAATGGATGTCCCACTTGGATCACCACTAAGTTGTGGTGTCGATAGTTGCACAAATCCTAGTCATCGTGCCCTTTTGGACACCTTATAACCTTACTTCTAGTTGCCTCTTAGAACCTTGGCTAGGGTATTATTGGACTTGACCTCATACATAGGTGTGTTATCATGTGCGGCATGCTATGTGATCATATGTACTATGCTTATATGAACGCTATTTACGGGAGTCTAGCTTTATCGTAGCCATTTTCACCTAGAGAGTCGCATGTAGACCATGGTTGCTTATTGCATTGTCTAAGAGTTTATATAGACCCCCATAGGTTGCATTTCATTCATTCTGTAAAAAGTATCTTCATCCTCCCCTTAATAATAATTAAAAAATAAATAAAAAAAACTAAATCAAGGGGATGATGGAATACTATGCATCATACATTTATATAGAACTAGGAAGCAACCATGATAGGCCTTGCATGTGTCTTAAAGTTCAAGTTATTTACATAAGTGAAAATTCTAGAAATCTAATATCATATAATAGGTCATGCACGAACCCAGCCATCCACTCCTCTTTGGACAAGGAAGCGAGGAACAAGGTTAGTTCGAAAGGACACTCCGGTTTACATTCAAGTTTAAGAAGAAACAACACGATCCAATTCAACAATGGGTGATCAAGACCTCACGAGCACGATCAATGAGATGGCCCTTAACTTGGCCCAATTAAAACAAGCATTTAGAGCAATGAAAGTTGAGATGAATGACCTCAAGAATGGACACACTATCCAAGACATGGAAAAGGTAGCTAGAACGGTCACCGACCAAGAATCCTACTTTTATCCTTCAAACCTCGATCAGAACTTGCTTGATACTTTGCCGAAAAAGTTTTCCGTTGCTGAACTCTCGAAATTCAAAGCTACTGACAATCCGAAGTACTTCTTAAGAGGCTTCAAGTTCTACATGGATATGAAGAATATCAATCTAAGGTTCTATTCAAGGATCTTCCTTATGACTCTCGAGCCCGTATGTCAAAGGTGGTTCTTTATACTCCCCGACAAAGACATCTCGACTTGGGAGGACACAACACACACATTCATGACTCGTTACAAGGGGAATACTCAAGCTACCACCTCTCAAAGGGAGCTTAAAAATTCTCAAACAAGAAGAAAAGGAAGGGTTCACCTCCTACATCTCTCGTTGGAGGGAAGTTGCGGCAAAAATGGTAACTACGCCACCCAAAAAAGAGCAAGTCAAAATCTTCATTTCCAACTTGCTCCCAAAATACAAAAATTATATCAAGTATTTGGGCCTTGACACTTTTGAAAAGGTCTATCACATTGGGATCGAAATTGAGGATGACCTCAATAAAGAAAGTGGAAAAGGAAGATGGACCAACAACCAAAGGGCTAATCACTCAAAAGTAGCATCTACCTCAAATAACATCAATGTCGTTGAAGAGTCGAAGACCCCTTTCCACCGCCGACACGAGTACACTCCTTTGGGTATGACCTATACTCAAGTGTTTGAGAGACTCCAATCAAAAGGCAAGGTCAATCCAATAGGGCCTACTCCGGACCCCACTCCTGAAAGAGGTCATTACGATGGGATGCCAACGAATACTGCAAATATCACAAAGGTAGAGGTCACACTACCGAAGAATGTCGGACTCTCAAAAATCTCGTACAAGAAATGGTTGAAGATGGAAGGCTCCCCATTCCGCCAGGAGGAAAAAAGCTCAACATCTAAACAAATCCTCTCGTCATCTTCATGATTGAAGAAGAAAGCTTCTACTTCGATCCAATCACTTTCATGACCTCCGATGACTTTCTTCCCTCCAAAGATCCAAATGTATGTGACTGTTGGAAAAGAGTTCAAATAGAAAGTATGAAAACTGGATGGGATGAGCCCATTAATAATCTGAAATGTTATTTTCGCCTTTGTTAAAGGCATTTCAATGAGCCCGAAAATGCTGAACTACTAAGTCCCTTCATCGACCTCCCCATAGAACTTATGGAGGACATTTGGGAAAAACTTGATCTCAAAAGTCTAGGCATGATCCTAATGGTTAATAGATATTAGAATAAATACATTATCGAAATGGTACACAACCATATCACTTTGGAAAGACGTATCAAATACTGTTGGCTCATTGAGAAACCTCTTCCCTTGGTTCCCCCTATTCCTCAATATCCTCCTGCCTATAGGATGTCGGAAGGGTTTCATCGAAAAGAATGGGAAGATTTCAAAAGACTATGCCATGAATTTGCTGACAACATGGCATTTTCTATTAATGCGGTGGGGAAAGATAAACTACCTTTTGAACCACTTGACTTGATTACTCTCGTGGGACAACATTCCACAAGTAATCTCCTCCCCATCCTTCCTAGAGGTTAATGGAATATGGGACAGTGACGATGAGGACGTCTATGCCAGAAATGGGGTACAACCTACTTATATATCATACCCTCATTCAAGAAGATGATAACATCACCGAAGTTCTAAGGCCCTTGTCACCTCTTAAAGACAACAAAGTTTAGCCTTTACTCAAATAGGACGCCTCAACACTACCCAAAATCAAAACAACACTCAAGCTACTCCACCACCTCCTCCACCTCAAGAGGAAAACATTGTCGTTAAGCAAGTCAAAAGAACTAAGGCCGATGTTAGAGCATGATGATAATGATGAATACTTATGGGGATTCTCAATTTCTACTATTGAAGAAGGAGAAAAAGCTCCTTTTGACTTTGATACTCACTCAAGCTTAGGAAAATCTGAACTGGATGACCTTGATGCATAAGGACTTGGATTGCTCTTTGGGTTAGAACGTGCTTCACCAACCAAACAAGAGGTGCTCACGGCTATAAATACTGAAGCCTTTGATTCAACCAAGCTTATCACTCCTGCAAATCAAGTGATTAGAGGATGGCGCAAGACCGTGAAAATTATTACGCCGGAAGGGAATGTCATGGACTTCACCGTAGGAGAGGGCCTAATGTTCGATGAGTATGAAACTTAGTCTCATTCTGAGTCTGAGTCTAGCACTATTAAGATGTCTAGTCCTAAGAACTCTATAATTACTAATAAGCTTGTCAAGGAGTTTGTCCCTCCTTTAGATTCTACCACTAAGGCTAACTTTGATGTCATGCTTAACGAATTCAATAATATGACTTCAGCTTACTCTTCGTCTTCATCTCCTTGCCCCCTCTCCCCTTTATGTGATTGCTTTGTTTCACAAACTGAATATCAAAATGATAATGAAATAATAAAGGCTGTAGAGGAACATGAAAATAAAACACCAATAATTGAATAAACTGAAAAGATCAACATTTATGACAACGACACTCCCAGAGAATTGCAAATTGGTCTTACACTTAGTCCTCAAGAAAGGGTAAAGCTCATCGCGACACTCACAGAATTTAAAGATGTATTCGCATGGTCCTATGAAGATATGCCTACGATTGATCCAAAGATAGCTGAGCATACCATCCCTCTGAACTAGCGGGCCAAGCCCGTCAAGCAAAAGCTTAGAAGAATGAAGCCAAAAGTTCAATTGAAATTTCGAGAAGAGGTAATAAAGTAATTAAAAGCGAGATTCATCAAGGTGGTCCAGTATACTGACTGGGTTGCCAGCATTATTCCTGTGCCAAAGAAAGATGGAAGAGTAAGAATGTGCGTGACAAGGCCTGTCTAAAGGATGACTTCTCATCGCCTCACATCAATGTACCTGTTGATAACACAGCTAACCAAACCTTGTTCTCCTTCATTGATGGTTATGCCGGCTACAATCAAATCAAGATGGACGAAAAGGACATGGAGAAAATGACCTTTACTACTTCATGGGGGTTATATTGCTACACAGTCATGCCATTTTGTTTAAAGAATGCTGGTGCCACATATCAACGCGCTGCAACTACACTTCTTCATGATATGATACACAAAGAAGAAGAGGTGTACATAGATGATATGATAGTAAGAACCAAGGAAAGGAGTGAACATACCCTCGCCTTGAGGAAATTCTTCGAAAGACTCTGAAGGTTCGACATGAGACTCAATCCCCAAAAAATTGCTTTTGGTGTTACATCGGGAAAGCTTCTAGGACACGTGGTTAGTGCAACAGGAATTGAAATCGATCCAACAAAGATCAAAGCCATCATGTCTCTAAAATTGCCAAAGACCGAGAAGGAAATTCGAGGATTCTTGGGAAGGCTCCAATATATAAGTAGGTTCATTTCCAAACTTACCATGGTATGTGAAACCATCTTCAAGAAATTAAAGAAAGATGCTCCAAAGGAATGGGATGATGACTGCGAAGAAGCTTTCGATAAGATCAAAGAGTATCTCACAAATCTGCCTGTTTTGGTACCTCCAACTCCAGGGCATCCTTTGAGACTTTACTTGACCATTACTTAAGCAAAAACTTAAGCAAAAGAAATTGATGGAAAAGAAAATGATATTTATTACTTAAGCAAAAACTTCTTACAGCATGAAGAAATATATTCTAACATCGAAAAATTATGCTTGGCACTGGTATGGTCTACCAAGAAATTGAGACATTACTTGCTCACTCACACCATTCACATAGTCAGTAAAGGAGATCCACTTAAATATCTCTTTGACAAGCTCGTAGTAAATGGACGAATATTGAGATAGATGATCATGTTGGCCGAATGGTACCTTAAATTCGTGTCTCAGAAATCCATGAAAGGAAGCATAGTCTCAGAATTCCTTGCTGACTCTCCTGATGAGCCTCGACCTGAGGATTACGTATTTCCTGATGAAAAATTAATGATGACCGAAGAATAAAGATGGTCCTTATACTTTGATGGTGCCTCTAATAAACAAGGATGTGGGGTTGGTGTCCTACTTTTTTCGCCTAAAGAAGAACCTACGCCCATACCAGTGAAATTAGACTTTGATGTGACCAACAGCGCAGCTGAATATGAAGCTTGTATCATAGGGCTCGAGGCTGTCGTAGCTCTGAAAGTCCAAAAGTAAAGGGCTTATGGAGATTCTTCATTAATCGTTAATCAGATATCTGGAAGATGGAAGGTTAGAAGTGAAAGCTTGGCTCCCTATCAAGCTCACTTAGAACAAATTGCTTCATAAATCGAAGAAATTAAATACACCAACCTAAAAAGGGAGGAAAACCAATTTTCCGATGCTTTAGCTAAGTTGGCATCAATGGTTCACATCCCAAGATATTTTACTGAAATTCCCTTGGTGGTTGAAAGAAGAAAGGAACCAGATCATGTTTGCATGGTAGAGGAAGACAACAAAGTGAAAGACCTCACAAAGGAAGAACCTTGGTACAGTGACATCAAAAGCTACATAGAAAATAAACAATACCCTGCAGGTACATCGAAGAAAGAACAACGAGCCTTAAGGCTCTTAGCCTCCCAATACATCATTTAAGGAGGAGATTTATATAAAAGACATTATAATGGCTTACATCTTTGATGTTTAAACAGCAAAGAGACTCAACATGTTATGGATCAAATACATGCAGGTGCGTGTAGGACTCATATAAATGCTCGAATGTTGGATTCCAAGATCATTAAACAAGGGTATTATTGGACTACTATGGAGGATGATTGCAATAGATACGTTAGACATTGCGACAAGTGCCAAAAATATGCGAATGCTAAACACATACCTCCATCACTACTTCATTCCCTATCATCCCCATGGTCGTTTTCAATGTGGGGGATCGACATAATTGGAAAGTTTACACCTACGGGTCATGGATGCCATGAGTTCATATTGGTGGCAATTGATTACGTCACCAAATGGGTAGAAGCCGCTTCATACCATGTGTTGCAAGCCAAACATGTGGCACAATTCATTGAAACCAATATAATGTGCCGATATGGGGTCCCGCATGAGATCATCAGTAATGATGGAAATCATTTTCAGGGTGAATGCAAAGAGCTCCTCATAAAATATAAAATTAAGCAACATAACTCATCTTCATATCGACCTCAAACCAATGGAGCAGTCGAAGTAGCAAATAAGAACGTCAAGGCCATCTTTTCTAAAATGACTGAAACTTACAAAGATTAGCCACTTAAACTACCTTTTTCTTTGGTATACGAGATGGAAGTTGTACAATCTATCGAACATGAGATCCCCTCATTGAGAATAGTATTGGAAAGTGAACTTATTGAAGCTGAATGGATGTGGGCGCGGTATGATACCTTGGTCCTTCTAGATGAATAGCGTTTGAAGGCCTTAGGTCATGTACAAGTATACTAAAAAGAATTGAAAGGCATTTCAATAAAAACGTCAAAGAAAGAAATATCAAAGAAGGTGACTTGGTTCTCAAGGCATTACGGAAGACCTTCATGGATCCTAGAGGGAAATTCTGCCCGAATCGGATCAGGCCCTATATTGTTAAGAAAATACTTCCAGGAGGTGCAGTTGAACTAATGGACATGACTGGTGAAAACTTCAATCTCACCAACTTGGATCAACTAAAGAGACACTATGTATAAACCTTACTCACAGAGTTACTAGAACTACGTTTGGTTTGATTCCAAAAGGATACGTAGGCAACCTTAACCTAGGGTTCGGCCCATTTAAAAATAAAAATCTCTCATCTATAGTACTTTAATCGATGTGTCATCTACCTTCTCCTTAGGTGCTTCAGTTTCCTTAGCTGGAACTGTCTCCAAATCTTCAATCACCACATCACTGGTCTTCTTAGCTCCACCTGCAACATCATAATTAACATCATCAGTAGGCATTTTCGGGCCTTCATAAGCAGTTCCACTCCTCAAATTAATGGCATTGACATGGTCCCTTGGGGGATTCTGTGATGCCTGTGATACTAGAGGTGTAGGTTGTGATGGAAGGTGGCCTGGTTGCCTTTGAGTAGTTGATTGTGCAAACTGAGCTATCTGAGTCTCCAGGTGCTTGTTGTGAGCCTGCATTGCCTCCATATTTTTCTGCATCTGCAACATCATATTTTTCAACTCTGAAATTTCTCCACTAGGTTGAACTAGCAATGGTGGTGCTGATAGTGGTGGCCTGCTGAAACCTGGTGGGTGTGGTGGTACATATCTCTGCATCTGTTGTGGTGTCTGCTGAGGATTTACAGCTTGCTGAGGATTCTGTACATTGCTATTGTTCTTATAGGAAAAGTATGGCTGATCCTTCTAGCCTGGATTATATGTATTGGAAAATGGGTTGTTCTTGTAGGCTTGAAAGGCACACACTTGCTCCACTGAACTGGTACATGACTGAGAACTATGACCGAATGAACCACAGGAATCACAGAAAGGGTCAATGCATCCCGAAAGTGCAGCTACAGGTGATGGTGAAGGAGCTGTAGTACTAATCTTATCAAGCTTCTGACTTATGGCATTGATCTGTGCAGCTAAACTCTCATACTTATCATCAACTACATGTTTTCCACCCTTCTTGGAATGCCCTCTAAGGTTACCAAACTGTGAATTATGAGTGGCAATTTCATCAATCAGTTCATATGCGGCATTGACCTCCTGGTTCATAAATCGACCATTAGCAGCAGAATCTAACAAGGCTCTACTCTCATTACCCAACCCATTGTAGAATGATTGAACCAAAAACCACTTCTCAAGCCCATGATAAGGACACATTCTCAGTAACTCCTTGAACCGTTCCCAAGCATCATAAAGTGACTCATCAGTTTCCTGGTTGAAATTAGTAATTTGACTCCACAATAAAGCAGTTCTCTGTGTTGGATAGTACTTCCTCTGAAAAGCAAGAGCCAAGTCCTCCCAATAAGTAATTGTAGCCATATTAAGATCATTCAACCAGGTTCTAGCCTTGTCCTTCAACGAAAATGGGAACATTCTTCTCCTAATGTAATCCTTAGAAACGTTCATTTGCTTGATAATATCACAATATTGAAGAAAATTCTGCAAATGTAGATTTGGATCCTCCTTCAATGTCCCTGAAAACTGATTTCATTCAACCATATTCACAAGGGCCGGTTTCAGTTCAAAATTAGCAGCATCGGTATTGGGTACTGAATAACCTCCAGCCATAGACTCCGTACTAGGCAAGGAATAGTCTCTTAACGGACGGGCCGCAGGTGGCGGTGGTGGAGGTGGTGGTCCTCTACCCTGTCCTTCTCCTTCGGCAGCCATTTTGACCTCTAAATACCCTTCAAACAACGGGTTGAAGGTGAACTCCAAAAACTGAGACAAATCAGAAACAGTTTCCTCCACGGATCGGGGAAGAAAAATTCGGCATCTACTACGTCTCAACCGCTTCAAAAATACTTGCTCCGGCTCAGGGAAAATGAAAATGTCAGGCTCGTGGTCGGTTTGCATAAACCTATAAACCTGCACACAATGGAAACTCCGAGCAAAGATAAGAAACTGCCCCAAAGAGATGAATAGTTTTTTTAGACTAAGAAAACTAAAAAGAAAATAGTATAAACCCGACTAACAGAATTAAAAATTGTCTCCCCGGCAACGGCGCCAAAATTTGATGAGCCTATCGCACACCTATCAAAAATAAACCTAACCACTCTAACTAATATAGCTAGGGAAGTAGGGATCGAATCCACAGGGAAGAAATTAAACCTATTAGTTCTAAAAAGTCTAGACTATGCAAAGGGCCTTCGAGTGACAATTGTGATCAAGAAATTAACTAGAATTAGAGCTAAATTGATTAAGGAATTTAATTAATGACTAAACCTAGGACATCGGTTCACCACAGATTAACCAACGAATTGCACAAAAATAAATAATTAGATTATCAATTTCCTTGAATTAAGGTCCACTAATTCTCTCGAATCTAGTCCCCTTCAAAACTCCTCTAATGGCTCTCGCTCACTTAGACTCGTTTTGCCTATTGTCCTTATGATCTAATTGTGGTAACCTTACCTCTTAGTATCGATTTCAACGATATCAAACTAACAACTAAACCTAACCAGTATTTAATTGAAAGCAATAACAATTGACAAATAGGAATTCAAGCACATTAATAGTTAAACTAATATTTAAGAGTAAAACATCACCAATTAATCCATGGATCCCCTAGTCCTAGAAAAAGAAACTACTCACTCATAATTGAAAGAACAAAAACTAAATCAATAAAAGCAATTAAAATCCTAAACATGATTAAGTTAAACAAACCAACAATAATTAAGAAATTAAATCTAAACATAAAACTATTAAAACTAAGAACATAAATTGAAAATAATAATAAACATTAATTAAGAACAAGAATTGAGATTGAAATAAAACCTGAATATTATTGATTGAAAGATTGAAAGGAATTCTACACTTTGAGAGAATTTTAGAGTAAAACTAGGGTTCTCAAGTAAAAGAGGCGTCCATTGACAAAATTACAGGATTAAACATTAAGTACTTAGGCTAAACAAGGATAAACACGCGGAAATCAGCCTTCAGAGCCACCCGCCTGGAGGGTCCGGGCGTCTAGCCTTCACCCGGGCGCACAGCTTCGGTCCGGGCGGGCAGCTTGTTTGCCTTCGTTTCTCGGTTTTTGCTCATTCTTTCTTAATTACTTCTTTAATTCTTCGTTTTAGCACTTCTAATCTTCAGTTAAGCTTCCCACATGACTTAAAGTTTCACTAACTTCTTCAAGTGCTTCAAAAGGCTCGGAAAACAACGATAAATCATCGATTCCTGTAAAATCTAATAAAAAGCACAACAAACACTCGAAATAGCAAAAGTTAGTAGAAATGGCTCAAAAGAGCCGTATTAGAGCTAAAAATCAATCAGAATCGGGGGTAAAATACATATAAAATATCAACTTATCAGCAGTTCTTCCTACCAGCAAGAGTAAGCATCCACTCATGCATGGTGGAATGGTGATACCGTATGTGTCGTCCGTACAAATTCCTTAATGTATATGTGGGGATATTCGCAGGAGGCTCTATAAAGTTCAGATGGTCTATGAGCCACACCTGAAATGATTAGCACATGAGGATATATGAAATGTTAAATGCATATTTCAAATGTTTTATGATCTATTCAATGTATAAAACAAAAACATTCACCAAAACAATGGTTATGTGTCACATGCATTAAGTTAATAATTTCATGACCAATTTCTTATTTGAAATTAATAGAATTTTAGCATTAAATGACCTATTTATTGCTTGAAATTCAAATGCAAGTAATTCATAAATATTTAAATAAGGACATTTAAATACTTAACTGGAGAAGCAGAGGACAACTGGTTAAGGGAGCTTGAGAATCCTTCTTCAGGCGATCAAGGGTCAGAAAAAGCCCGCCAATACACAGAAGCATAGGGTTTCTGCGTTGCTCGAATTGTTCAACATTAGTAATCAAAGCAGCATAACCAGCTGAGGAGTCATCGTTCAGGAAAAGAAAATCATGCGAATACGCACATTAGCAAAGATCGCCATCTATATCTCTTTCGTGCTATTTCAGCAGTTCTGAAGTGGTCAATTAATGCTACTAAATTGATTTCCCTACCATGAACTACTTTAAATTCACCCAAAAACAATTCATGATCATAATATTGAAGTTTAAATCATTAAAACTTATAAATCAAGAATTTCATTACTTTATAAACCCCAATCTAAAATTTCATGAACAACAAATTATTTCATGCTTTAAACAAATCATAACTTCATAAAACATGATTGAAACTTATAAAAACATGATTAATCATAAATATAAACATGAATTTGCAAAATTAAATCAAAAAGAAAGAAGAAGAATTTTTTTTTATAGTTTCGAAAATACCAAAGTAGGGGAGGAGCAAGGGGCGGCCGTCGGTGGTGGCCGGCGGCAGGGACGTCGGGGCTCCGGCGGCAGGGACGGATCGGCTCCGGCGGAAAAGGCAACAACCTTTTTTTTCTTTTCTTCGCCCAAAACCGAACACAAAAAAATAATTTTTTTTCTTCTTTTTTTTTGGCACTTCTTCTCCCCTTTTTTTCTCTTTCTCTCTCTAAATTTTGGAATCTTAATCACAAATATGAAAGATAAAATCTGAAAATTGGGTTTTAAAGGGTATTTATAGGCCGCAAAGTAGTAGCCCATACTTATCCTAATAAGTGGAAATTACTTTTAGGCCCTTGCCTCAAAATAAATTAGGAAACCTTTGAAAATTCTATTTTTAGAAGCCTTTTTAAAATATTTTTAAAACATAAGATATTATTTATGAACACAAATAATTACTTTCAGTCAAAATTTATTTAAATTCTTTTGTTTAATATTCTTATTGAATGCAACTTTTTCAATAAAAATATTAAAATTACATGTATAAAATACAAAAATAATTGCTTAAAATACGTGAAAATATGGGATATTACATTCTACCCCCCTTAAAAGAAGTTTCGTCCCGAAACTTTGTTTAAATTAGTGTATGGAATTTGAATAGAAACTACATTTACTTCAAGCCTTTTCATTATAATACTATGCTGTTGTAGACCTTAGACATTTACTTAACTTTCGCTTGACAACTTTTTAGTAGACAAACACAAAACTTTTACTTAAAAGTCCCAAAAACTCACAAAAACTTGCAAAATTGAGGGTTAAAACGCGTGAAATTAGATCGCACTCTATCCCCCTTAAGAATCGAGTTATGTCCTCGTAACTCTACTTACTAACCTGAAACAACTCTGGATATTTTTCTCTCATCATATCTTCAGCTCCCATGTAGCTTCTTTGGTTTCTTGGTTAGACCACAACACCTTCACTATTTTGACACCTTTTCTACGAGTATCCCTGACTTTACTGTCTAGGATCTTAATTGGCCTCTCTTCGTAGGTCAAACTTTGGTTTAACTCTATTGTTTCAAGCTGTAACACATATGACTCATCTAGAACATACTTCCTTAGTTGAGACACATGAAAGACATTGTGATCCTTGCTCAACTCCAATAGTAATGCTAACTGATAGGCCACTTTTCCAACCCTTTGCAAGATCTCATAGGGTCCTATGTATTTGGGCTTAATTTTTCGTTTTTTCCAAACCTCATTACTCCCTTCATTGGTGATACCTTAAGTAACACCTTATTGCGAACTTCAAACACAACTTCTTGGCTTTTTGGTCCGCATGGGACTTTGGTCTATCTTGTGCTGCTTGAATCTTTGCTTGAATTATTCTTATTTTATCTGTGGTTTCTTCGATCAATTGAGGTCCTAAAATCACTATCTCACTTATGTCATTCCAACACAAGGGGCTTCTACACTTCCTTCCATAGAAAGCCTCAAGAGGTGCCATGTCAATACTTGCATGGTAACTAACACTAGTGGAAAAATTTTCATATGCTACACTACATATGTTGCGGTCTTTTTGTTTAAAAGTAAAAACAAAGCATAAAGTTCTTGGTGAGAAATTAAAATAGACTTTATTCTACGGTTGTTTACATGACCGTAGCTTAAAGTACATGATGCGGTCAAAAAAAGCTATTTTCTTAGTTAAAATGATGCTGAACATGAGGTTTATATTTAAAAAAAATGAAATATATAGTATACTCCATAAAAAAAGGCACAGAGAAAAATTCAGAAAAACACTCTATCTTTCTTCTTCGTCTCCTTCGTTTGTCCACAATCTGCGTCGTCGCCTTCTTCTTCCTTCTTCTTCGTCAGTCGTCCTTCTNACATAAGATATTATTTATGAACACAAATAATTACTTTCAGTCAAAATTTATTTAAATTCTTTTGTTTAATATTCTTATTGAATGCAACTTTTTCAATAAAAATATTAAAATTACATGTATAAAATACAAAAATAATTGCTTAAAATACGTGAAAATATGGGATATTACATTCTACCCCCCTTAAAAGAAGTTTCGTCCCGAAACTTTGTTTAAATTAGTGTATGGAATTTGAATAGAAACTACATTTACTTCAAGCCTTTTCATTATAATACTATGCTGTTGTAGACCTTAGACATTTACTTAACTTTCGCTTGACAACTTTTTAGTAGACAAACACAAAACTTTTACTTAAAAGTCCCAAAAACTCACAAAAACTTGCAAAATTGAGGGTTAAAACGCGTGAAATTAGATCGCACTCTATCCCCCTTAAGAATCGAGTTATGTCCTCGTAACTCTACTTACTAACCTGAAACAACTCTGGATATTTTTCTCTCATCATATCTTCAGCTCCCATGTAGCTTCTTTGGTTTCTTGGTTAGACCACAACACCTTCACTATTTTGACACCTTTTCTACGAGTATCCCTGACTTTACTGTCTAGGATCTTAATTGGCCTCTCTTCGTAGGTCAAACTTTGGTTTAACTCTATTGTTTCAAGCTGTAACACATATGACTCATCTAGAACATACTTCCTTAGTTGAGACACATGAAAGACATTGTGATCCTTGCTCAACTCCAATAGTAATGCTAACTGATAGGCCACTTTTCCAACCCTTTGCAAGATCTCATAGGGTCCTATGTATTTGGGCTTAATTTTTCGTTTTTTCCAAACCTCATTACTCCCTTCATTGGTGATACCTTAAGTAACACCTTATTGCGAACTTCAAACACAACTTCTTGGCTTTTTGGTCCGCATGGGACTTTGGTCTATCTTGTGCTGCTTGAATCTTTGCTTGAATTATTCTTATTTTATCTGTGGTTTCTTCGATCAATTGAGGTCCTAAAATCACTATCTCACTTATGTCATTCCAACACAAGGGGCTTCTACACTTCCTTCCATAGAAAGCCTCAAGAGGTGCCATGTCAATACTTGCATGGTAACTAACACTAGTGGAAAAATTTTCATATGCTACACTACATATGTTGCGGTCTTTTTGTTTAAAAGTAAAAACAAAGCATAAAGTTCTTGGTGAGAAATTAAAATAGACTTTATTCTACGGTTGTTTACATGACCGTAGCTTAAAGTACATGATGCGGTCAAAAAAAGCTATTTTCTTAGTTAAAATGATGCTGAACATGAGGTTTATATTTAAAAAAAATGAAATATATAGTATACTCCATAAAAAAAGGCACAGAGAAAAATTCAGAAAAACACTCTATCTTTCTTCTTCGTCTCCTTCGTTTGTCCACAATCTGCGTCGTCGCCTTCTTCTTCCTTCTTCTTCGTCAGTCGTCCTTCTTCTTCTTCTTCTGCCTTCGTCTGTCGGGTTCGTCTGCCCGGTTCTTCTTCTTCTGCCTTCTTCATCTTTGTCTTCTTCTTCGTTCTTCTTCGTCAGTCGTCCTTTTTCTTTGTTGTCGTCTTCTTCTTTCTTCCTCTGTCGTCTTGCTGCTGCTCCATTTTGTTGTTGCTGTTTTAATTGGTAAGTGGGTTTAATTTGTTAAGGTTTAATTGGGGATTTTGGGATAGGTAGGTTTTAATTGGTAAGTTGGTTTAATTTGGGAATTTTGTTAGGGTTTAATTGAAATTTGCTATTATGGAAGCTACATCAATGGACACTGTCGCTAAGATAATGTCCGAGTTGAAAGTAATTGATTGCCTAGTTTTGTAATCCTTGAGTTTAAAAAATATTCAGAATTTTGTTTATATGATGAAGATTCTTGTTCTTTGGCTGCAGAGAGTAATTGCTGAAGAGCGTTACCATGATGCTTCAAAGATATCTAAAACTACAGGAAGTGGTTTGGTAATTTTTTCAATTTCTTAATTTCTCTTTCACCATGAACATTGCTGCCTAAGCCACCCATGGGTTCTACGCATAACAGATATTTATCTTTTGTCTTGCTTGCCTTCAGCCTTTTGAATAGCTTAAATCCCTTATGGATGCAGATATGATACAATGTTTTTGTTATTAGTCTTTTCGTTTACTTCTATACAAACATGTTCTGCTTGTGGTAATTTTAGAAAAATTTAGCTCCATACTTGAGGATTTCAATGGTGAAGTGGCGGTGTTTAGTGTCCTATATGTGAGCTTTATGCCTATGAGGAGAGGATGTTTTTTGTGGAAATGGAACAGGGCAAACTTGTATAAGTTAGTGTTCCTGCTTTAACAGGTTTCTCAATTCTCACCTTAAGTTGCAGTGTTCCTGCTTTGTTGGGTTATGAGATGGATAAGTTTTGGGTTGGCATTTGTCTTTATAGCCTTAAGTGTACTATTGACTGTTGACACAAGTGTTGTTTCTGATGTTATACTATCACCTGTAAACCAGTATATCTAGATTATGCCACCCTGTCAAATTTTTGTGCTCTGTAGGCTATATGCTTATATTATAGATGCTTGCATTCTAAAGCTTATTTATAGTGCCTGTTATAAGTTACTATTTCACCCTTAAGCTTTGAATACTTGGTTGCATCTAGAAATTTTCAAATGACCTTTATAATTGAATGCTAATCTAGTGATTTGTAAATAGAGTATTCACATTAGCTGTTCAATGGAGGCTAGAGGGTGAGTCAGTCAGTAATGGCCTTGAGTGAGCCTTTCAAATTGATGGCTATTAAAATGATATATTGGTCTTTAATAGAGGAGAGAAAATGAAAGAAGCCTAAAATTGTAGATGGTTGAAAGTAACTTATTTGCTTATAAGCTTTACAATAAGTGTAATTTAGTGAAATTGTGTATTTAAACTGTAACGTTGACCCTGCTATGAAAACAGATTATTGTTATTGTTTTGGAAGGACTTGATTTTAGCTCACTGAGGTGGTTGGGTAAGGCGTATTATATGCCTAAATTATTGATCTTGAGTAGTTTAGGTACTGATTCTAATTCTCCTCTTATTTAACCACATGTGGGTTGGTGGATTGGTAGTGCAAAGGATTCAGATGACCCATTTGGCCGACTAGTACATATAACTCCTGGTGTTGGGAAGTTCATTGTTTGCACTTGTACACCAATACTCATTTGTGTTAATCCTGCTAAATTTTTTGAAATAATGGATGGACGTTTCAATCGTGACTAATACAGCCTATTGTTTTTAAAGGTTTTGAAGTCGGCAACACGTCAAGGGCCGTTTACCGTTCAAGAAATTGTTGAAGTTAGAGAAGTTAGCCAGTTTTATCACTTTATATTGTTTGTAATGAAACAAGGAGCTTGGGTCAAGATGATGATGTAAATGAATTCAATAGTGAATCACATTACATTTCGTACGTAGGTGGAGTGACATGCATATATATATATATATATGCATGTTTAATTTAATTTGTACGTTGTTATATATTGTTATTAACTATAATGTTATTATCTTTGTTTTTTACTAATTTATTATATATATAATTTAATTTATTATAATAAATGTCATAATAATGATCTATTAGTACTAATTCTTATTAGCAATTGGATATGTGTGAAAATGACTTTATGATGCGGTCATTTTGAAAAATCGAAGCATAAAGTCTCAAAAAATTGGTGAAAATTGGACTTTATGTTGTGGTTGTTTAGATGACCGCAACATCGCCAAATGACCGCAGCATAAAGTTTTTACCCTTTTACTTCTCTGGCATATGCTGCGGTCAAAAAACGAAGCAAAAAGTGGTGAAATGAACGCAGCAAAAAGGTTTTTTTTTTTTTTTTAATTAGTGTATTGTTGTATGAAAATTCAATGAGATCTAAGTGATCCTCCTAATTCCCTTGAAAATCCATTACACAAGCTCTTAGCAAGTCCTTTAAGGTTTGTATGGTTCTCTCCTAGTTCTTCTTAATTTCCTCAAATATTGTTGGTTGGATACTAAGATTACAAAGAATTCCTTCCAACTCTCCCTCCTTCACTATTTCTAAGCTCAGTCTCTCTATATCCTTACATAGTTCCTTAGCAACCACCAAGGTATTCACTCCATGCTTTGTTTTACGGCTTAAAGCATCTGCTACCACATTGGCCTTCCCTTCATGGTATTGGATATCTAAGTCATAATCCTTGATCAACTCAAGCCATCTCCTCTGGCTCATGTTTAAATTTTTCTGAGTTAAAAAGTACTTTAAACTCTTGTGGTCCGTGTATACCTTACACTTTACCCCATACAAGTAATGCCTTCATATCTTTAAAGCAAACACGATTGTTGCTAACTCAAGATCGTGAGTAGGGTAGTTTGCCTTGTACGGTTTCAATTGCCTTGAAGCATATGCAATCACCTTTCTATTTTGCATTAACACACATCCCAAACTATTTTTAGAAGCATCACTATACACATCATAAGAATCACTTCCATCTGGCAAGGTCAGCACTGGAGCTGTAGTCAAACACTCCTTTAAGGTCTGAAATGCCTCTTCACACTTATCACTTGATGTGAATTTGAAAATCTGTGATGATACACCAATAGTGGATGAGCCAATCAACCTACTAATAAATCATATGGGGTTTGACAAAGATAAATCACAGGTATGGGTGACAATGATAATGATGAGCACTGACACTGTGGAGACATGTGATGGTGGTGGCTTCCTAGCCAACACTATTAACTATTAACCATCAATATGCTTGTCACTGGTGGAGTGAGCCATTAGTTAAGTTAAGTGATAGTAACTATAATTAATGCACTCACAGGATGGAAACACATGGTGGTTACAGGGAATAAGTTGGTTTGGTCCATGAGTTTTTTCCCGTTTCACTTGATAGGGTTTTCTCATTTTGGACATTATTATTATTAGTTCTTGTGGAGTCTTGATCATCATAAATATGCTAAAAGACACGAAGAATGGTTTCTTGATTAAAAGATTGGATCTTGAAGCATTTCTTGAAGTTCTTCAAAAATCTTGAAATTGCGCAAAATTGACGAAAAAAGGGGCGTGTATTTTGACGATTTTTGGCAATCTTGGGCACAAAGATATTTTCGTAATTTTTAGGATAATTTATGATGATTATCTTATTTATTAATGATTTAGTCAATTTGTTAGGATAATTTCTTGATTAGTTAGTTAGTTAGAGTTTGTTAGGAAAGATAAGATCAAAGTGCAAGTTGCATGATGATGTGGCAATCTTATATTTAGTTTGTTGAGCAATTTGTGCAAGTTGCACAAGTGGGGCTTATTTCCTATTTTTCACGTGTTTATTAGCTGATTTTAGTTAGGATTTTGTTGATGATTATACCTATAAATAATCTCAACATTAGGTTGTAAATAAATAGAGTTTTATGAATTGAATTTTTCAATACAAATTTCCGAAAATTTGCTCAAATTGTGGATATCAATTTGTTCGAAATTTCCATAATAAATTTGTGAGTCATGAGTGATTAACAAATTTAGAACCTAGTTAATTAATTACAGGAGTGTGTTAATTAATTAGTCTTCAATTAAAATAATCCAGGAGTGGAGAGTTTAATTGACAAAAAAAAAAACGTGAATTTGAGGTTGTATTTGCGAATACTACTAAAAATCCACATCAATTTGGTATCAGATTTCAGGGTTTTGAAGAATTTCTTAATTTTTCACCATCCTGGTTAATTGTTTTCACTTCGTCCGTTTTTCCAGTTTCGAGGGCAGCATTAAAGTGGCTGGTTCTCCTTTGTTACAATGGATTTTTGGGTGATTCCTTTTTCAAATTGATTGTTTTTGAGTCTACTTTTCACCTGTAAAATATCAGAATCAATATATTTGAGGAAGAATCGTTTTGAAATCGTTTTCTTGCAAGTGGTCAGAAATCGTATTTATTGGACTGTTTTTAGCGCAAATTACACATAGAAATTTTGGCTACGATTCTGTGCATGAAAATATGGTCGAGTGCATTAAACATATAGGGGAATATCTCCACAAAAAAATCAGCCAAAAACGAGTTGTTTAGGTTGGGTTTTTGTCTTCATCCCAAATTTTGGACAGTTTTAGATGATGGATTGACATAACAATGTAGTGTCTGCTTACGACTTGCTCTCATTTTTTCTCCTTGGAAATAAACCAGATTGTTCTAAGTGTCAAGGGTTTGGCCATGTAAGGAGTCAATGTGCTAACGATGTATAAATATCTACGGAGCTGTATTTAGAACTATTATTGGAAGAGTTACAAGAAGAACAGTCGAAAGCTTCAATTATGGACAAATCTAGAGTTCTCCATCATATTCATGAGTTTGACTCAATGTTATCATTGGAAGATGTTATACTGAATGAAGAACTTGAGGATCCTGCCAATAAAGTTTTGCAAGATGTTGAAGAATTACATCACAACAACGAGATTGCAGTTCGTAAGCCATCCCAGGAATCGACACTGATTGATTTTTCACAAAATTGGGATATATTGGATCATGAAACGAAAGTTATTGAAGATGCTTTTGATATATGATTTATTCAACACCACCTTTATTTGAAAATTATCTTGGTATTGGAAATCCCCAAGGAGTACTTTATCATTTCAATAATGCTACACAAGATGATACAATTCAAAGTTGTGCTCATATGTTCAAAGTTTTTGTTCATCAACCGAATTGTGACATGGGATATCAAGATGATATTTGTGTGATCATTCATTCTTTTTTCTCTACAAAAGAAAAAATTCGAGGTCGTATTTTTTTCAAAGGAGGGGAGAATGATCAAGAATCAATGAGGTTAAAAAAGGTGATTGTCATAATCAGTTTGATCAATGTTTGGATATGGCTTATATTGCCAATCAAAAAATGCACAAGTGGTGATTTACTTATTCCATGTCGGGATGACTTGAATTTGAGGGCACATTCTTTTCAACCAGGGGAGAATGATGTGAAATTGAATATCTGTGATGATACACCAATAGTGGATGAGCCAATCAACCTACTAACTCAAACTTACAGTCCTTCTTCATTAACGACGTCATTGGTTTAGCAATCCTCGAAAAGTCCTTCACAAACCTCCTATAGTAACCTGCTAACCCTAAGAAACTCCGTACATCCGCTACATTCTTAGGTGTAGGCCACTCCTTAACTGCTTCAATCTTGGCTGGATCTACTTCGACTCTCTGTTTTGACACAATATGTCCCAAGAATGCTACTTCCTCCAACTAGCACTCACATTTCGAGAATGTAGCATACAATTCATTCTCCCTTAATGTCATCAAAATTGTCCTCAAATGTTCCACATGCTCCTCTTTACTCTTAGAGTACATCAAGATGTCATCAATGAAAACAACCACAAACTTATCCAAAAATCGTTGGAAAATTCTATTCATTAGGTCCATGAAAATTGTTGGTGCATTGGTCAACCCAAAAGGCATAACAGTGAACTCATAGTGCCCATATCTCGTATGAAAAGCCATTTTCGGTATGTCCTCATTAGCAATTCTCAATTGATGGTATCCTGACCTCAAATCAATCTTTGAAAATATAGTAGCTCCTTTTAATTGATCAAACAAGTCATCAATCCTCGGTAAAGGATACTTATTTTTTATCGTCACCTTATTCAACTCCCTATAGTCAATACACAACCTCAAACTCCAATTTTTCTTCTTTACAAACAGTACTGGTGCTCCCCAAGGTGAAGCACTAGGCCTAATGTAACCTTTTCCAACAACTCTTGTAACTGCTCTTTCAACTCACTCATTTCTACAGGTGCCATCCTATAGGGTGCTTTGGAAATAGGTGATGTTCCCAGGACTAAGTCTATAGTAAAGTCAATCTCTCGTTTAGAAAGCATCTCCGGAAACTCTTCCGGAAACACGTCCATAAAGTCTCTTACTACCTCAATATCCTCGGGCTTAGCAGTCTCAATATGATCCACATCCCTCACACTACAAAGGTAAATGGGAAAACCTCTCCTCACAAACCTAGCAAACCTCTCCTCACTAACACTATTTTGTTGTGTTTTGGCCTTCCTGCCCTCCAATAGCTCACCTTCTTACCTTTATTGATTAACGAGATCTTCTGTGGCTCACATAAAATCTCTGCCTTATGCTTACTTAACCAATCTATCCCCAAAATCACTTCTAAGTCACCTAAATCAAACTCGATTAGGTTAGTCTTAAACTCCACTCCCTCAATTTCAATAGGAACATCCTGAAATCTCTTTGAACACTGTACCTCCTGCCTTGAGAATAGCAATATGGACATATCTATTGTATCTACTTTTCCCATCACAGGCTTTAACTTTTCTAGAATCTTAGTGGATACAAAAGAATACGTTGCACCAGAATCAAACAAAATTTTAACAGGAAGAGAGTGAATAGAAAAAGTACCAGTAATTACATCTTTACTAGCATCAGCTTCACTTCGAGCCATCACATTCAGCTTTCCAGTGTTTGAGGTCTTATTCTGTCCTCCTCCATTGCCACCTACATTTCAATTTCTGGCTTGAGGCGTCACCTTTCCTCCCATATTTCCTTAGAAACCCTTTTGTTGTTCCCCAGCTGGATTCCCCCTAGATTGAGAACCGTGTCCCTCCTTTCCTTTGTTCTTAGAGAAGCACTCATACTCACGGTGCCCAAGTTTGTTACACAACCGACAACTCACTGGGTTCCCTGCATAGTCCTTTCCTGGGTGATTGTTAGGACACTTCTTGCAAAATTACACAAGCCCTCCTTGACTAGCCATCTAAGCTCTATTCCCATTTCCAGAAGTAGGCTTCCCAAAGTTTCCCCTGTTACCCTTGAAGTTATTGTTGACACGAGTTTTCTTAAATCCACCATGATTTTCTTGTTGGTTGAAGTTTCCTCCACCATCCATCCTTTTCTCCCTCGTCTGACCTTCCTTCATTACCTCCTTCTTCTTCTGGTCTATGGCATACAGGTGTGCAACTCTACCATATAACTCGTCCAAAGATTCAAAGATCTGCCCAACTTATTGTGACTAAAGGTCTAAGGGTAACCCTCTTTCAAAACGGCTAGCTTTCAACCTCTCAGTTGCCACGGCCTCCTGAGCGAACCTAGAAAATTCTATGAACTTGGAATAGTACCCAGTGACAGACATACTTCCCATCTTCAGCTCTAGAAACTCTTCAGCTTTCTGTTTCTGAAGAAATACAGGATAAAACTTATTGCGGATTTGCTCCTGAAACATATCCCAATTAAGTCGTGGTAAAGCCCTAATCACAGCCTCATTTTGTGACCACCAAAGATCAGCTTCTCCTCTCAGATAGTAAACAACATGGTTCACCTTAAGCTCTTTTGGACACTCAACTGCCCCAAACAGCTTATTAAACTCTCTCAACCATCCCTCTAGAATAGTTGGATTATGCTCTCCTTAATAAGTGGGTGGCTTACTTTGAGAAATCTTCTTGAAAAGTTCCCCAGCATGGTGACTACCATTTCCATTTCCTCTAGCATCTAACTGTTCAGCTACAGTAGGTAATTGCCTTACTACTTCACTCAGCTGATTGTTGTTACGTTCAGCCATTCTATATCTCCGTAGAGGAAAAGACCTTTATATGAAATAATGTCTAACTCTAGGTTAGAACAACATAAACTTATAACATAAAACACTTTCTCATTTCGTCTCATAAAAGAAGTTTAATTTTTTTAGAGCGAATGATTCATTTAGTTTTGATTGTTTACACAACCATTAAAATAATGAATAAAGCACATAAGAAATAAAAATAATTCCGTTGGTTCTACTCTACTTGAGGCTTCATTTCCTAAAAGAAATTTATTATTTAATTCCTCTTGTTATTTCTAATGGCTCACTGCGACTTATTCAAACTAACATAAACAATATTCTAAATTGTTCAACATTCTAAACATCAAAAATGCTAAACAATATTAACTGAGTTGTATCTAAACAAAAATCCCTAAACATTAACATTGCCCTTTCTATCCCTTGACATTACATATTTCTTTGGTATAAATTCATGATCATCATTTGTATCATCTTCCATACCTTCTTCCATATCTTCCTCAGGATCCAACTCTTCTTCATCCTCCTCAGAATCGGTTACCAAGTCTATGTACACAAGAATTACTGGATCCGGGTTCTCGATTTCATAACATGAGTTGTCCCTTGACTCATCACTCCTTGAACCAGTAGTAGTCTCTTTCACCATCATGTCTTCGTTTTCTTGACTATTAAGGCTTAGTGTGGGCGGGGTCTCTTCACTTGCATTCATCTCCTGATACTCCTTCTCTTTTCTACCAATGTAACCTTCTAAGTATCTCCAATCACAGCCCCATTGGCCAATTGCATCCTTATATTTAGAGTAGTTCGGAAGTCCTCCAGCAAAGTGGAAATTGCTAAACTTTGCCATGATTTCTAGGTAGGGAAAATGGTCGGGAAAACACTTAACAATTAGGGCTGATACATGGTCGAGCTGGTCCCATTGTGGCAGTTTCAATGCCGTACTCATATACCAACAGTAGTACTGTATTTTCCAGACGTACTTGGGTGGAGTCTCATAGTCTTTCTTCTCCAAGGTTCCTATTTGTGTGTCTTTACTAGGCTTACTATACGATATCCTGCGCAAAACTTAAGACTAATGGACCATCCTTCCCAAAACAAAACAAACTAATAGTTCTACAAAAAGGTCTTGTGCCTAACATACAATTTCCTTTACATATAACTATTCACATAAGCAACACCTTAAAACATGAACTTATATGCATGAAAGAACGTAAATAAAGTCTATCCTACATGCCCAAACTTCCTACACAAACTCACCACATGATATTAAAGCAATAACACATAATACATACCTGAATTCCTTACATACCTGAATTCCTTACATACCTGCACACATGATTTATTTTTCAAAACTTTCCATTTTCAGAAATTTCTATTTTTAGAAAAATTCCATTTCCAAAAATTTTCCAAAATAATAATTTAAAATAAGTTTTAAGTGTTCATATTATGCTAGTATGGTCACTTATTAATTCTATAATGTTACATATGATTTTTAGTATGTTTCATGAAATTTTAAAGTGATTTTAAGCATGTTTAACATGCTGTCCAAATTTTGTAAAGTGAATAATTAGGATTTTAAAGTATGTAATTAGCATAAATTGATCATATAAATTAAGTAATACATATTTTTAGTATGTTTCATATAAATTGCTCTGATACCACTTTGTAACACCCTGAAATTTCCTAACTTCCTACTTTATATTTTTTTTTCCGGAAAACATATCCTAAATGCTAAAGAATTATAATTATTACAACTCATAAATAACGGGAAAAAACCAAAGTATTACAGCCACCGTGACAACGACTAAGGCATTTATCAAAGTACTACAGCGAAATTCTTAAAACCAAAAACCAATTTAAAACTAAACTTCAAAACAAGTCTCAAAACCAAATTCAAATCAACATCTAAAATAAAAAACCAATTTAAAACTTTATTACACTTCGAAACCATTTTAATGGCCCTAAAAAACCAAACTAAAAACTTTAAAAATTAAACAACATCCAAATAAAGGTTAGTACTTCATAAGCAATAAGATTAAAACTACAAAACTACACGGCAAGCGCTCTCACTCCAGCCCAGCATGAAATGACATATGCGCACTTGTAACTGTAGCTTTTCTTATTCTAGACTGCTACTCACTAACAAGTGAGTCATTGTAGGCCAAGTCAAAGACAAAGCCATGCACACAAAACCAACAGTCAGAAAAGCTGAGTACATAACTACTAAAGACTATGCAACAAGAACAACATGAATAAAAAAATACACACAACTTACCTTTGCCAACTCTTCACCTGTGCATAAACTAAACAAACTAATTATTATATTTAGACTTTGGATTCTGCATCGAATGGGTTTCCTTTCCTTTAAAATCGCCCTATTGGGCACCAAATTGGGAGCAACTCCAAGAAGGTATTACCTATGTCACATAAAGTGGCGGAATTCCAGCGCATTAAAAATATAAAAGAGTACAACGTCTTGTACTCCAATTAGAAATCATAGATCTATGTTCCTTACGACTCCCCTCATTGTTCATATTAAAGGTATATACGTTCTAAGAGTTTTGATGTGAATCCTCTTACACTTTACGTGATTAACCGGTTTAACAATGTTATGACTCACATACAACATCACATAACAACATGCATCAAATCAAGCAAGCCATATTAATTATCTTCAATTTAAAGTGATTCAAAAATAATCTCATGTGTGTCCTTTAATTAAACTGAACTTGCTTTACCACACATTAACTGTGCTTGGTAACTATTTACTTTCTCCTTGACCAAACATTAAACTGTGAGTGGCAACATGTTTAAAATAATTGCTCATTAACTCCTTTTAATCATGTGAATAAAAATTCACAACTACCTTTCTTGTTGATTAAGTAACTAACCAACTTTAAAATAACTTCCTTTCTTTACTAATAAGATGTTGGCCAAATTAAACTAATCATAACATTCCAATTCAATCTTATAAAATTTATATTGCTAATCAACATGGAATGTCAAAATAATGTAAATTCATGCTTTTAATACAACTTGTCATGCACATCAATTCATAATTCAAACAAGCATAACAATGTTTCATAACATATAGGATCATCCAAGCATGAACTCTAATTCTTATGTTTGTCTTTATTACTTACGTATCTTGTGAAATAGTGGTGCTCCGCCACAACTTCTAAAAGTTGACTAATACAAAGTCTCCTACATAAAGAAAAACGAAACTAAAATAAATCCTTGTTGACTAAGTTCTACAACAACTCTAAACTAACTTCTATATTGGAAATTTGTCCAAAACATTCCTTATATGGTCTCTATTCAATTCCATACTTCACTTAAAATTTTCTATTGCAAGATTTCTTGGTTTTCGGGACTTATTTACACTTCATAAAACCTCAACATAAATTTTATGTCACTTTAAAAAAGTGGACAGTAATTTAAAATAATCAAAACTCCTTGAAAAACCTCAAAAACAACACAAATTGATCATACAATGTATTACTTAATTTATATNTTTGCCAACTCTTCACCTGTGCATAAACTAAACAAACTAATTATTATATTTAGACTTTGGATTCTGCATCGAATGGGTTTCCTTTCCTTTAAAATCGCCCTATTGGGCACCAAATTGGGAGCAACTCCAAGAAGGTATTACCTATGTCACATAAAGTGGCGGAATTCCAGCGCATTAAAAATATAAAAGAGTACAACGTCTTGTACTCCAATTAGAAATCATAGATCTATGTTCCTTACGACTCCCCTCATTGTTCATATTAAAGGTATATACGTTCTAAGAGTTTTGATGTGAATCCTCTTACACTTTACGTGATTAACCGGTTTAACAATGTTATGACTCACATACAACATCACATAACAACATGCATCAAATCAAGCAAGCCATATTAATTATCTTCAATTTAAAGTGATTCAAAAATAATCTCATGTGTGTCCTTTAATTAAACTGAACTTGCTTTACCACACATTAACTGTGCTTGGTAACTATTTACTTTCTCCTTGACCAAACATTAAACTGTGAGTGGCAACATGTTTAAAATAATTGCTCATTAACTCCTTTTAATCATGTGAATAAAAATTCACAACTACCTTTCTTGTTGATTAAGTAACTAACCAACTTTAAAATAACTTCCTTTCTTTACTAATAAGATGTTGGCCAAATTAAACTAATCATAACATTCCAATTCAATCTTATAAAATTTATATTGCTAATCAACATGGAATGTCAAAATAATGTAAATTCATGCTTTTAATACAACTTGTCATGCACATCAATTCATAATTCAAACAAGCATAACAATGTTTCATAACATATAGGATCATCCAAGCATGAACTCTAATTCTTATGTTTGTCTTTATTACTTACGTATCTTGTGAAATAGTGGTGCTCCGCCACAACTTCTAAAAGTTGACTAATACAAAGTCTCCTACATAAAGAAAAACGAAACTAAAATAAATCCTTGTTGACTAAGTTCTACAACAACTCTAAACTAACTTCTATATTGGAAATTTGTCCAAAACATTCCTTATATGGTCTCTATTCAATTCCATACTTCACTTAAAATTTTCTATTGCAAGATTTCTTGGTTTTCGGGACTTATTTACACTTCATAAAACCTCAACATAAATTTTATGTCACTTTAAAAAAGTGGACAGTAATTTAAAATAATCAAAACTCCTTGAAAAACCTCAAAAACAACACAAATTGATCATACAATGTATTACTTAATTTATATGATCAATTTATGCTAATTACATACTTAAAATCCTAATTATTCACTTTACAAAATTTGGACATCATGTTAAACATGCTTAAAATCACTTTTAAACTTCATGAAACATACTACAAATCATATGTAGCATTATAGAATTAATATGTGATCATACTAGCATAATATGAACACTTAAAACTTATTTTAACTTGTTTTTACAAAATTTTCAGATTTATTAATTAACTTTAAACACATGGAAAGCTTATAAAAACATCATAAATTCATCATAAAACTCTTTTACAATCCACTAACATCATTATAAAACCAATTTATGCTTTAGAATAATTTTTCATAAGCGAAAACATGTTCATAATATTTATTCTATTGAATTTCATGCTTACAAAATTTGAACAGCAATTTATTTTATGTTTAAAGCCGTTAAAAATCAAACTAAACTTCATAAAATCATCATAAATTCACCCAACAACAATTCATGATCATAATATTGAAGTTTAAATCATTAAAACTTATAAAAATCAAGAATTTCATTACTTTATAAGCCCTAATCTAAAATTTCATGAACAACAAATTAATTCATGCTTTAGAACAAATCATAACTTCATATAACATGATTGAAACTTATAAAAACATGATTAATCATAAGTATAAACATGAATTTGCAAAGTTAAATCAAAAAGAAAGAAGAAGAATTTTTTTTAATAGTTTCGAAAATACCAAACTAGGGGAGGAGCAAGGGGCGGCCGGCGGACGACAGCGGCAAGGATGGCGGGGCTCCGGTGGAAAAGGCAACCGCCTTTTTTTTCTTTTCTTCGCCCAAAATCGAACACAAAAAAAAATTCTTCTCTTTTTTTTTTTGGACTTCTTCCCCCCCCCCCCCTTTTTTTCTCTTTCTCTCTCTAAATTTGGAATCCTAATCACAATATGAAAGATGAAATCTGAAAATCGGGTTTAAAGAGTATTTATAGGCCCCAAAGTAGGATTTGGTGAAGCCCGTAATTATTAAATAGTCTTTTTTTTCTTTTCTTGCCCAAAATCGAACACAAAACAAAATTCTTCTCTTTTTTTTTGGACTTCTTCCCCCCCCCCCCCCCTTTTTTTCTCTTTCTCTCTTTAAATTTTGGAATCCTAATCACAAATATGAAAGATGAAATCTGAAAATCGGGTTTAAAGAGTATTTATAGGCCCCAAAGTAGGATTTGGTGAAGCCCGTAATTATCCTAAATAGTGGAAAATACTTTTATGCCCTTGTCTTAAAAGAAATTAGGAAAGTCTTAAAAATTCTATTTTTAAAAACTTTTCAAAATATTTTATTAAACATAAAATATTATTTATGAACACAAATAATTACTTTCAATCAAAATTTATTTAAATTCTTTTGTTTAATATTCTTATTGAATTCAACTTTTTCAATAAAAATATTAAAATTACACGTATAAAATACAAAAATAATTGCTTAGATTACGTGAAAATATGGGGTATTACAGCGCACGTGCCCTTTTATGGACATCGAATGTCTTTAGTTTGTTGCATATATAGTGTGAGTATGCTTGGCTTAGGGAGTGAGTCTAGAAGCACAAAACCCAAGTAGAAAAGTCGCAACTTTCGAGAGCTCACGGAACCCCATTAGGTCTAGCCCAAAGGCAAATTGACAGTCAAGGATAACAATGTCTCATATCTCTAGATTCGGGGATGAGGGTAAGGATAAAGGAGGTCATAATGTCCCCCTACGTATAACGGTCTCTACTTGTTCTCATATGTAATTTCATAATCATCATATTAAATTATAAACCATTGATATTTCCGGTTTATACCTAAAACACATAGAAACAATGATAGGCAAGTTTTTTTATTAATGCATGGGTGATCGCTTTAAAATTTAACCAATTTTAATCTTTATTTTAGTTAGAACATGCTTTTAGGTCTTATTGAAATAAACATGAATTCTAAGTGATTTTAAAGCAAAAAACATTTAGCATGCAATCACATAAAACCTAAAGCATGTTGGTACTTAAAATTGATTTTAATTAAAAGTCAATTCATTAATTAATCAATGTTCCATGAATTATATTAAAACATGTCAAATTTCTAATAAAGAATTTAAATAACATAAACACATAAAAGAAACTCTTTTGAAGAATTCAAGATGATGATTTTGATTATTTTGACCTCATTTGAAATACCTCTCGTTTGGTAGTAAAGATAATTTCTTAGCTTGAAAGCATGTACAAATTAATTATTAATAATAATGATATTAATAAAGGCATGTTTAGGGTTTATAGTAATGCTTTTAAAGTGATTTAGGGTTGATTAGAAAGCAGTTTGTGGGAGAAAGAGGAGAAAATGCACAAAAATCTAGAGCGAATTAGGTTTTAAAATTATGAGTTGCTTCAAATGCCGGAAAAGGGTTGGGTATATATATAGGGGAGGAGCTAACGTAAGTGAGTGCCAGGGAACTAGTTGACCACCATAGTGCCGAAGGATGAGCGCCATAGAGCCCCACCAGTGCCTGGGCACTCGAGTTGAGCGCCAGGTGGCTCAACGGGCACCTGGTTGGTCGTGCTTGGGCGCCAGTGCGCTGGCTGGGCGCTTGGTCGCTCGCCCCGCGCTAGGGCGCTCAATGCCTTTACTCCGGATTTTTACACGGTGAATCTATAAAACTTCCATATTTCTTATATTCATTTCCATATTCTGAAATATTACAAAATATCACGAAATTCACTTCCATAACCTAAAGTTACCATATTCCAAACAAGCCTTTCTAGAAGGTTCGTCGAATTCAGTCACATTCATACGCTTATATAATTTTCTATGTATTCGGAAATGAAGTTAAAAATAAAAAACTAACATGAAGTAAATTAAAAATAAAATATTACAAAATTGAATACAATTGAAAAGTGAATTCTAAGAAAATAAAATGAAAATTAAGAAATTGATTTAAGTGTTTTTCAACCTTCTTAACTTATCATCGGTTATTCCAACAATGGTTTTTAGTCTTCAAAAAAATTTGGGGGGGCATTTCCCCCCTAACTCCCTAAGCAGGGCATGTCACCCCTGGACCCCAACTCGCTGACTGCGTAGCGAGACCCTCGCCCGCTAACCGGGCAATAGGACCCCCGTATAGATTGTGGAGTGGGGACCAAATAGGTGAAGGACTAACTTCCGATACAAAATTAGGCGCTCTTTTTAACCAATCAATTTTAGACGATGGACTTGTTACGACTTGGTACACTTTAATCATCAACCTTTAGGTGGGACCATATATAGGTGTCTACAGTTAGCCCCCACTTTTACTGAGTCTGTAGAGACGACTAGTCTCGTAAGACGAAAGTCAAAGTATTCGATACCTGCAAAACAAAGGTTAGTCTCGCTGCACCTATGCGATCTCCTTAGAACGTGCCTCCTTCCATTTGAGGGAAGTTCCCTTGAATACTCCTCGATTATTTGGATGCATGATTGATTTCCTTCAGATGTCTTGATAGTATGGGAAATGTATGATAGTGTGTGTGCTCGACTTCCTTTAGATGTGCCTTGATCGTTAGAAAGCTCCATTCGAGTGTCTTAACCATTTTGGGAAAGGTATGATAATGTGCTTACGATTTCCTTTATGTGTCTTCAGCTTAACCGTATAGAAAATTCGCGATAATGTGTGTGATCCCTTCAAGTGTCTTCAGCTTGTTTAGGGAAATTCATGAAGATGTGTTTACTCCCTTTAGACACTTAGGTCGTATAGGAAGCTGCGATGTCAAAACTGTCTTACGGTGTCTATTGTGAATGATGATGCCATAATTGTATGACAATGTAGGCTTTATTAAATTGGACCTGGATTAGCTTTCCAGGGGCTTTTTGAAGATGATAACCTGGTTGATTGTACAGGGGCCTTTCGAAGATAGTGAGTATTGCCTGGCGATGTATGAGATGACTAATGTCATTGCCTTCCACTTTGGACGCGCTTTGGCCATAGGGAAGTGTGATATGATCATTTTCTTGATGGTTTTCCACTTTAGTCACGCTTCAGTCGTAGGGAAATGTGGCTAAAAAAATGATTATTGTGTTCAAAGATGATTATCGCCTAGCAATGTATGTAAATGGTTTCCACTTTAGACACGCTTTGGTCGTAGGGAAATGCTTGTGATGATGAAACTTGAATTTGTTTGATTTATTATTTTTAGCTTGTAGGTGCATTTGGCTTGATAATGTGTTTTGGCTATTTTGTGGAGCTAAGCCTTTTGTGGAGTTGAGGTGTTTGGAATGGTTGCTTTTTTGTGGAGCTTTGATGGGATTAGCCAACTTGTCATGCAGATGTTTGAGAGTTGGCTAGGTCAGCCAATGTTTGTTTGTAGAGCTTTAATGGGATTAGCCCCCTTTTCATTGAGATGCATGAGAGTTGGTTAGTTCAGCCAATACATGTTTATTAGGCTGGTCGCCTAGTGTCATTGAATAGACCGTTGATGTCATTGCTTGATTAACTTGTTGATTGATGCTTTGACCATGGGACCACTGGTTGATAATACGATGCTTGGTGGACTCAATTGAGAACATTGTTTGGGTAAATCCCCAACTGGTAGCCTGTTTTGTCTTGTAACATTTTCAACTTACACATAGGTGGGCCCTAAGTTTGCATGTTTGAGGTTTGACTTGACTTTATACTTTGATCTTGACTCGAGTATGGATGCATGTGATCCGATATGCAATGTGATGAATGCAAATACTTACCCCATTTTTTAGTGACTATGGAGGGGTACTGAGTCTCCCCCCTAAATACCGATGAAAAGAGTAGAATGCACCTAGACTCATTCTAATGCAAATCATGATCAAGGAAATAAACATGTGATGATTTGATGTTTTATAAAAATGTGCAAGATAGAGTCTCTTTCGTTGTACGAGAAGTTTATTGGGATTCAAGCCCCAGCAAGTGATGATAGCCCCCGAGTTTGAATATAAGTAGCATTTGATGGTTTGAGGAAAAGTGATAGCCTCATAGAGCATTTATAGGGTCACATGTGATTAATGGGAGATAAACGGATAAGGTTTTTGTTATTCAAGACTTCGTGGTGCGAATTGGGTGATGTGAATGTCGGGGGCAAGAAAAGCAAAAATTGTGTATGATTGCTCAATTTGGTCACTTGAGGATGTTGCTTCCTTAAGATAGGAGTGAGAAGAGTGAATGAGAACTCTTGTGATGGTGAGAGCCCCCAATTGATGATTTGGATGTGAATATAGAGCCGACTTGAGCCATTGAGTTTCCATAAGTGATAGTCCTTATGTTATGATGAATGGGGCATGATGAAGGATTTGTGACAATTATTGCTAGATTTGAATTGAAACCTTATCTTGATGGGTCAATGATGATGCTTATGGACTTTGGTCAAGTTAAGAAATGGGAACTCTTTTGATTATAAAAACCCCCTAAGCTTGGACAGGAGAACATTGTTGTCATGTGCTTGTGGTTTCTCAAGTTGGTCGCTTGAACATGTTACTTTGTAGTGAGATATGGAGACTATTATGATGGTGCAAGCCTCCAATTTTGGAGAGACAACAATTGCATAACTTGATTAGCAAGAGTTAGACCATGATGATGGGAAAAAAAAAAAAAAGAAAAGCAGGCGAGTCCCTAAGGGATGTAGAAAGAAAATCTGAGGATCAAGAAAACAAAAATGAGTCAAATTTATGACTCAAGCGTGAAGACGATGATAAGAGAGATGTGGTTTATTGAGAGATGATGGTTCAAACTCGAGTCTATGCCTGGTTCTACACTAAAGAATTGTGCTTCAAACTTTATTATGATCGATGTGACCTCATTTTTCTTTTATTGATGTGGCCGGACCTCGAGTTGAGGCTACTTATGTATCCTTATAGAATCAGACCATCGTAGTTTGTGAAAATGTGTGTGCAATTTATGTGATTGTGCCCTGAATTTTGCCTAGGCCGCCCTTTCAGGTTTTCAACCTTGTGGGCATTGGACATGCTCGAGGAGGGTATTGGACTTGAAGTCATGATTCGAGGAGAGTTTAGTCTTTGGTTTTGAACATTTTTGGATTTTGAACTTTGATTATGGGTTTTTGACTTTGAGGTTTGTATTTTGGACTTGGCGTCATGAGGTTGAACTTTTGTTTTAGGTTTGAAAATTAACGTAGTTTTGAGATTTGGAATTTTGGGTTTTGGCCTTGAGCTTTGGCTTCGTAGTCATGTTGAGGTATGATTTGAGATTTAGTATGACATGTGTTTTGGGCTATGGTTAAAGGGGAAAGGTTTGACTCATAGGTGCATAGATGTGCTTTTGACTTTTTCTTGAGATGAATTAACTCTTGATTTTGATTTTGAAATGATGGTTTCCCTTTTTTTTTTCCTTCTTCTTTTTGTGTTTTTTTTTTTGGTGTTTTGTTTTAGCACACGTCTTTTCTTACGCACCATGATTGGGTTAATAAAGGTGAGGGAGATGGAGGTTGACTTAATGTTATCGAAAGACTAAATGATGGGTGTATGGCAATGAAATGGTTTTATTTTTTGTCGTTTGAGGCTTTTCGAGCATGTCCAATATTCATTAATTTTTTCTTATTTTTTGATTTTCTTGATTTTTTTTCGATGAATGATGATGAGGTCATTTAAATCACAAGGAATAAGCTAAGAGAAATGAAATTTTATTAATTCGGAAATTTGGAAAAGTACCAAAATGGAGGCTAAAATGTGATAATGACCTTAATCCTAATGACATAGACTCGATCATATGAAAAATAAAAGAAATATAGAAGCTAGGTGGAGGGACTCACCAACTTGTCCTAAAGAAGACGATGCACTCTTGCTCATGATGCCGCTACTTTTCGACATTGATCTTGAAAGTTGCTTGTAGATTCTACTCATCCTCCTCCGAAGAGCTATCTTTGTAATTCTTCTTGTAGCTAGTTTTCCATTTTTTCCCCTTGATCAAATCATCTTCGATTTCAATACCAATGTAGTAGACTTCTTGAAATGTTTCCAACCCTAAATACTTAAGGTGATTCTTGTATACAGACAAATGGTTGGAAATGAAGATCTTGACCATCTCCGTTTCTAAAGGAGTAGTTACCATTTGAGTAGCAGTTTCTCTCCAACGAGCTAGATACTTGATGAATCCTTCTCTCTCTTGCTGCTTGAGAATCTTAAGTTCACGTTGGGAAGTCGATGCTTGAGTATTACACTTGTAGCGAGTAATGAAGGCATGAATGATGTCCTCCCATGTTGCGGTTTCCTTGTTAGGAAGAGAAAAGAACCACTTCTGGCAAACAAGTTCGAAAGAGAATGGAAAGATATTAGGGTAAAGTTTAGGATCAACCTTCTTCGTATCCATATAGAATTTGAACCCCCTATGGAAGAATCGAGGGTTCTTAGTTGATTTGAATTTTGGCAAGTCCTCGATTGAGTACTATTTGAGAAGTGAGTCCACCAAGCTCGGGTCGAGCCCAGGAGGGTCAATATAGGTAACTTCATCATTGATCCGCTTCACAATCTTTTCAAATTCTTCGAGGGTAGACTTTTCTTTCTTAAGGTCGTTTAGCTTGATGGTGAGAGTTTCCAACATTTCAATTATTTTGGCCAAGTTGGCTTCCATTTTTTGTAGTTGAACTTTAACATTTTCGAGTGACATTGTTAAACTTTAACATTTTTCGCGTGACCCTTCAAATTCGGAATGGTCTTCCAATGGGCACGCTTGCTTTAGAAGAAAAGAGCACTTGATGAACCCTTCAAGCCACGTCCTTTGACCCAAGCTATAGGATGTCTTGTTTCACTCAATTATCGACCCTGTCCAATTTAAGTTGATGACTTTATCTTGCGTGAGGCTTAATTAGAATTTTATTTTGAAAATGACTCATGTTTTACTTCCTCGAACTAGACTCAATGCATGGCCTAACATGGTCACTCCTTGTCCTAAATGAATGCATGAATGCAATGTACCTTATCGTCTTTTGATTTTTATTGCCCCTTTTTTAAACGATAAAGGTACTTTTACAATTATTGGATGAATGAAATGCAACCTATGGGGTTCTATATGCATGACAAGATTGACTTTTTGACTACTAAGGAGCAACCATGGTCTATATGAGACTCACGGTTCTAAAATGTTTAAAAGTTCATGAAAAATTAGAGCCCAAGTTAACCATATAAACACATCATATAAAAATTGGCACATTGTCACACCTAGCGAGGTCAAGTCCACACCTAGCCAAGGTTCTAAGAGGCAACTAGAAGTAAGGCTTAAGGTAAGAGGTACCATGACCAGGGTGTGTCCAAACTATCCACACCACAACTTAGTGGTGATCCAAGTGGGACATCCATTATGAATCACATAGGTCATATGATTTATGCGTCATGGTTGGAATGGATTTTGATTAAGGAGTGGCCTTAGGTAGGTCACCCAAAACTGAACAACAAAATAGCCCTCCTCATGGTTTCCTTAAAAGACGTCCCTCTAGGTTGTCTCAAGTATAGAATATAATTGATGAGACATGAATCGTAAAACAAAACCCTCACATGGGAATTGCATGCATTATGTCTAGCAAATAAATTATAATATTATAATTATGAAACTATGAGAATTTTTTGAGTTTTCTACACTGTCCTTTAAAATTAAAGGAATATCCAGGTGAAGTCGCCACACTGTGAATCCAGGGCTTTGGGGTCCCACGTGCTCTTTTTACGAACATTGAATGTCTTTAGTTTGTTGCATAGTGTGAGTATGTTTGGCTTAAGGTGTGAGTCTAGAAGCTCAAAACCCAGGTAGAGAAGTCTTCACCGTGCTCTTTTCGAGAGCTCATGGAACCCCATTAGGTCTAGCCTGAAGGAAAATTCACAGCCAAGGATAAGAAGGCCTCATATCTCTGGATTCGGGAACGAGGGTAGGGAAAAAGTAGGTCACAATGTCCCCCCGCGTATAGCGGCCTCTTCTTATTCTCATATGTAATTTCATAAAAATGTAATATTCACTTTGTAATATGTACTCCATAAATTACCTCGATACTTCACTTTTTTTTCACCACTTAAGAAAAAAGTTGTCCGAATTTTTTTTTTTCGAAACAAACGCACCCCATAGAAAAATATGTAGCCAAAAATGAATGATGTGGTCGTAGCAAAAATCAAAACAAAAAATGCATGAGATGGACTGACCTAAAATCAATAAGAATTAGTTAGGAAAGAAGCAAGAATAATTGAAGGTGGGCATTAAGTGGGTGCCAAAAATCCTAGAGTTAGGCAACTTATGAAAAGGGAAAAGGTGTGGGTAGGTCGTGGGTGTCTTTTCCTCCCATGTGTTAGGGTAGGGGACGGAGGATGCTAATTAGAAATTCGATTGTACACCCAGGTACATATCACATGTTAGCAACCCACTTTTCTTCAGATAAAACAATAATTCAATTTTATAATATATCGATATGCCAAAAAAAAAAAAAGCGTAAAACATCATGTATCTCTTATAACGCACTAGGTATTTTATGAAACATTAGATATATTTTATAGAATTCATTGCATTTATGCTTATAAACTTAATGTTTTATGGAATAATATATGTAATGTTTTGTAAATATCAATTACACATACTGTTTTTTGAATTGCACTTAATGTTTTATAACATTTTATTGTCTTTTATTTTTTAAATTAATAAATTGTTGATCAATTTATGATTAGAAGAACTACTATANTATGCGTCATGGTTGGAATGGATTTTGATTAAGGAGTGGCCTTAGGTAGGTCACCCAAAACTGAACAACAAAATAGCCCTCCTCATGGTTTCCTTAAAAGACGTCCCTCTAGGTTGTCTCAAGTATAGAATATAATTGATGAGACATGAATCGTAAAACAAAACCCTCACATGGGAATTGCATGCATTATGTCTAGCAAATAAATTATAATATTATAATTATGAAACTATGAGAATTTTTTGAGTTTTCTACACTGTCCTTTAAAATTAAAGGAATATCCAGGTGAAGTCGCCACACTGTGAATCCAGGGCTTTGGGGTCCCACGTGCTCTTTTTACGAACATTGAATGTCTTTAGTTTGTTGCATAGTGTGAGTATGTTTGGCTTAAGGTGTGAGTCTAGAAGCTCAAAACCCAGGTAGAGAAGTCTTCACCGTGCTCTTTTCGAGAGCTCATGGAACCCCATTAGGTCTAGCCTGAAGGAAAATTCACAGCCAAGGATAAGAAGGCCTCATATCTCTGGATTCGGGAACGAGGGTAGGGAAAAAGTAGGTCACAATGTCCCCCCGCGTATAGCGGCCTCTTCTTATTCTCATATGTAATTTCATAAAAATGTAATATTCACTTTGTAATATGTACTCCATAAATTACCTCGATACTTCACTTTTTTTTCACCACTTAAGAAAAAAGTTGTCCGAATTTTTTTTTTTCGAAACAAACGCACCCCATAGAAAAATATGTAGCCAAAAATGAATGATGTGGTCGTAGCAAAAATCAAAACAAAAAATGCATGAGATGGACTGACCTAAAATCAATAAGAATTAGTTAGGAAAGAAGCAAGAATAATTGAAGGTGGGCATTAAGTGGGTGCCAAAAATCCTAGAGTTAGGCAACTTATGAAAAGGGAAAAGGTGTGGGTAGGTCGTGGGTGTCTTTTCCTCCCATGTGTTAGGGTAGGGGACGGAGGATGCTAATTAGAAATTCGATTGTACACCCAGGTACATATCACATGTTAGCAACCCACTTTTCTTCAGATAAAACAATAATTCAATTTTATAATATATCGATATGCCAAAAAAAAAAAAAGCGTAAAACATCATGTATCTCTTATAACGCACTAGGTATTTTATGAAACATTAGATATATTTTATAGAATTCATTGCATTTATGCTTATAAACTTAATGTTTTATGGAATAATATATGTAATGTTTTGTAAATATCAATTACACATACTGTTTTTTGAATTGCACTTAATGTTTTATAACATTTTATTGTCTTTTATTTTTTAAATTAATAAATTGTTGATCAATTTATGATTAGAAGAACTACTATATCCCCCTCCTCTCGTCTTCTACATTTTATATGTAGCACACAACAAACTTTTCTTTCTCCCCCTTTTTAACCTATAATTTTTGTAACATAAATAAATTAAGTGCTACATTTTATATTCTGGTAATTTTGTGATGAAATTTGATGTTAGAAGATGAACAAGATGATCGATGATGTAAAGTGGAACTATTTTTTTAAATGAATGTTTAAATTTAGAAGTTAGTTAATAATGCATTCAAGTATTATATTGTCTAGATTTAATTATGTAATTAATACATCTGTAATCAATTTAGGCAATATATTTTATTTTAAATAAAATTTTTATAGTTTATATATCTTGTTTTATTTGGAAGTACATAATGTTGTTTAATAATGTGTATGTTTTATGTAATAATAGTATTTTTTTTTTTTTGTCATGTTCTATTAAAACGTAATATTGTTTTACTTTTCAATATAGTCTGGTTTGTTCAAAGTTGGTTTTATCAGCATGTTCTCTGACACAAATACATTGTTTTATAATATAGACATTATGATCTACAGATTGACATATTATGTTCTACAAGTAATTTTTATGTTATATTCTTATATTATATAAAACTCATCATGTTCTATAAATGACATTGTTGTTTTCTTTTAACTATAGATGTTTTATATTACACTTGCAAATGTGGCCTCATTTTTTAGTTTATTGTGTTATATTTTTTTATCGAAAATGTTTTACATTTGTTTTCTATTTTATTTTTTATTTCTTTCTATATTTTCCATAGTTTGCTACATGTAAATATGTTCATACTAGATAAAAAATTATTAGTTTATTTTTTCCCAAGAAAATAAATAAAATAATCAAATAACAATGTTTATATATATATATATATATATATATATATATATATATATTAATGAATGCGAATGTTTTATATCCTATATGTTGTTTTATTATTATTTAGTTTTTTTTTTGTTATGTTCTTTTTATAATAGGCTAGTGTTTTGTAGTAGTTAATGTTCTACAGAAGTTCCTTATTGTTTTGTATTTGGTATTGTTAGAAACATCATTGTTTTATAATAGCTTTAATGTTTTATAAAATGCACTTGATGTTTTATTTAAAAAAACGAGTGTCTATCAGTTGATATACACCCGAGTGCATGATCCTCAAATTAGAAACTAATCACGATCTTACAATTAGATCAAAAGACCACCGTACAAAATAGGTAATCGTCTCTGCACGAGGGGTGTCGGGTTTCTCATGGTGAGAAACAAAATTTGTTTCCCGTGATGGCATTAATAGGTAAATCAATTGAAAATAAATTCATAAAGCATTCCCATTTTAGACTTGCAAAATGACATTTTTACCTATCAATCAATTTTATTTATTACATCAATTTGTCATCTTGAGAAACATAATTGTTTCTCTTGTTGAGAAACATGGAATTTCCCTCTCTGCATTAGATTGGTTTTCGTATTAGGGGAGATTTCAATGCTTCACGTTATATTTGAGCATTTCCAATAATATCAACTTATAAATTCACATCCGTAAAAAAAAGTAGTAATAATAATAATAATAAATAAATAAATAAACTTTTAAACTCACTTTATTTAATCCGTGTATATGTGTTCGTTTCAGATCTCATTATTTTTGACACTTCATTCAATTTAGTTCAATTTAGTTCATTTCAAATCATCTACGTTATTATTATTATTATTATTATTATTATTATTATTATTATTATTATTATTATTATTATTATTATTATTATTATTATTATTATTATTATTATATCAACTAAGGAAATGATGATTTCCGTTTTCAAACCGAACTTAAAAATCATAAGCTTATAATAAATATATGACAAACAATAGAAATGTAATGCTGATAACAGCAGCAACAACAACAACAATAGTAACAATAACAATTATAATTATCAATTCAATTTAGTACAACTACACTTCAGTCCAAAAGAACATGGCTTAACACATTGTAACCTTGGCACACAATCTACATCCTCAAACCGTAAAAAGTATACTCGTTGAAGGTTTTTTTTAATATATATATATATATATATATATATATATATATATACGGTGGGGATCCACTAAAAACCCCACAAAAACTAAAAACTAAAAACCTTAAATATTGACCGTATGATTTAGGAGATATATATCAACGCTTTAGATTAAATCTGATTAAAAAATTTACCCACCATTCATGAATTAGGAGAGAGAAAATAGTGAAGAGAGAAAAAACAAACATTCTCTTCATCATCATCTTCATCTTCTTGTTTGATTGTTTCAACATCACCATTATATTACCACATCATATCTCTTCAATTTGTCCTATCTCTTCTTCCATTCTTCAATTTGTTTCAAATTATCATCTTCTTTAATTCGATTCAAAGAGTGAAGTCACCGCCGTCATCTCCTTTCCTGTCGTCGCCGCCTTCTTTCTCGCCGTCGCCACCATTGTAGTCGTTGTCGTCTTTTCTGCCGTCGCCGGTCTCCATTGTTGATCTCAGGTTGTTTTAATTTTTTGTTTACTGTTTTTATGTTTGTTTTTTGCTTTTTCTTAGTTTCTTTAGTTGTTTTAAATTTTGTTTAGTAAAATTTGATTATGATGATGCATTGATTAACCTCTAAATTATGCAAGAATTTACCTTGCTGATATTCTTCCATGTAATGTGAACCGCGTAATATACTTTGACTCATACATCATTAGTTGTTGTTACTGGATTACTGGATTTGAGATTAGTTGTTGTTATTGTTTATTTTATTTATTTATTTTGGGAGTTGTGATTATTTTTATTTTGAGATTATTTGTTATTGTTTTAGTTGTTATAACCATTTAGTTGTTATTTTTGTTATTGTTGAGTTTTAATACAAATGAGGGAATATTTAGAACAACAATATTGTTTTTTAAAACATTAGTATTTTCTCTTTATTGTAATTTATGCTCAATCCCCTATGATTCTTTGCTCAAAAGTTTGTTTTTTACATTATAAAAAATATATTTGAATATATGTACACAAAAGAGATATGGTTGAGTTTTATTACATATGAGAGAATATTTAGAACAATAGAGATGATATTTAGAACAAGTTTCTCTTTTAGAACATTAGTGTTTTCTCTACGTTGTAGCTTGTTCTCAGTTCTCTATGATTCCACAAAAGACCGTAACCTGACAATTATTTTCTCTTTATTGTAACGTATGCTCAATCCCCTATGATTCTTTGCTCAACAAGTTTGTTTTTTACATTAAAAAATATATTTGATTATATGTACACAAAAGAGATATGGTTGAGTTTTAATACACATGAGAGAATATTTAGAACAATAGAGATGATATTTAGAACAACAAGTTTGTTTTTTTAGAACATTAGTGTTCTCAATTCTCTATGATTCTTTGACCTAAAAGACTATGCAAGACATGTGGTGAGCTTTCAACACATGATAGTCGGAATTGCCCTCAAAAGGCAAAAAATGTGCAATGAGGTAGCATTTTTTATTTTCTTGAGAATATGTTTCGAAAAAGTTAGTTTTGATGTTCTAAAACTCGTAGAATATGTTCTAAAATTATCTCCTAATATTTTGAAACATGTGTGAAATTATTTCTCTTTATGTTTTAAAAATGAGATCTATTGTGCTAAATATTGTTGCACATGTTTGAAATTTTTATACTCATGTTCTAAATAGTTTGATTTTTATAAAACTCTTGTTCTAAATATTGTTGTAGTTGTGTGTTTTAAAAATCTTGTTTTATTTTATTTTGATAATATATTTTACTTGAAATTTCAGGTTATGGTGGAAGAAGTAGATAGTCAAGGTCAACGAGGAGATAACTTTGTTCCAAAATTTGCCCTTTATCAATTATCGATACTTGGATTTATGTAACACATTTCATTAGTTTTTTTCATCATTTTTTTAGATTTTTGAACAAATTCAAATGTAGTAGTTTTTTTTGGATAATCTATTGACACACATAATTGCCATGTAAGTGCAAAAATTATGGAATGAGGTATAATTTCATTGCTTAAGAAAAAAGTTCTAAACCTTAGTTTTCATGTATGTTCTTACAAAAGTGAGAAATGTTCTAAATTTGTCTATAGGTGGTTTGAAATAGTTCATAATTTATAATAACAATACCAAAAAACAAAATTTGAATCAATATATAGTTTAAAATAGTAATACATTATTGTATATTGAATTTCAATACATAATGTTATATTTCAATTATATTGACACATAATAGCCATGTTAAATACATTGTAAGTTGAATTTAATACATAATACAAATGTTAACTCTGTTGATACACAATAGCCGTAATTGTCCTATAAAGCCAAAAAATGTGCATATAAATCAAACAACTAATCATCAATTTTTAATTTCCTTTTGTATTGCTCTTGCATTTGCCACTATACAACGGTGTAATTTATTCAACTTGTGTGTTGATATCTTGGCACAATACTCTACTCTCAACCAGTTCATCTGTTCTTCCTGTAACGAAAAAAAAACATACATTAAATACTGAAAATGTGTGCTAAACTCATGTTCCTATAAGCTTACTAAAAACCTTATGTTCTAAACTTTACAACTAATGTTCTAAACTTTACAACTATTGTTCTAAAGTTTACACCTAATGTTCTAAAGTTTACAACTATTGTTCAAAAGAACCCTTGAAATCTGTACCAATGAAAAGGTATGTTAGAAAAATAATCAACAGATGACACCTACAAAAAGTTACACTCACTCCTCCCTAAATATTTCAGACTCGATAAGATAGGATTACTAAAATATGCACAACCATAATCTGAAATGAGATGAGGAAGTCTGTAGGTTATGATAATATTCAAAATAATCAAACACAAGGATGCAGTCATGAACTTATGATTTCAGCTTACAAACTCAAACGAACCTTATTACGACCTTTTAACACAATGGTAATGGATTTTTTTTATATCAGGTCTCTAAAATAGCAATGTACACTTTGGTTGTAAGTAAACTCAAAAGGATTTTATTGGCCATCATTTTATACATGCATGCACTTACTTATAGTAAATTAGTAATAGCCCCATAAGATATTCCCTGTTGAATTCAAACCTTAATGTTCTCCGACCCCTTGATTACCTTGTTTTTTATCCAGATAGAGCTGCTATTAAGTTTACACCTATCTTATCGTACCATTGACAAAATAAATTAATCACTTCACTGCCAAAATACTAATTAAAATACATATACTCCCTCGGTCTTTTTTTACTTGCTACATTGACCCAAAAACTGTGAGAGCTTTTTTGGTCCAATGTAGCAAGTAAAAAAAGACTGAGGGAGTATTAAGTATTTATTCCAATAAAGAAATTTTTTTGGAGAAGTAGAAACTAGAAGCATTGGTAGTTGTGGATCTGGGAATAGAAAGTTACGAAGAAAATATGTCAAATATGTGGTTAATAGACTATTAAAAAAAATTATGCATTTATTTTGTAGTTCTTAAGAATTGAACCCATGACTGAATGGAAGCCCTTTAACCGAACCATTAATCCATAATAAAAGCTTATTATATAGTTAATATATTTTTTCTGAGGCCCTCTATTATGGGGCCCTGTACTGTCTCCTACCCCGCACATCCCTAGCACTGGACCTGACGCCCATATAAACCCTTATCAACGATACGGAACCAAATGTACCACGAAATAATAGATCTATTACGAATTTAAAGAACACAAACAAACAATAGTCCCTCAGGACAAGAGGAAACCTTTCTTTAAAGGGAGCAATAATTTTCACTAATGGAGGAAAAAATATTAATAACTAAAAAGTAAACCACTAAACAACAAAAATAAATAAGAAATAACTTAGTCGATGGAAAGACCCTTGAAAATTCTAGGATGGAGGCTACGGTTTTATTGAGAGAGAAAAAAGTGAGAGACGCTTTTACCAAGATTTTTTTTTTTTTTTTTTTTTTTTCATCTCATCACTTAGTGTTACTCTACCATTTATTGCATAGAAAAACCATTTAGTGCCCTTCAATGAAAATCATACAATATACAAACTATTAAAAGACATTTTTTTTATCAATGGAACTACGCTACATGGCACCCGCCAATGAATGTAATACATGCCACTTTTTACAAGAGTGTCATGAACAATGTTATTGTCTCAAACAAAATTACAAACTATGCGTAATAGTATTAGGAATCGAACAAACGACATTTGAAACGAAATGTAAGAGTTTAACCGTCAATCTATTATGATTTTGATGTTTAATGTTTTAAATAATACATAATAAAGTCGTGTAATTATATGGTATAAGCTTTTGATTTATATCACACGTATCACTTGCACCAAAACATGTGAAATTGTTATTTTTATCCCTAAACCTTTATAGTATTGTGTTTTTTAATGACTTATCATGTCACAACCCTTGAAATCTAATGTCGCAATAAATGAAAAACATTTTGTGAAAAGCAAATAAAAATGTATTTGATAATTGTAACCGTCGGAGCATTGCTCGAGCGAAAAATCTAGTTCATAACTACAAAATTAAGGTTACATTATTTGTTAATATGATTTGATACTAAATTATGTATAATGAGATTAATTAAAGAAAAATACTAATGGTGAAGTTATGCGTCAATGAATTACCAATAATGTTGTACCATTAATTGAGCACACGTATTTCGCTTCATTCAAGATTTCAAGGAGTAAAAGTGCGGGCTAGTTGTTTTTTTTAAGTTGGGTTCACATCTCATGAACAAAAATTTATGATTCACTATTACTGTCTCTATTAGTCTGTTTGTACTCACTACAATTTTCTTTTTGAGACTCAAGGTTAGAAAATTTCAATCAACTTTTATGACAGTTTTGTAATATACAAGTATTAAAGTCTTATAAAAATAATTCTGAAAATGATGGAAAGATTAAGTGGAAAACTTCCTTTCCCGGTGAAAGGGTGCGATCGATTCTCACAATCTGCCTTTGTGATTGAATTCATTGGGTCTAATTACATGCCCACAGCTAAGGAGAGAATGACTACAAATAAGCCTAACGAGGTTTCATCATAAAACCAATTGGAAATATGAGGAGTAGCTCTCTAACCTTATATGTTAGTCATTCTCTATTTCATTTTTCAATGTACGATTCACATGTAGGTTTATTCTCTTAGTACTCCCCCTCACATGTGATCCCATCTATGATCCGCAATCACATGAGGTAAACAAGCCTCTACTTGTGGCGCTTATCGCAATCTGTTGAACTACTTGCTCTAAACAGTCTTCAAATACCTTTCTTCTTGCATCTTTTGGGCCCTCTCTTATGGGAAGAATAATAGTTAACATTATCCGCTCACAGGCTCACCCTTGAATCATAAAAATGATTGGTTATATGAGTAGTAGCGTTATAAGCTTATATGTTATCAATGTGAGATTCACATGTGGGTTTATTCTTTCAACACAAACACAAAATAAACAAAAATAATATTAGATTTTTCTAACTATTTACTTTACAAAAAAAAAAAAATCGGTTTACAGACGGATAATTAGAAACAGATTGTAGAGACGGAAATCCGTCTCTAAAAAAATCAAAATCCTTCTCTCAATTTTTTTAGTCTCTAAAATTAGAGACGGATTACAACAAAAATATTCAAAAGTGACCTTTTTCTTTACTTATGTACAATTTTATGCATATATGTTCAACAAAGAGCACTTGGTAGAGTTGGTTTGAGTTTAACCGAATGACTTTGAGTACAAAAGTTTGATTCCTACCAACAACGATTTAGAGAATGTAAAAAAAAATTATTATTTTTAGAGACGGATTTTGACAACAGATGAAATCCGTACATAACCACTCTTAGAGACAGTTTTTGGGTTAGTAAAGACTAAAGACGATGAAATTAGTGTCTAAACACTGTTTTTTATTTTTTTTTTTATTTTTATTATTATTATTTTTTTTGATAGTTAGAAGAGAGTCATTTGCTTAAACATACGATTTGTGTTATTAATACTTAAAGTCAAATATCAGGTACCGTGTAAAAACGAAATGTAGGAAGTAAGAAGAGACCCAAAAGTATTTTTTTCCTATAACATGGTTACACGACTTCAGAAAACCAATTACGGAGTAGTGGAGTACATATTTCGTTACTTATTTTTCTTGGATTATGTATGCTTCAGGTTTCACTGTCTGACCTCATTCCTTTGTAGCTGCTCCCATCTGCAATTTGAAAAAGAACAAAGGAGGCATACAACACTTGTCTGAAAAAATTCAAAATGACAAGATAGAATTATATCCAGCTTAAGATTATAACATGGTAGCAGAAATTTAAGAAATAACATGTTTTTTTCCTTACATACATGTTGAGAGCATTAAGGATGCAACTGATGCAATATAAAACCTATTAGGGATCCATCTCAACTAGAGCTAATGGTTGCGGCACAATAATAATTTATATATTTATCACCCCCTCACATTAGAGCTTGTAGGGGCTTAAAATGTAGAAGTATCATAGTTGAGGCGTATGAATATTTCATATACTCTATCAGCATGTAATACAAGTGAGTGGGCAAGACAACAAACCAATAACTATGATAAGTATGATCTGCTGTGTCGGATGTTGGGGCTTAATACTTGAAGCTTATAGACCAAGACAAGTAGTTATGTAACCTTTATTGGTGGTTAGAATTTAGAAACATCTTTTCTTAATGGACCAGGCTAAAAGAGAAGTAAATCTGCTAATCTCCAAATACCTGATATTTGTAAAATTGAGAAAGTTTGGCCAGCTGTTCGTTGCTCCACCCTCATTAGGGGCAACTTAACTTTTAATCAACCTGCATTTCATATTACAAAAAGAAGTGATTACAAAAAATATCCAATCAAGCAAGTGAGATTTGTATAGGACATCATGGTCAAGGTAGAGAATCTACATCATGCACAAGAGCAAATGGGTGGTAAGAAGTATGATTTGATCTGGGGACTTTTTTTAAGAAGTTGAGTTTACAAGTAATTTGACAGGGATTTTATTCAGATGTGATGTTACAATAATGCACATGCATTGTTTTAAGCAGATTGTGACAGTAATGAGTATCTTACCCCTACAGACACTGTTACATAAAACTAGATTTATTAAGAATCTTGCAATTTGTCTCAAATTACTTTCAAAAGCGTCTATGGGAGTTTAAGACTTAAGAGTAGCTGGTGAAAACAGAGGTCCCTCCTTTGAAAAACCAGCAACAGCAACAAATGCAACGTTGTCCCAAAGTATTTAGGGTCAGCTAGACCTGTATCATCTTGAACAATCACGATAAATTATAAAAGGACCATTTCAACCAAATGCTTAAGCTAATAGTTGAGACGCAGGAATTGGTTTTATACTCTATCACACACCCCCTCATACGAGAGTCCGTTGGGTTTGAAGTGTGGATGCAACATAGACCCAGGGCTCTCCATACCCTGCGCTTAATAATTCCACTTAGAAGGGAGGGGTAAATCAGATTTGAACCCGTGACCTTTGTGTGATGCTGGCACTGATATTATATTAGAGGACCAACTTAACCAAAAGCTTAAGTTAACGGTTGGCGCCTAGGAATTAGTTTTATACTCTATCAAAATCAACAAATGATCTCAACAAGTGTTTTAGAAAAAGCCTTTTGCTCACCACTTTATGCAGTAAATCAGATAAAGCAAAAGCAGGATAAACCTTAAAAGACTTGTAATGGCAAAAGCTCTAGTTAATACAATCTTTTCAGTCAAAGAGGAGGCCTCTATTGTATCTGAAGGGGTTGGAAAAATAGTAAACATAGGCCGTCTTGCCTGTATTCGGCAGACAAGTAATTGAGCAAAGCAAATATTTTTGGCAGTAAATTGCATATCCCAATGTTTTTATGTCACCATTATGAACACTGAATTTGAACTTTTATTATTACATTGGAATTTTTTATGATTCTTTGCTGATACTTTATCCACTAAGGATTCCTAACTCCTTATGAACGCAACTGATTGACGTAGTAAAATAGAAGCTCAATTAAGCCAAGATAAACTAATAATTTTTGATGATAAGAATAAGTTAGCTGTGTTAGATATTTCTGGACAGCAACCATAGAAAGATTAAGCTTCAGGGCCTATCACAAGAGTCCTACAAAGATATGCGCTACAATTAATACCCTTAATACTCTCAAAGTTAACTTTTGAAGTAGACAAAAGGGAACCAAAATTTCTAAGTATCTAACTTCCCCTTTGTTGGCCAATGGTGCTACCTAACAAAGATAGTAAACTACCATATTAGGAAAATGAACCATCAGTAAGATGCTACTTTTTCCAAACACTTTATAAATGACTGTACATGGAAAACTGACTGCACATGGCATATTCATTGAGAAAAAAAAAATGTGACAATTTGAATAGTTTAACATCACATTACTGTACTTAAACTCCATATTTTATGGAAAAGCCAGTAACAATAGCTATCCATATTCAGAAATAAGCCTCTGTAATAAGATAAAATCAGGTCATAGGTGCCATTTTAGTCACTACACTCGAAGTAGAATACATATAGGAATGTAGTACTCAAATAAAGTTACAAACTTGCCGGAAACAAGATCCTAGATATTGGTTTTAATTATACTTCTGTGCACATGATTCACAATTTACATGAGCAATATTTTGTTACGAGGCAACATACAGACATCAACTAGTTATAATTTTGCCTTGTAGGCATGTACTATGTGACTATTTTCCGAATATTGCAACTTGTTAGCAGCCTTTGCGAAAGTGTTCAGTACATTATTTTTCCTTAAATTCTAGCTCAAAACTTAAGACCACCTATGCAATTTGGCTTTAGAATGCTACAGTACTTGCAGAATAGATATATGCATATTCTGTCCAAATGCTGTTACCTAAATTAGACTCTAACAGATAAATTTTGTTTTTTTTATGATATTTTGAAAATGAGAGCGAAAAGATAATCAGACTAACAGTGCTTACAAGGCCTATAAAATCCTTCACAATGTTCTAAAACCCTGCTCACATGCTCCTTGAAACCCATCACACAAGAAATAACTTCTTTCTCATTTCTTTGCTCCTCTACTTCCCATAGTAAAACAAATAAGAAAATGACCGAGTCGCCTAACACAACAAAGCACACAGCACCTACAGAGGTATCAGATTTAAGTCCTTGCTTGGAAATACTGCCAATCTATTTCATTTTATTTATAGCTTTTGAATCTTTCTTTTCTGCTAAATTGATTTATGTTTAATTTTTGTATAGATGGTAGAAGAGTTAAGGAAAATGTCAGATATAGGGCTCCCAATAGTTGCCATGAGTTTGGTGGGCTATCTCAAAAACATGATTCTGGTGATATGCATGGGAAGGCTTGGAAGTTTGGAGCTTGCAGGAGGGGCATTAGCCATCGGCTTCACCAACATCAGTGGCTACTCAGTTTTATCTGGCCTCGCTATGGGAATGGAGCCACTTTGCAGCCAGGCATTTGGTTCTCATAATACATCAGTCCTTAATGTTACATTAAGGAGAACGATAATATTGCTATTAGTCGTTTCCCTTCCTATCGGGATTATATGGTATAACCTTGAGCCTATCATGATTATGCTTCATCAAGACTTAGAAATAACTCATGTTGCAAGCCTCTACTGCCGGTTTGCAATCCCAGATCTTATTGCCAATAGCTTTCTCCATCCTCTTCGTATCTACCTACGTAGTAAAGGGACAACTTGGCCCTTAATGTGGTGCACTCTACTAGCTGTTGTGCTGGATATTCCCATAGCTATTTTTCTGTCCTTCAAACTTCATTTCGGTGTTCAAGGTTTAGCTATAGCTACCTTCATCACAGACTTTAACATTGTTTTCTTCCTATTAAGTTACATTTTGCATACAAATAACAGCAAAGAGTCAATAAGTGTGCCATTGCTATCACCATGTTCACCAAGTCTACATTCAAAAACCTCATTAGGAGAGGAATGGGGGACTCTACTTAGACTTTCCATACCTAGTTGTCTAGCTGTCTGCCTAGAATGGTGGTGGTATGAGCTCATGACACTTCTTGCTGGTTACCTTCAAGATCCACAAGTTACCCTGGCCACCTCAGCTATAGTAATACAAACAACTTCCCTCATGTATAATTTACCCGCTGCACTCAGTGCATCAGTGTCAACCCGAGTTGGGCAAGAGCTTGGAGCAGGTCATCCTAAAAAGGCCTGTTTGACAACAAAGTTAGCAGTTGGATTGGCTTTGATCAGCTCGTTGTTTTGTCTCCTGTGGACTATCGTTGGGAGAAAAGTATGGGGAAGTCTATTCACAGACGATAATGAGGTTTTAAAACTTACATCAGCTATACTCCCTATTATAGGACTATGTGAGCTGGCTAATTGCCCACAGACTACAGGTTGTGGGGTTCTTCGTGGGAGTGCAAGACCTATTATTGGTGCAGGAATCAACTTTTACTCGTTTTACATGGTGGGAACACCAGTCGCTATAGTTCTAGCATTTGTTTTGAAGCTAGGATTTACAGGCCTTTGCTATGGACTCCTGGCAGCTCAAGTAGCATGTGTAGTCTCAATCCTAGCAGTGATATACAAAACAAATTGGGAAGCTGAATCCTTAAAGGCTAAACACTTAGTTGGATCTGCACCAGGAAGCAATATTCAAGGTTGCAATCATGATGAAGAAGTTGAATACCAATGGTTAGTGGTTTGACTCAAGTGAATAAACTTGCATGGGACAAGCAAACAATATAACATCATTACATCAATGCCATTGATTTTGATTAACCAATTATGTTCTAATACTAGTGATTTTACTTTTTGATGATGTGTGTATAAAACATATAAACTCAGTAAGCACAGTTCGGCAATCAGTGCAACTCTTTAATTCTACAAAAAAAAATCCAATGTTGCAGTTCATCATTCAATTCAAAAAAATCAATATTGAGCAAGCATGCCTATTGTAGCATTTAAAGGATATGAACAATGATGATAGTAAAATAAAAAAATGGAAAAATAAAATAAAATAAAATAGGGATGATGAAGCCGTTTTTTTTCATTTCCTAGAAAACCAAAGAAAAAAACTTAGAAGAAGGCAATTGTTTAATGGTTATTCAGCAGTTCAACTTCTAAACAATGTTAAGATATGAATTAACACCATTACACCAATGCAAAGAAACTTCACATACACTGACAAAACGTCTGCAGGATATGTTTGACATGACATTATTTGCACTCTACACCATTCTGAACCACTTTTCATTCAATAATGTATGGGTAACCGTTGTTTTGATGTTCCTTGCTGCAAGGAATTGTTTGTGATCTCTCTTCATGCTACACACTTAGGAAAACAGGGCATTAAATTGCGCTGCCAAAGAAAGATCATGCTGACCATGAAATCAGAGGGTAATTAATTTTAGCAAACAAAGTTTTAGGCTTAGGCAAAACTCAAGGGTTCAGTCAGAACATCTCTTAGTAGCTTTTCCCTTTGAAAGTTATAGGACATTGTAGGCTTGTAAGTTGTAAACTATGCCTAACTTAAAGAAAAAGCTAAAAGTGCAAGCAGATGCAATAGCTTGTACAATGACTAGTAGTCCTGAGATACCTTGATAATATTTACTGTGAACTTAGGCCCTGTTTTCCTCGACTTATTTTACATTTTTTCAGCAAAAATGAGTTCAGTTCAGCAAAAATAAGTTTTAATCCTTAATAAATTGTTAATGATTTCATCAAAAATATGTTCAGTTTAGATAAGTAAAATAAATAGTTCAGATCAGCAAAAATAAGTTCAGATAAGCAAAAATAAGTTGACGAGAATAGGGCCTTAGTTATAGAAAAAAAAAAAGACCATAGTTATAGCTTACAGTAACCAAATGTGAGCAAATTAAAGTGCAACTTACATATTAACAGCTATATATGACTCTCAGTAGATAACAATCATATTAACCATGCTACAAGGCAGGATTATCCAACAACGTTGACACTAACACATTGTTTGGTTAACAAGTTTGAAGGGGAAGGGAGGGGAGAGAGATAAGGGGAAGGGGAGGGGAAAAAAGGGAGGGAAGAAGGAAGTTTCATTTTCCTTCCAAATCTCTCCAATGTTGGAGGGATAGTGCTTATTAAAGGAGGGGGAAAATGGATCTCTCCCTCCCCTTCCTTCCCCCAATTAAGGTCATGTACAATGGCAAGCAAATTGTCAAACTAGCTTACATTGCCACATAAGAATTCCACTATCCTCTATTTCTACTTATTTTATATCCCAATAGTTAGCTAATTCTTAAACTAACTTTCCATTAAAACATGCTCCACTTGCCATTAAATGAGACTCATATATCATTAGTATTACCTATACTTACTTGTGAGAACTACACTAATATTAAATGCTTTGTTTAGTTTTCCTTCCAAGCAAATTAGCTTGGCCAAGCTAATTTGCTTAGTTCAAGCTAATTGTCCAATTTTGTTCCAATGGTTAAGCAAGTAGCTAGGGACTTTTGAAATTTGCAAACTAGTCCCTGGCTACAACCATTGCACATGCCCTAACTATTCAAACAAGAGGGCTTGTCCCCTTTCCTTTCCCTTCCCTCACTTTATCTCCATTTCAATGCATAAGGTAATATGAGTAGTAAAATAAAGTGTGCTCAACTAGTGATTGACAAAGCACCTAAGTACCTAACTGACATGCTAGCAGGGTAAGAGCCATGTAATCTGCTCCTACGCCGTTTTAGAAACAAACTCACATACACTTGGCCTCACCAAAGTCCAAACAGCACTTTTAAGGATTCCACTAAGTTATAATATTGCTAAGAAAAAGCGAGAATTAACACAGGTGGCTAATCATGTTCAAATCAATGTATTCCAATCTAACCTCTACCGGACTCTTATTTCACCAGAACGGCAATTCTTATCAATCTTTAGACGTATGGCCAGAATTTTCATGACATGGGCCGAATTTAATTCATGGACATGAAGACTTAAGTTTGTTTGGTAAAGTGTAAAATATTTTCGAATGAAAAACCTTTCATATTGGAAAACTCATCTTCACGAAGAATTTCTATAGCTTGGTTACATGTAAAATGATTTTACATTTTTAAGTATTCTCCGTTGTTTGGTTGGATGGAAAATTAAGTATTTAAATTGTAAGGGAAAATGATTTTCGTGTGATGGAAAATGTTTTCTTCCCAATTTTGGGTAACAATGTTTTCCTCCCAATTTTGGAGGAAAAGTTTTCAATATGGTGAAAATGGGCCCAAGTTTTACATTATAATATGTTACTCCAAACCAAACAATGTAAAAGGGGAAAACGTCATGGAAAATGTTTTACGCCCTACCAAACCGAAATAGTTTTGAGTAATAAACAAATACCACAAGTGATGCCAAGAAGAATCATTTCTACCCAATGATTTTTCGAGTTCTCCTAAACTATATAGTAATCAGTGTTATAATTATTTCAAAATGGTGGATGTTCATATTCCCCATGTGTTAATTCTCATCATAAGTTACCTACTTAAAATCTCTTGTAACTAATGATTTTACTCTTCTCCATGTAGCTCCCTTTATTATAGTCACTTATGACCTTTCAATGTTCTTAGGGAATTACAAGGTAGTCATGTGTATAAATATAGGGCTCCTAGTGTGGAGTAGACACACTTGAATAATACGAATGCTATTTTCTCTTAAGTATCTATACTCTCACTCTATATATTTCATAACACGTTATCAGCACGATAGTTTTATCCTAGTTGAATCAGTTTCTATCAAGTCGTATTCATAAACTACAAAAGGCATGCAGTCTCTAATCTAATACTGCTCATGAAAAGGTTCTTTCGATATTGATATTGCAACACAAAATAGTTTTTTCGTAGTTTACAACTCTTATTTTGTGATTGTCTTATAAAATAGTTTTTCATGTTAATAATAAATTATGATATATACGTACAAACTTATTCCTATTATATAAAAAAAACAAATGTTATCAATCATGCAATGTCATACCATCTTTCAACATGTCTCAATATATATTTATTTTCATAAGTATCACTATTTACTAACGCTATATTACTCCGGTGATTTTAACGAAATATAGAGGATGTTTCAATGAAGATAAAGATATATAACGATATCATACGTATTATTATAAAATAATGGTATCTTCTTTTTGTATATGTATTCTTTGATTTTATGTGATTTAAAAAAAAAACAATACATGCAATACATCAAAGTCACTATTAATACACGTTACCACAATGGATAATTGAGATAATTATCAAAGTCACGATTTATTCCATGTAATAATACTATTACATATTATTTTAATATACACGTTACAAATCTCACTTCTCTTTCTATATACTTATTTTTATATAACATTATACTTTAAAGTACATGGAATATTCACTATATAAAGACATGATAAAAGAACAATACTTTGACTGATATTCAAATAGTATCTTAACATTCTCTATATTTGTCATTTTAATATTCACATTAGTGTTCTTAAGTATCTTTCACTATTACTTGTCTCATTCATATATTCAAACATGGTATATTTATTTATATAAGGGTCCGTTTGGTAGGACGTAAAACATTTTCAATGTAAAATGATTTTTATAGAAAATAGTTTTCCTTGGAAAACAATTTTCATGGAAACAATTTTCTATTGTTTGGTTGCATGTTAAAAAAATGATGAAAATAGGGAAAATGAAGGGGGTGGAAGGAGGTAGTGAGGAAAGATTATATAAGGGGATGGGAGGAAAATTGTTTTCCTATCATTTTGGAAGGAAAATGGTTTTCCATCATTGTAAGGAAAAATTTACTCCCATGGAAAATAATTTTACATTCCTTTGTATGTCAAACAATGTAAATTGGGAAAGGGAGGAAAACGCTTTTCATGGAAAATGTTTTACGCTCTACCAAACGGAGCCTAAGTCTCATTCAAATATTACTTGTCATGTATTATAGTTAGATTATATATTGTTCTCTTTATTTTTCTTTCTACACTTGTCTTATTTCATGCTTATATTACCAATATGCATTACAATAAAGTATATTTATTAATTGAATAATTTTTACTTATTTTACTATTTTGTAATATTGTCTTTACAGTGAAAATGTCAAACCTTAGCAAATTGGAATTTGTAACTCTTGATATCACCGAAAAAAATTATTTGTTATGGGTGTTAGATGCTGAAATACATATAGCCACTAAAGGGCTAGGTGAAATGATTAGGGAGGGTAATATAGCAAAACCTCAAGATCAGGCTAAGACCATGAAATTCCTTCGTCATCACCTCCACGAAGGGCTAAAAAATGAGTATTTAATTGTTGAAGACCCATATGTTCTTTGGAATGGTCTAAAAGAAAGATACGACCATCAAAAAACTGTTATACTCCCTAAAGCTCGATATGATTGGTTGAATTTGAGGTTGCAAGATTTTAATTCCGTTAGTGAATATAACTCAGCTATGTTTAGAATAACTTCTCAATTAAAATTATGTGGTGAGAAAATTACTGTTGTAGAAATGTTGGAAAAGACATACTCCACTTTTCATGCAAATAATATTGTCCTGCAGACACAGTATCGAGAAAAAGGCTTTACAAAATATTCTGATCTTGTTGCTAAGCAAAATAACGAGCTATTAATGAAAAATCATGAATCACATCCTACTGGCCCTACTCCATTCCCCAAAGTGAATGTGACTTCTCATGATAATGAGAAAAAACTCAAAAACAAAGACCATTACATCAGTAGTGGTCAAGTTCGTGGTCGCGGCCAATGTCCTGGCTGTGGTCGTGGACGTGGTTTAGGTGGATATAGTAGGGGTCGTGGAGGTTATTTCAAGAGTCCACATCCTCACCAGAAGTGGGAACGTAAGGATGATAAGATTGAGAAAGAGAAAAATGAGACCACTATTTGTTATCGTTGTGGAGTAAAAGGTCATTGGTCTAGTGTGTGTCGGATGCCAAAACATCTTGTTGACCTTTATCAACAATCATTGAAAAAAGGAAAAAAGGTTGAGACTAATCTTGTCTTTGAAGATGACGAAGGGGATTTTGACTTTGATTTTGGTGACACAACTCATTTAGATGTTGCCGATTTTCTCTCAGCCCCTGAAGAGAATAATTAAACTTTACAATTTGTGTGTGTTTGGTTTAGAATAAAACTCTTGCATTTATTTATGTAAGTTGTGTGTTTTAATTTTATTTTTTCGTTATGGTTGTAATAGGACTTTTATATGCTTATAATTTATTCAGACATTATGACTTGTTTTTGTTATATTTTATAATAATATGGTTATTGGCTATTTATCACCTTTAAATAACATGTTTAATTTATGACACTTTATTTTATTTTGAAGAATATGAATACCCTACAAGTTCAACTTGCAACACGTGAAGAAGAATTATGTCTTATTGATAGTGCAACCACTCATACTATACTTAAGAATAAAAAATATTTTTCTCACTTGTAGATGAAAAAGGCTAATGTGAACACTATATCGGGTAGTACCAATATTATAGAAGGCACCAGAAGAGCAAATATATTGTTGCCTTGGGGAACTTATAAGCTGATATCTGACAAGTATTTTATCCCCGATCCCGATTGATTTTTAGCTCTAATACGGCTCTTTTGAGCCATTTCTACTAACTTTTGCTATTTCGAGTGTTTGTTGTGCTTTTTATAAGATTTTATAGGAATCGATGATTTATCGTTGTTTTCCGAGCCTTTTGAAGCACTTGAAGAAGTTAGTGAGGAGTTGAAGTCTTTTAGGAAGCTTCATTGAGGATTAGGAGTGCCAAATGAAGAATTAATGAAGTAATTAAGGAAGAACAAGCAAAAACCAAGAAGCGAAGCCAAGGCCAGCCACTCGCCTGGGTAAAAGCAGTATGCCCGGATGGGGGTTGCTCGCCCGGACCCCTCCGGGCGGGCGGCTCCGAAGCTCCTTTTCCGCGTTTTCTCCTTGTTTAGCCTAAGTACATAATGTTTTTTGTACTCCTAAACTAATTTACGCCTTTTATTATTTTACAAACCCTAGTTTACTCTAAGAATTCTCTCTAAGTGTGGAACTCTTTTCAATCATTCAATCAATATTATTCAGGTTTTATTCAATCTCAATTCTTGTTCTTTATTAATGTTTAATATTAGTTTTAATTTAAGTTTTTAGTTTTATTAGTTTTATGCTTAGATTTAAATTCTTGATCATTGTTAGTTTTTTTAGTTTAATCATGTTAAGGACTTTACTTTCTATTATTGATTTAGTTTTTGCACTTTCAATTATGAGTGAGTAGTTCCTTTTCTAGGACTAGGGGATCCATGGATTGATTTTGATGTTTTACTCATAATTGTTAGTTTGGCTATTAATGTTCTTGAATTCCTGTTGTCAACTTTTATTGCTTTCAGTTAAATACTGGCCAGGTTTAATTGTTAGTTTGATATTGTTGAAATCGATGCCGAGAGGTAAGATTACCACAATTAGATCATAGGGACAATAGGCAAAACGAGTCTAAGTGAGCGAGAGCCATTAAGGGAGTTTTGAAGGAGACTAGATTCGAGAGAATTAGTGGACCTTAATTCAAGGAAATTGATAATCTGTTAATTAATTGTTTGCAGTTCATTTGTTAATCTATGGTGAGCCGATACCCTAGGCTTAGTTATAAATTCATTCCATTAATCGATTCAATTCTAGTTTTAGTTAACTTTTTAGTCATAAACCAACATTCAAAGGCCCTTTACACAGTTTAATCTTTTTAGAACTAATAGGTTTAATTGCTTCCATGTGGATTCGATCCCTACTTCCCTAGCTATATTAGTTAGTGTGGTTTGGTTTATTTTTGATAGGTGTGCGATAGCCTCATCAAATTTTGGCACCGTTGTCGGGGAGGCAATTTTTAATTCTGTTAGTCGAGATTTTAATATTTTCTTTTTTTTCTTAGTCTCAAAGAACTATTCGGTTCTTTGGTGCAGTTTCTCATTTTTGCTCGGAGTTTTCATTTTGTGCAGGTTTACAGATTTATGCAAAACGACCACGAGCCTGATATTTTCATTTTCCCCCTGAGCCCGAGCAAGTATTCCTAAAGTGGTTGAGACGTAGTAGACGCCGAATATTTTTTCCCCGATCTGTGGAGGAAACTGTTTTTGATCTGTCTTAGTTTTTCGAGTTCACCTTCAACCCTTTGTTTGAAGGGTATTTAGAGGTCGAAATGGCTGCCAAATGAGAAGGACAAGGTAGAGGACCGCCACCTCCACCACCGCCACCTGCGACCCGTTCATTGAGAGACTATTCTTTACCTAGTACGGAGTCTATGGCTTGGGGTTATTCAATGCCTGATACCGATTCTGCTAATTTTGAACTGAAACCTGATCTTGTGAACATGGTTAAACGAAATCAATTCTCAAGAATATTGAAGGAGGATCTAAATTTACATTTGCAAAATTTCCTCCAATATTGTGATACTATCAAGCAACAAAATGTGTCTAAGGACTACATCAAGAGGAGAATGTTCCCATTTTTGTTGAAGGACAAAGCTAGAACCTGGTTGAATAATCTTAATATGGCTACAATTACTTGTTGGGAGGACTTGGCTCTTGCTTTTCAGAGGAAGTACTATCCCCCACAGAGAACTGCTTTATTGAGGAACCAAATTAGTAATTTTAATCAGGAGACAAATGAGTCACTTTATGATGCTTAGAAACGGTTGAAGGAGCTACTGAGAAGGTGTCCTCATCATGGGCTTGAGAAGTGGTTTTTGGTTCAATCATTCTACAATGATTTGGGCAATGAGAGTAGAGCTTTGTTGGATTCCACTGCTAACGGTCGATTTATGAACCAAGAGGTCAATGCTGCATATGAACTGATTGATGAAATTGCTACTCATAATTCACAGTTTGGTAACCTTAGAGGGCATTTGAAAAAGGGTGGAAAACATGTAGTTGATGATAAGTATGAGAGTTTGGCTGCACAGATCAATGCCATAAGTCAGAAGCTCGATAAGATTGGTACTACAACTCCTCCACCATCACCTGTAGCTGCAATGGCTGCACTTTCGGGATGCACTGAGCCTTTCTGTGATTCCTGCGGTTCATTCGGTCCTAGTTCTCAGTCATGTACTAGTTCAGTAGAGCAAGTGTGTGCCTTCTTAGCCTACAAGAACAACCCATTCTCTAATACCTATAATCCAGGGTGGAAGGATCGGATCATACATACTTTTCCTACAAGAACAGTAGCAATGTGCAGAATCCTTAGCAAACTATACCACCTCAGCAGGTACACCAGCAGATGCAGAGATATGTACCACCACACCCACCAGGTTTCAGCAGGCCACCATTATCAGCACCACCATTGCCGGCTCAACCTAATGGTGAAATTTCGGAGCTGAAAAATATGATGTTGCAGATGCAGAAGAAGAAGAATATGGAGGCAATGCAGGCTCACAATAAGCAACTAGAGACCTAGCTAGCTCATATTGCACAGTCTACAGCTCAGAGGCAGCAGGATCAATTACCTCCTCAACCGAGTCCACTAACTCAGAGAGAGAATTGCAACTCCATCACTACCACAAGAGGGACCCACTATGAAGGTCCTAAGATGCCCACTGATGATGCTGATTCAGAGACAGGAGTGTAGACCGGTAAGACCAGCAATGAGGTGATTGAGGAGCCTACACCTTCTGAGGAGAAAGATGCCCCGGAGAAGACGGTCCTGGTAGCTGACAAGTTAGTTGATGCATTAACACCTCCCAAGGTGCCACTACCCTTCCCGCATAGGGTAGACCGCAATAAGAATGATAATCATTTCCGTAAGTTTCTTGATATTGTCAAAAATTTGCAGGCCATTGTGCCATTTACTGATTTGATTACACAGGTACCTACATATACTAAGTTTTTAAAAGACATATTGAGCAGGAAGCGAGAATTGAGTTCAATTGAGACTGTTGCTTTAACTGAGGAATGTAGTGCTATTTTGCAGAATAAGTCTCCACCCAAACTCAAGGATCCAGGTAGTTTTTCGATACCATGCAACATTGGCCCCCTTTTTTTATTGATAAGGCTTTATGTGATTTAGGGGCCAGTGTCAGTGTTATGGCATTGTCTATCTGTAAGAAATTAGATATGGGCTCTTTAAAGTTTACTAACATTACCTTGCAGATGGCAGACAGGACTGTTAAATACCCAAAAGGTATATTGGAGGACGTCCCGGTAATAAGAGTTGGGAAGTTTTTTATTCCCATTGATTTTGTAGTATTGGATATGGAGGAGGATGCACACATCCCTATTATTTTAGGTAGACCATTTTTAAATACTGTAGGTGCTGTCATTGATGTGAAAAATGGTAGTCTAACACTTTGTGTAGGTGATGACAAGGTTACTTTTAACCTTGATAGTGCATTAAAGAGTCCAATGTTAGAACAATCATGTTATAGAATTGATATAATTCAAGAGATTGTTTGTGATGCTCGATCCCTTAAAAAGGATCTTCTGGAGGCTATTTTGTGTTAGGATGTGATTTCAGGTGAAGGCAATCAGGAATCAGATGAATTAATTCAAGCCCTTTCAGGAATGGATATCGATTCAGGAAGCAACTGTCAATTCCTGTAGTTGCCCCAGGATGCTTGTTCAGTAAAGGAGGTAACATAACCTGAAATAAAACCTCTTCCCTCTAATTTGAAATATGCATTTCTTGATGAAAAAGAGTTATATCCTGTTATTGTCAGTGCTGCACTTACTGATAGTCAACTTGAAAAATTTTTATATGTGCTTAAATGTCATGAAAAGGCTATTGGTTACACTATTGATGACTTAACTGGTATTAGTCCTGATTTTTGCATGCATCGTATTCATTTAGAGGATGGTCATAAACCATGCATACAAGGTCAGCTTCGTTTGAATCCTAACATGCAAGAAGTTGAAGAAAGAGGTTATTAAGTTGCTTGATGCAGGTATCATTTATTATGTTCCCGATTCTAGATGGGTCAGTCCAGTTCAGGTATTACCTAAGAAAGGTGGGGCCACTGTTGTGCGAAATGATAAAAATGAATTAATTCCCACTAGAGTTGTCATAGGTTGGCGTATGTGAATCGATTACAGGAAATTAAACACTGCAACTAAACAGGATCACTTTCCCCTCCCCTTCCTTGATCAAATGTTAGAAAGACTAGCTAGGCATAAGTATTTTTGCTATTTAGATGGTTATTCGGGATTTTTCCAAATCCCTATTCATCCAGATGATAGAGAAAAGACTACTTTTACATATCCTTATGGTACTTTTGCATATCGTAGAATGCCCTTTGGTTTATGTAATGCCCCTGCTACCTTTCAACGTTTTATGATGAGTATTTTTATTACATTGAATCAATAATGGAAGTTTTTATGGATGATTTTAGTGTCTATGGAACTTCATTTGATGTGTGTTTAGAAAATTTAACCAAAGTGCTTATGAGTTGTGAAGAGGTCAACTTAGTGCTGAATTGGGAAAAGTGCCATTTTATGGTCACCGAAGGTGTTGTGCTAGGACATTTAATCTCTGAACGAGGTATTGGGGTCGATAAAGCAAAGATTCAGGTAATAGAGCAACTTCCCCCTCCTGTGAATGTCAAAGGGGTGAGAAGCTTTTTGGGTCATGCAGGTTTTATCGCAGGTTCATTAAGGATTTTTCTAAAATTGCGAAACCACTAACCTAATTACTTTTGAAGGGATGCAGATTTTGATTTTACTGATGAGTGTGTTGAGTCTTTTAACAGTGTTAAACAGGCACTTATTTCTGCACCCATCATCCAATCTCCTGATTGGGACCTCCCTTTCGAGATCATGTGTGATGCAGTGACCATGCAGTTGGAGCAGTTTTGGGTCAAAGGAAGGATAAAGTCCTCCATGCGATTTACTACGCCATCAAGACACTTGAACCAACTCAGGTTAACTTTTGCCACTACCGAGAAGGAGCTACTAGCAGTTGTTTATGCACTTGACAAGTTCAAATCATACTTACTGGGCTCTAAAGTGATTGTTCACACTGACCATGCTGCTTTGAAGTACCTCCTAGAAAAGAAGGAATCTAAGCCACGGTTGATCAGATGGATCTTATTGCTGCAGGAGTTTGACCTTGAGATTCGTGATAAGAAGGTAGCTGAGAATGTAGTAGCTGATCATCTCTCTAGAATTCGATTTGAAGATGCAGAATTAGTTCCCATTGACGATTATTTCCCTGATGATCATTTACTTTCTGTTGCAACTAAATCACCATGGTTTGCTGACTTTGCTAATTCTATTGTAGGTGGTGTTTTGCCTCCTGATCTCTCATCACAGCAGAGAAAGCGATTCCTTCATGATGTCAAATGGTATTTTTGGGATGACCCGAATTTATTTCGGGAATGTACTGATGGACTATACACACTACCCCATTCTCTCCTCCACCTCAAGAGGAAAACTTAGGGGATCTTCAATTGCTACCATTGAGGAAGGAGATAAAGCTCCTTTCGCTTTCGATCCTAACTCCAACCTCGTGGTGAATGCTCTACTTCGCCACCAAGGATACATCCGCGGAATAGACATGGAATCAAGAAGGGCCATTGCTACCGCCCTTTTTAATCTCCAACCTAAGAACGACATATTTGGATTAGGGTATTTTCCAACTCGCGACGATCTCAAGGATTTCAAAAGCAGAAAATGGCTAAGAAAGATGGGGATGTGACACTCCGCCCCTACTCTCTTACCTTGACCGGGAAATTCATAAAAGAAGGTGAGAACTTCCCTTATTTTCTATGGTGCTGATTGAGGAAGATACCCAGGATTGGAAATATTTTCTGACTGTCACTTCGTGGAAGATGAGGCTACTCCAATCGCTAAAAGGAAATCCGAACTGGATGATCTCGATGCATAAGGACTTGGGTTGCTCTTCAGGTTAGAACGTGCTCCACCAATCGAACAAGAGGTGCTCATGGCTATGAATACCGAAGCTTTTGATCCATCCAAGCTCATCACTCCTGCGAGTCAAATGGTTAGAGGATGGCGTAAGACTGTCAAGATCACTACGCCGGAAGGAAAGATCATGGACTTCACAACAGGAGAAGGCCCAATGTTCAACAACTCTGAATCCGAGTCTGAGTCCAATGCTATTAAGTCGTCTAGTCCTAAGAATTCCGTAGTTACTAATAAACTTGTTAAGGAGTATGTCCCTCCTTTAGATTCTGCCACTAGGGCCAATTTCGATGTCATAAATAACAAGCTTATTAATATAACTTCTCTTACTTATTCCTCGTCTCCTTCCTCTTATTCCCCTTCCTCATTACATGATTGCTCTATTTCAAAACTGAAAATAAAAATAATGATGAAATAATAGAAGCTGTAGAGGAACATGAAAGCAAAACTCCAATAATTGAGGAAACTGAAAAGATCAACATCTCCGGCAATGTCACTCCAAGGGAGTTACAGATTGGTCTCACGATTAATCCCCAATAAAGGGCAGAACTTATAGTAACACTTACAGAATTCAAGGATGTTACGTTTTTGCATGGTCCTATGAAGGTATTCCAGGGATTGATCCAGAAATAGCTAAGCACACCTTTCCCTTGAACCAGGGGTAAAAACTCGTCAAGCAAAAGCTTAGAAGGATGAAACCAGAAGTTCAACTGAAGATTCAAGAGGAGGTAATTAAGCAACTAAAGGCAGGAATCATCTATGTGGTGTAATATGCTGATTGGGTCGCCACACTAGTGGAAAATTTCCTATTCGAATCGGGCAAAATCGTTCATTTCGGACGGATTTTAGGCGTTACGTTTGTGCGGGTTACAAATATTGAAAGTATTTGTATCGGGCTTCTGACCGTTACAAATAACTAACTATTTGTATTGGGCTTTATAGAATGCCCGTTACAAATGGGGTCATTGGTAACAAAAAAACCCATGTATTTTAACAGGCATTTCATTGAGCCCGTTACAAATAGATGTCATTTGTAACGGTCATTTCAGTGTGCCCGATACAAATAATAATTTTATGCAACAAAAAAATAAGGTTATTTGTAACGGGTAAAGTAATAAACCCGTTACAAATAATCTTTTTTAAGACCCCAAATTAACCAGCTTTTAATAACACGCCTACCCTACAACCACCATAGGCACATTATTCATTACCTTTACACCTCCACTTACCAACACAATTCAAATTAATCACCAAATAGATAGAACCATTCACTAGCACGCCATTAGAGCTGGGCATAAGTGGCACGACCCGCCAACCCGACACGAACCCGACACGCTATAAGCGGGTTTGGGTTGAGCAATCCAACCCGTTTATTATCTTGGCACGATCCGACCCGACACGTGTAATAAATGGGCCGGATTAGGGTTGAGGGACCTCAACCCGTTTAACCCATATAACCCGTTTAATAGTTGGGCCATCTGTTTAAGGTTGGGCCATTTTTTATATTTGGCCCATTTTTTTTCTCAGCCTTTAAGTCTTTTAGGGTTAGGGTTAGGTCATAAGTGGCTGCCTGCCTGCCTCACTCATTCAGTCATTCCACATTTTTTTTCCGCCTCTCTCACTTCATTCTCTCAATCCCAATCTCGCCTCTCTCAATCTCTCATTCTCTCACTATTTCCCTCTCATTATTTCACTCTTTTTTTTTCCTTTTTCGAATCATCGTTCCAAATTCATAAGGCTAAGGTATGTTTTAATTGTTTTTAGTTCATTTTTTCGGATTTTGGTTTATTTTATTATATTTTTGTTTCGATTTTTTGTATTTCGATTTTAATTTGTTTTGTTAACGGTTTTGTTGATTTACTTTAACAATTTGTTGGTTTTGATTTGTTTGTTTAGCGATTCGTTGATTTTGATTTGTTTGTTGATTTCGTAATTTTTTGATTTATTTTAGTTCGTAATTTTTTATTTTTCGATTTATTTTATAGTTGATTTATTTTTCGATTTATTTTATTTGTTGATTTGTTTCGATTCGTAAGTTGTTGGTTTTGATTTGTTTTTGATTTATTTTATTTGTTGATTTATTTTTCGATTTGTCAATTTTTTGTTTCGATTTTAGTTGATTTGTGTTGATTTTAGTCGATTTTAGTTGTTTCGATTTGTTGTTCTGCTATTGCTTCTCGCCTTGCTTCGGATTTCTGCTATTCCTTCGGATTTTATCTGACGATTATTATAATCATTTCATGCATCAAATTAGTCCGCTTTTTTTCTTTTTACTGTTAATTATAATTTATAAAACCTGTTTTTATTATTTTGTGATGATGTAATGTAATTTGATGTAATGAATTAAAATAATAAAACCTGCTGAGATTGGAGGTCATGATGTGTTGATTTTCGACTTGCCGCATTGTTTTATTTGTGATTAGTAGGTGATGAAGATGATGATGAAACCTGAAGATGATAAAACCTGAAGATGATGATGAAGACCAAACTCAAGCCTCAAACTCAAGCCTCACAACACTTCGTATTGGATTGAGCTTTAGAGAGTAGAAGAATGAAGATGATGAATGAAAATTTGTAATGGATTGTATCTTATTAATTGGCAGAACTTGGAACTTCTGACTTGTTTATTGGATATTTAGACATGAATTTGGTGATTTTATATTTTTATGAGATGTATTATCTTTAGTTTTAATTTTAGATATTCTTTATTGACTTTAAATTATGTAATATATGCTACTGCAGGTTATTAGATGAAGAATAATTAGAAATAATTAGATGCTTTGATTAGAAATATAGAGTTGTTTAGGCACTTGTTAAACGGGTCAAATGGGTCAAACGGGTTAAGCAGGTTATAGCAGGTCGTGCTCAGGTTGGACATTCTGACCCGCCTAATTAAATGAGCCGAGTTAAATGAGCCGAGTTCAGGTCAGGCTATGACAACCCGTTTAACTTTTGACCCGACACGACACGACCTGTTACCCACCTCTACACGCCATTAACAAATGAAGACTCATCCAACAAAATACAATCAAATTTAATAAATGATTGACTAAAATATTCTAAATGTAGCACCAATACTTGAATCATTATTCATTGATGAATAGAAAAGAGAAACTAAGCATAAATCAACTAAATTTGATCTAAGTCACCCCTACATCTCTTAGTTGCACATCAACTTTACAAAAACCAGCCGCCTCGGCTCTACTTGACTTCCCGTTCCTGCTTCATCTTTGCATCGCTACAACTGCATCGACTTATCACAATTGCTCTCAAAATTGCAGTCCTAAACCAAACTGATTTTTATTAGTTGTAAATAAAGTTAGTTGCAATTAATTTAAGCTTGTAATCAAGATAATATGTGTGAATACGCCCTAATAAGTTGTGATTAAATGAGATTTCTCTAATTAGTTTACTATCTTATCTGAATTAGCTTCTTTCTAATTGTTCTTGGGTTGCTAAACTACCATTTTGTGTAATATGCATCTTGCTTTTCTTTGTTATCAAATTCTAGTCATTTTTGCCTTTTTCCTAGACATAACATAGTTTGGTTCCTTTTGTGACCTTTGTTTATCCTTATTTAGTAATACCTTCATTCCAAATTACAATGCCTACTGTAAGAAAACTACTGAACTTCAATAATTCTTACAAATTAATGGACAGACGACACTAAAAAATGTGAGACGAAAGAAATCAGTTTAACAACAGAAGGATAAGTATCGTCCTACGAGTAACTAACTTGTAATGAAATATTCAACAAAAGGAAGTTAACAAATCGTCTCACACAGGACAAAGGAAATAAGGAATTTTAGATAGGCAACAATTTCTGCTTTTAACTGAAAATTTGCAACCAAATATGGAAAAAAAATTACATTAAAACCCCTAAAAACTTAATTAACATATAAATAAGATGATAAGATGATAATCATATAAATCATATTGGACCAATCATACCTCTGGCAAGAGCTACTATGTCTCTTCTTTCCATGTCTTCTCGAACATGCTCCACATTTGATTTTGCATCTAACACAACAAAGAAGCAATAAACATGAGTACTATCTTCATCAAGTATAGTCAAGTATAGTAGTATCTAGGAGTACTTATTACTTACAACAAGGTAAATGCTATCATCAAATAATGCGAAATGAATAAGCACAATAACACCTCATACCATCCGTCTTTAGTGCAGGGGCCTTTAGCATATCTACAACCTTCCTGTATACTCCCTGTGCACAAAACAAACAATTGTTTACTCGAAAGAGTACTGAAGTAAGCATATCACATTCTAAGAAGCAAAATGACATAATGGTGACAATCCTAAGCATTCGCATGAATAACTTTTAAGATAACAGCCACAGTGATTATCGGGAACAAGTAGCTTGAACTGGTCCACATTCAAGCAATGATTCATAGAAGTACATCTCTGAAGAATACTGGCCAATGGCCATATTCAGGGCTATTGTAAAATAGCACAGCGTGACGATTAATTAAAAATATTTATTTTCAGGCCAGCTTAAAATCAAGTCATATAAATTCAGGTACAACTCAGGTTTGGCGTTTGGGCAAACCAGGCAAATCTGGTACGATGAAATAAAATAAGGAAATAATATATTTGACTATATGAGTGTGATCTTGCAATGGAGTATTCCATAGGAAAGACACTACACTCCCAAGTGCCCAAGAAATTCTCCACTTAGTATTTTCTTTATTGCGTGTAACAGATCAAGATTCCTTATAATTAAGATGGTACCAAGACAACACTAACAACTGTTAAACACACAAACGAAGATGAGTAATTATAATGGTTTTGTAAGGACCATTCAAGAAAAGAATTTTAACCTCTTGTATTAACAGAGAGCTTGAACGTTCTGCAGTTTCTTTCTGTCGATACATGAGAGCTATGCAGGTTAAGACAACTCCCGCTTTAGGATGGTGTGTGCCTGCAAAAGATCAATAAAGAAAAAATTCTGTAAACAAACAATTAAAATTCAACAGCAGTATTTACAGATAGACTAGACATGCCCCCAAGTCATATGGATCACTGAAACCCTTCTTCTCAGATGAATCAGTAATCGCTTTCTGGTACAGCTCTTTTGCTGCATCAAATTCCCGCTTAGCATGCAAGAATACTCCATACAATAGAGATCAGGGGAGGAGCAGGGATCATTCCTGCTTTGCTGCTCTTCTTCTTTATCATTCTTCCCATCGAGATGGAATTTTATGTCCCAAGATGCAAATCGAGATTAAGAATAGCAGGGTGGTAATATTTAAAGACACTTAAGGTAATCGCTGCTTTATAGCGAGAAGCCTAAATAAAAGCATGGGTAATATATCTGGAGACACGGCAGGTAATTGCAGCTGGATAAGTCAGATAGACTCAGTTATAAGCTTGGTTCGTAAGACAAAGAAGCGATAGATCCAAATAGCATATAGTATAGACGGCGGGAACGAAGTCTCAATTTAACTCACATAGAATAGTTAGCTAACTTCCACTCCTAAAGCTTCGCTATATCCATGTGTTGTGCTGATAGCTTCGCTAAAAGCTAAGTGTTATTCTATCTTCTTATTCTATTTCTTCTATTTCCTTACCTACTAGCACTTAACCAACCTTAATGGGTTTAGTTAAACAAAGCTCAATTTCTTAATAGCTATGGGCAGTGGGGTTCGGTCTGTTTCAAATTTCAAGCAAAGCCACAGGAGATCCATTCTTAATGCAAGGAGCAATGAAAGAGAGAGCACTGCCTTTTTCAAATTTCAGTTGCACCGGAGCCGAGTATCGTTCGGTTGCTCAAACTGCTTCTTCACTCTCATGGATGACCACACAGTTTTGCTACAATCTGAATAAAAGTTCAGAGATGTGCTTGAGTCTCTTTGAAGCAGCAATGGGATGGCAACCACAAGAACCGGTGCGCAGACACTCTAGATAGGCCGCTTTAACTTAAACTAAGTTAACCTGGGGAGCTTTTACATAGCCCAAGTTTGAACTAAGCAGCGGTACCAGCTAAGAGCAGCCACCAGCAATAACATCATCTATGAGCAACTGCAAGGGCAAAAAAGCAAAGACCAAGTATAGATACATTCACTCATTCATTCATAAAATAGTGCATAGACTCACTCATTTATTCATTCATAAAATAGTACATACATTCACTTATTCATTCATTTCATTCATACATTCACCTTCTCACTTCATTCGTTCATTCATTCATCTCGTTCCATTCATACATTCACTTTATTACCAATACAACATATTGCTTTCTTACCTGCTTATTATATTCACCAATTGTAATAATTCATCTAGCAACTTTCATTCATTCATTCACTCACTAATAATTCATCTGTTCATTGTCATATAATTTCATTCATTATTTCTTTGGCTCTTTCAAAGAAAATTTCTTGAAAAAAAACTACAGAAGCAACAGGAGGCAAGTTCTGATCGATAGAGTGACATTTGACAGCAATAAATCACAGTAGAGGAAGTATTTTAAAATGAAACCTTTGAGAAATAACAACCAAACCACAGAACCTTGAATATAGGATTTAGAGACAACAATGACATCCAACAGTAGCAACAACAAGCAATCAAGCATAGGCATAACTTATAGGCAGACTATGTTATTAATCAAGTTGTTAACTTGTTGATTTCACCATCTGCCTCAAGAAGACTTTGTCTCATGTGTAACTCCAAGTGAAACAACAAAGAAATTAGTTAATGGAAAACTACTAATTCCTAGAGCCCCATACGAGTTGTAGACCATCCAATCAGCAAATAATAGAAGTAACTTTCAGTCACTGACAAACTGAAATTAAATGTATAGACGTATAGTAGTCCGTAAGACAGTAGGTTACACACTTACACTATTGGCGAAGGACGGAAACACAATTTCTTTGGTTAAAGTACACGAGGGAGAAAAGCTACTCTACTTATAATTGAACTATCCCAATCTCATCAACATCAGCAATTTAAGTCTTATACTGTGGACACATTGCTTTCTATATTCCTAGCACACAAAATTAGTTCATAAAACTCCCACTGATCAATATCTATGATTCATTAGTTTACAAACATCAAAACTAGATACCTTTCCAATAAATCTAACCAAAACCCTTATTAAATTTACAAAAACAGAATGAAATTTTCAATAATACTCCACAACACTCAAACATCAAACCAAAAACTCCATTCCATTCAAAACCCATTGAGTTAAAGCAAGAATAATTTGAGTGAGTTAGAACAACAATAACTTGAGTTAAAACAACAAATACCCAACAAAAACAGAAACATGTTAAACTAACTCTATTAGAAAATTTTACACTAAATATTCAAACATCAAACCCAAGAACCCACAATAAAAATTCCAACGAATTGGAGTTCAAACCCCATTATACTTCAAACATCCAATTAAAAACCCATAATTACGAAGTAATCATAATAGGGAAATACTAATTTATTCAAAAAACCCATTATGATTATAAAAAAATAGAGTAAAAGATAAAAAGAAAAAAAAAGGAAAAAAACACACCAATGAAATGATTAAACAGTGTACAGTTGAGGAATTGAGAGCATAATGAATTCTGGTAGTTGGGTATAGTAATGTGTAAACTAATGAATCATCAATATTGATGATATTCATAAGTAAAATCAAATCAACGTACAATAAGCAAAGAACTATAAAATTAATTCCCAAATAACCCACTAAAATCAATATCTATGTTTCATAACTTTGGCCATCAATTACACGCACTCTATTCACAAATCAACACAAATTAATAAAAAATCAACACAAAAATTAAAAAATCAACGCATTCTATTCAGAACAAGATAAGCTAACCCACTAAAATCAACACAAATTACTCAAATTAAGGTTAGCCATAAATTCAGAAAACGATAAGTTAAAGCTAAATTACCCAAAAATTGCGAGAAGCTAAGGTGACCTAGTTGGACAAAAATTGCGGTGGAATTTGCGATAAAGAAAAAGTAGCTGTGGCGGTGGAATTTGAAACAAAGAGAAGATAGTGAGAGAAGAACAAAGAACAAAGCTTGGAGAAGGTGGTTTTTGGAAGAACGATTTTGGAGAAAGTGGCCGGTTCTTGAGATAGTTGAGAAGAAGATAGCGGGAGAATTTGCATGCGTACTGTTTAATTAGGGTTTTTATTAAATTCAAATTGTAACGGTCATTTGAAGAATTAGCTACAAATGACCTTTTTTTAGTAACGGGCATTAAAACGAACGATACAAAAAGTATATGGTGTAGCAAATAGTTTAGTAATTGTAACGAGTACAAAGTATTATAGTTACAAAAAATCTTAATTGTAACGGTCAAGCAATACGCCCGATACAAATTGTGGAAGAGTGGTTAAATAACTATGTTTGTGTAACGCTTTACCAATTTGACCGTTACAAATATAATATTTGTAACTATATTTTCCAAGGCACGATATAAATAGGGTGTTACGTTTAGAAAATTTTCCACTAGTGCCAATATTATCTCGGTACCATAGAAAGATGAAAGAGTAAGGATGTGTGTAGACTTTCGGGACCTGAACAAGGCTAGTCTAAACGATGATTTCCCCTTGCCACACATTGATGTGCTACTCGATAATACAACCAACCATAACTTATTCTCCTTCATGGATGGCTACGCAGGCTACAACTAGATTAAGATGGATGAAAAAGACATGAAAAAGACGACTTTCACTACTCCATGGGGGTTATACTATTACACGGTCATGCCATTTGGTCTAACGAATGCCAGAGCTACATACCAACGCGCCGCAACTACACTACTTTACGATATGATACATAAGGAAGTAGAAATATACATGGAGGACATGATATTGAAAACCAAGGAAAGGAGTGAACATACCCTTTCCTTGAGAAAGTTCTTCGAATGACTCCGAAGTCAACATGAGACTTAATTCTCAAAAATGTGCCTCCAAAGTCACTTTCGAAAAGCTTCTGGGTCACGTGGTTAGTGCTAGAGGCATTGAAATCAATCCCACTAAAATCAAAGCCATCATGTCCTTAAAAACACCAAAGACCGAAAAAGAAATTCGAGGATTCTTTGGAAGGCTTCAATACATAAGTAGATTCATCGCCAAACTCAACATGGTATGCGAACCCATCCTCAGGAAGCTAAAGAAAGGTGCTCCAAAAGAATGGGACGATGACTGCCAACAAGCCTTCGACAAAATCAAAGAATATCTCATGAATCCGCCTGTCCTTGTACCTCCGACTCCGGGCCATCCTTTAAGACTCTACTTAAACGCTACTAAAACCATTGCAGGAGCCATGCTAGCACAAGAAGCCGATGGAAAAGAAAATGCTATCTATTATTTAAGCAAGAAATTTCTACAATATGAAGAAAGATATTCAAAACACGAGAAATTATGCTTGGCGTTAGTATCGTCTACCAAAAAATGTTAAGGCACTATTTACTAACACACACAGTTCACATAGTTAGTAAAGGTGATCCCCTTAAATATCTCTTCACTAAGCCTGCAGTAAACGGACGAATATCAAGATGGATGGCCATGTTGTCCGAGTTTTACCTTAAGTTCGTTTCACAAAAATCCATAAAAGGAAGTATAGTCTCTGAATCCTTAGCAAACTCTCCAGACAAACCTCGACTTGAGGATTATGAATTTCCCGACGAGGAATTGATGATGACCGAAGAAGAAAGTTGGCCCTTGTACTTTGATGGTGCCTCTAATAAACAAGGGTGTGGGGTTGGTGTTTTGCTAGTTTCGCCCAAAGAAGAGCACACGCCTATATCGGTAAAATTAGAATTCGATGCAACCAATAATGCCGCTGAATATGAAGCATGCACCATAGGGCTCTAAGGTTGTTGTAGCCTTGAAAGCTCAAAAGCTAAGGGTCTATGAATCATCAACCAAATCTCTGGAAGATGGAAAGTTAGAAGTGAGAGCCTGGCCCCGTATCAAGCTCATTTGTAATAAATTGCCTCCTAAATCGAAGACATTGAATACACTTACTTAAGGAGGGAGGACAATCGGTTTGCTAACGCTTTGGCTAGGTTGGCATCAATGATCCGCATTCCAAGTTCTTTGACAGAAATGCCCTTGGTGGTTGAAAAAAGAAAGAAATCAGCCAATGTGTACATAGTTGAGGAAGACAATGAGGTGAACGACCTCACAAAAGAGGAACCTTGATATAGTGACATCAAGAACTACTTAGAAAACCAGGAATATCCCATTAATGCGTCGAAGAAAGAGCAACGCGCCCTAAGACTCCTAGCTAGGTTCTCAATACATCATTCGGGGAGGAGATCTGTATAAAAGGCATTACAATGGCTTACACCTTCGATGTGTGGATAACAAAGAGGCTCAATAGGTCATGGATCAAATACATTCAGGAATATGTGGAACTCATATGAACGCTCGAATGTGACAAGTGTCAGAAGTATGCAAATGCTCAACATATACCTCCATCACTGCTGCACTCTCTATCATCTCTGTGGCCGTTCTCAACATGGGGGATTGATATAATTGGAAAGGTTACACCTCTAGGTCATGGAGGTCACGAGTTCATATTGGTAGCAATCGACTACTTCACCAAATGGATGGAAGCCGCTTCATATCATGTGTTGCAAGCTAAACATGTGGCACAATTCACTGAAATTAACATAATATGCTGATATGGGGTCCCGCATGAAATCATCAGTGATAATTGAACTCCTTTTCAAGGTGAATACGAGGAACTTCTCACAGAGTATAAAATCCAGCAACAGAAGTCCTTTCTGTATTGACCTCAAACGAATGGAGCAGTTGAAGCAGCAAACAAAAATGTCAAGACAATTCTTTCCAAAATGACTGAAAATTACAGAGATTGTCCACTCAAGTTTCCCTTCACCTTATGGGGGTACTGAATATCCATTAGGACTTTCACGGGACTAACCCCTTTTTCCTTAGTCTATGGGATAATGGAAGCCGTAGAGCCTATCAAACTTGAAATCCCCTCATTAAGGATAGTGTTAGAAAGGGAACTTTCTGAAGCCGAATGGGTACAGGCTCGATACGACCCTTTGGTCCTCCTAGATGAGAAACGATTGAAAGCCTTGAATCACGTCCAAGTCTACCAAAAGAGGATTGAAAGACATTTCAACAAACATGTCAAAGAAAGGAAAATCAAGGATGGTGATTTAGTTCTCAAAGCATTGCAGAAAACCGTCATGGATCCTCGAGGGAAGTTCCGCCCGAACTAGGCTGGCCCCTATATTGTCAAGAAAATACTCCCCGAAGGTGCAGTTGAACTAATGGATATGAATGGTGACAACTTCTATAATCTCACCAACCTGGATCAACTGAAGAAGTGCTATGTCCAAGCTATGCTCATGAAGCTGTTGGAACTATGTTTGGCCTGATTTCAAAAGGATACGTAGGCAACCCCGACCTGGGGTTCAAGCCCGTTCAAAAACGAAAACCCCTCACTCCTCTACAACACTCTAATGGACCGCCGAAGTAAACATGAACTATGTTTGTCTTCATTTAGAAAAAAAAGAAAAAAAATGTGTGTTGTAATCTTGCCATGGCATAAAACGAATGAGTATTCAAACACAACTCTTTACAAAAGTAAAACATGGCACACAGGCCTTATTCATAAAAAAAAAAATAATAATAATAACTAAAGTTTGTGAAACAATACAACAAACCTCTTACTTAGGTCTAGGGTCTCTCTCCTTACCCTCTATAGTTTTAGAAGATTCTCGAGCTTTCATTAACTTCTTAGGCACCCATTGCTTCTTTCCTAATGACTTAGTCACTTTCTCTTTCTCTTTAACTCCCGCATCATGTTCTCCTTTAGATCTCTTCCTCTTAGGAGGAGCTTCAATCTTAAAAGAAGGAAGCTTCTTGGTCTTTGCCATACAGGCATCTTCCTAGGACCCAGACTATCCTTAATTGAAATAACCTTGGGTTTCTCCTGGACTTTGTCCTCGCATACCCATGATCTCTCCTTTCGGCTTTACGGGCCTCTGCAAGAATAGAAATGGACTATGCATTCATCCAAATTAAGTAATGTTTCGATACCTTTTCATAGCATTCTGGCAATGGAATCACATAAAACTTCGTCCTCTTCACCCAATTGTTTTCCCAATTCTTGGCAATACCGAGTAGCACAGACTTCTCTTCGTCCTAGTACAAAAAACGTGATTTGCTACGATTTTTTAAGGGGTAAAAACTGCAGCACTTATGGTAGCAGCAAATAGGGGGTTGTTTATTTGCTGCGGTTCAGAAAACCGCATCAAATAAGTAATTTTTTTTTTTTTGCTTTTTTAAGCTAATATTAAACATTAAGTGATACATATACAAAATATTGATTATTATCAATCAGATTTAAGTTATCAAATGCAATTGCACTCTTCTTATTGCACTCCTCTTAAGAAAATACAATTGCACTCATTCAAAAACTCCCTCAGACAACATCACACAACAACAAGCAGCAGCAACCACCGAAGAGACAACATCAGCAGCAGGACGACGAAGAGACAACATCAATTCAGCAATAACAACAACAGCAATTGAGCGATAACAATATTAACAACAACAATTCAGCAAGAACAACAACAATTCAGCAAGAACAACAACAATTCAGCAATAACAACAATTCACCAATAACAACAACACAACAATAACTACAACACAGCAACAACAACAACTAAATTAATTCATACTCATACTCATACTCTTACGCACTAAACTTACAAAACTCACTCAATCACACTGACACAAACAGACACATTCACTCACTCACACACAAACACTAACATAATCTGTCCCTCAGTCACACACTCTCACTCGCTCAAACACTCACTCACTCACAACCAGTCACACACAATCTCTCACTCACACACACAACAATATTATCACCATATCATAGTCAGATAATACTCCACTCTCAAAGCCAAAATCAAAATCAATATTCATACAACATTAAGATGTTGATTCACATTAACTGTTATCTCAATACATTAGGCATAATACCTTAGGCATAATATCATCTCCATATAACAACAAACTGAAGTGTAAATCGATCCCCTCAATTAATTGAGTCAATTGAAATGAAACAAATTTATAAAAAAATAACACTAATTGAATAAAACATGAAAAGCTTAATTGTGATGATTCACTAACTCGCTCACTCACCCTTAATCAATCAATAAATCCCACTTGCTCACACCCACATGTTCACACACACACACACTCACTCACACTTAGTTGCCCACACACTATCACTCATACACACTAACACTATCTCTCAGTCACTCACACGTTCACTCTCACTCACACTTGCACCCTTAGTAGTTCACTCATACTCAATCAAAACCCCTTAAACCCTGACCTAGATCCACTACAAAGTCACTAAGTCACACAAACCCCAACACACATTCAGTTGCTCACACAATCACTCTCATTCAGTGACTAACTCACTCAATTGCTCACACAATCACTCTCACTCAGTGACTCATACACTCAGTTGCTCAATCACTCACATGTTGTCACTCATTCACTCACACTTAGTCACTCAAACACTCACTCTCACAGCTCACATACAAACCAAGTCACTCACACTCTCACATTTTGACTCACTCACACTCTCACACTCTGACTCACTCACTCACTCACAGTCTTACTCACACACTCACTCTCACCGTCACTCAGTCTTACACACTCACTGACACACTCACAGCTCTCACACTCACAGTTACACAATCACAATACGTCAAAACCACCAACACAGAACCATTCCCAAAAACCCCAACACAAAACCATTCTCAAAACCCCCGAAACACATATCTTCTACCCAAACCCTAAATCAAAACGAAAACTGCAACAAGTAACATCAGTCGAATCAACAACCAACAATAGCAATCGTAAATAAAACAACAAAAGTCGAATCAACAACGGAAAAAACCGCAAAAAACCCAAAAACAGTCTAAGAAGAACAAACAACAATCACGAATAAAAAAAACATAAGTCAAATAAATCGAAACAACAAAAAGTCAACTAAAACCTTAAAAACCAACCATCATGTCGAAATCACCAACAATTTCTCACCTCATTCACTTGACCTTCAAAATTAGATCTTCGATCTTCAAACAAAATCAGAAGAAAAGAAAACATAAATCATAAAAAACAACTAATCTAAAACCGCAAAAAAGAAACCCAAAAAAAGAGAAATTCTACCGCTTATGTGAGAATGAGAAAGAGAATGGTAGAGCGAGGAAGAGAATGAGAGAGGAGAGACAAGAGAATGAGAGAAGAAAGAGGCGAGAATGAGAATGAGAGGAAAAGTTGCGAGAATGAGAGAGGGAGTTAGGGTCAGAGAGATTGGGAGGGAGAAAGATCAGAAAGAAGGGGAGGTGGAAAAATGAGGGAGTGGCTTTATATAGGTCCTAATATTATGGGCTTGGGCTAAGGGTTATTTTAACCAGTTTTTGGGGTTGGATTATTTGCTGCGCTTTTTTAGGAACCACAGAAAATAGTTTCAATGATTATTAAAAATATATATATATATATACTATTTGCTGCGGCTATCAAAAAACCACAACAAATCTGCAGCAGCAAAATCCATTTTTTCCACTAGTGTCCGGCCTCACGGTATCATGATCTGGGATTACCTGTTGGATGCCACATTGCCTCATCACTTGAGAAGGACAGCAGAAGGTCAAGGTAGTCATGCCAGCCACACGGACGTAAGGAGTCTCGTCTGTATAGACCATGGTTATGATCCTCTACCACGCAACGGTCCAGCGAATGTTCATCTTCTTGTCAGCAAGAGTCAATAGCCATTCATGCATGGTAGAGTGATGATATCGCCGACGTTACCCATACAAATTCCTAAGAGTATAAGTAGGAATGTTCAACAGAGGCTCCATCAAATTCAGACGATTCATAAACCACACCTGCATAGGAAATATCGGGAATGTAAAATATTTCAGATGTATTATGACCAATCATATATTTGAAATAATAATAATCCTTACATCTTTCATGTGACTTGGCACTAAATGACCTATTTATTGCTAACAATTCAAGAGCAAATAATTAACAACATTTATAGCATTACATTCAATTGTTTACCTAGAGAAGCAGGGGACAGCCGGTCAAGGGGGCTTTAGAATCCCTCTTCAGGAGATCAAGAGTCAGAAACAACTCCCCTGTGCATAGTGGCATAGGGGTCCTTCCATCTTTGAATTGCTCAACAATGGCAATCAAAGCAGCATAAACAATAGAGGGTTCACCATTCACAAAAAGAAATCTTACGAAAATGCAAATCAGCAAAGCTCGCCACTTATACCTCTTCCTGGCTATTTCGGCAGTCCTAAAATAATCAATCAAGGCAACCAAGTCTACTTTCCTACCATGGACTACCTTTTCCATAACATATGCATCAAGATTTAGATACCGATCAAATATGGGACAAAAGTAGTCTTTGGAGTTGGGAAGACATGGAAAACCATCACAAGACAATTCCGTTATTCCTCCTAACTCTTCAGGCAACGGTGTCACCTCCCTCTCGCGAAATATGAAGCTATGGGTGTTTGTATTCTAAAATCCAACAGCACCATATATAAGATTAATGTCAAGTAGAGCGTACCTCAAGGTGATCAACGAGGAAAGCTTATAGTCCTTCAGCAAACCTTTCTCCTCCGGATTAAGCGACGAAAGCCATTCGTCACAAGCAAGTTCAAGACTCCTAGCCATGATTGCAAGAACACACTAAACTCTTGAAATTTTTGAGCAAAAGCACTCAAAGATCGTCACTTTAGTTCGAATGAAGACGAGTAAGCATAGGATGAGGGGTATATAAATCCTTGAAGTTGCCATACATAAGAAAAGAACGAGCGCTGTAGCGCTGGGTCCCCGGACGAGCACCCTAGCGCTCGCCTGGCGCCATGGCGCAGGTTCCCACTTTTTTGTTTCCCATTTTGAACTTACACGTTTTATCTCGATATACGTGCACATCTTCCTCGATTTTTGTACCCCATTCACTTGTTTCAAGTCTGAGCCTTTTTAATTACCGTTTTCCTTTTTTATCATTATTTTTTTTGGGGGGGGGGGGGGGGGGGGGGT
>PYUH01000327.1:122733-143931 GCA_016808085.1 Suaeda aralocaspica | reverse complement strand
GGGGGGGGGGGGGGGGGAGTCGGTACCCTCCCTTGAGTCGAGTCAACGTCAATATCAAAGTCAAAAAGTCAAAGTCGAGCAGTCAAATGGTTTGTAAACCGAGTCAAACGAATTCAAAACTAGAATTAAATACATAGTCATGTTCATAAACATATACATTTTGACATGCATACACCAAACGAAAAACTAGATCCCTAAGTTGCAGGGCCTTGCCTCGTCGACAAAAAATCCATGGGCGTAAAACCGAGCGACAGGTACATCTCCGAAAGTCTCGGGGTATCACAAGATCCTCCTGCAAGCGATGACTCCAAAGTTAGCTACTGAAAGAAAAAACAATCTCGAACAGGATAACGAATGCCAATAAAAGAAATCATACTTAGGAAAATTGGCAGTTCTCGTCACAGTGGACAAACTACTGCTAGGAGCAAAATACGGCACAAATTCCTAGACTTGAGGTCCCTCTGATGTGGTACCAATAAAGGTCGAGACCTCTAATAGGAAATATTTTGGAGCAAAGGACAAAGAGTTCAGCTCCTAAGTAACCATTTTAAGGCCAACATTACCAATGAAGGCCATTTCTTTCACTTAGTGTGAAATAGACTCAAAAGAAACACCTGGTTTCTTCAGGTAATGACGGATTCACATGAAGGCAATGGATCAGCGGAAGTTTTATATCCCACTACTACTCCAAGAGACAAAGAACAAATACTCGAGAGCATTTCACGCTCTCAAGGGCCTGAAGGCCACGAATGAAGTCATCTAATCCACATCCGAGAGCATGCGGAAAAGATCAGGATCACGCTGCCACTAGTGGAAAAAACCACATTTGCTCCGGTCAAAACCCCCCTTTTTGCTCCGCTTTTCGACCGGAGTAGGCGTGGTAGAAGCAATAAGTCTAGAGAATTTTTGCTCCGGTTCTTTTCCCGCCAAAAAAAGAGACTCTCCTCCGATCTGTCACCTCATCATCCTCCTCCACTATCAAAACAACCACACAGAAACAACAAGAATTAGCAACAATGAACATAAAAACTAAAGAAACTCTCTCATAATACTTGTAACATAAACATTGATGCAATACTAGCTAATTTCAAACACCAAATCCTAATAATAAGGTAACAAGTAATTAAGAACAAAGGTCACACGGACTAAAATTACTCATGTGCTCCTGCAAAGCCAAGTAAGATAGTTTTATTTTGTAAAAACTAAAAAGACTCTCTCATCAGTTGGATTTTACTGCTTCATTTTAAGTTGTAAAGAAATAAAAATGATCATGAACACATCCATCAGATAAAGAAAGGGATAGCGCCTATAGGACGTGCACTGAGTGCAGCAACTGCACAAGGAGCTAACTGTACATAGTTAAACACAAAGCCATCTTACTAATCTGAGATATGCTAATATGAATTGATCAATGATGACTTTAGAATATAAACTACTAAGTAGTGTACTCTTTTCAAACTAATGTCCCATAGGTAGTAATAATGTTGGGGTAACAGGAACAAATCTATGAGTAATTTCAAAAAGGAAAAAAAATTCCAATACCATCTATTAAAGTGGTAATGGGAAACTATGAACTTATGAAGTAAACGAGATATTGGATAATCATATTCTTCACATGAGAGTTACTGAAGTGAATTGTTAAATCATTTCCATTGCCGCAGATTATTAACACCAACTAAATAAGCTAAACATGTACCCAAATGAAGACATCACTAGTATATGAAAGAAAATAGAATTGAGATTTCAAAGTTTCAAACACTATATACCTTTACAGGTTGAGTAAACTTTCTTCCAGCAAATATGGTAAAAAGCGCCATCCAAAAACCTATGAGACTCAATTTTACTCCGTCATCCATTATGCCACTCTGTTACAAGTCAAGTAAATCTCCATCAAGGCCCAGATGAGATATAATGAAAGGAAGCTATGCTACAAATGCTACTGAGAGGTATCACATCTTAAATAATAGAGATAGATGTATATGTATAGAAAAAAAAGGTAAATGATTCACATGAACCGAAATTCTACATTGCTTGTTTTGGCAATCTCACATATCTTCCATAAATAGATAAGTCGACATTGTTACCAGAAGTAAAAAGAAACTAACGAGTAACAAGTAAACTCTAAATTTGTAAATCTGACTAATCTACACAACCTAACAAGTAAACTCTAAATTTGCAAACCTAACTAATTTAACTAAATTAACTAATCTGAAAATCTGAAGAAAAAAAATCAATTAAATAACAAACCAAGAAAACATGTAAATAAATTATGTAAACAAACAAGTAAACAAAACTGAAATTAAATAAACAACAACAATAAAACTGATTTAGTTGAAGTCAAAAATGTAAATGACCTCAGCAAATGTATTGTAGCATATGTTGTTTTTTCTACTAGTGATATGCATGCATGTATGGTGAATCATATAATCATTGGATAATGAGATCAGTCTGGAAAAATTACTTCAAAATAATGAGAAACAAAAAGCTTTGCCTAATTAAAGTTAAACCCAAGAACTTTATATGCATATATGGAGAATTATATAACTCCATATACTATTTAATAAAAAATGGTTTAATGCAACAGCAGAATTATATGCTTGCATGCATTCATTCAAAACTAATCATTCATGCATTCAATTTCTTCACCCATGTATCATGAAATCAATAATTAATTAGATCCATCTTTCTTTCACAGCTTTCGCAACCTAATCTACAATCCCATGGGAGCAAATAAGCCTAAGAGGGGTAAGGGCATGTAACAAACTATCAAATAACTTCAAACATCTCCAACTTAAGCATTGCTAAAATGTATTTGAATTAAAGACTAAAAGGAAAAGAAATGGGAAGTGACCTTTTTACTAAGCTCTAAACCCAATTTGCTTTTCCAACAATTGTTTGATAGCCACCTATTAAGTGTCAAATATCAAAATTTGTTACTCGTAATTGACACTAACTTGCTAATTTATATAAAGTAGGAAAGAGGCAGAAAATAATAAATTGAAAGAACCAATATTCATTTACAACCAAAAGTCATTCATAATTCACATATTCAATAATAATATAGTCATTCAACCATTCATTTATTTATTCACTCACTAACTCACTCATTCATTAACTTCATTCATTCATTCAGAAAACAAATGAATCATAACAACATCAAACAAAAATTCAAACCATAATTCACAAACATAAATGATGGGTGACCAAAATTCACAATGGAAACTAGTTGTTGTCCTTTTACTAAGTAAACAAATGTAAAGGGATGCATATAAATACATGAATGTTCAGAACATAAGTTATTCTACTTAGATAGTGATTCATTCATATTCATAGGATCGAAGAAAATATAAAGTAAATATCATTTGAAACTACACAACAATACAAGTCCCAACACATAAATTCCAAATTACTTATGCAGATATAATCATTTGAATCACTCGAAAGGGCTACCTTGATCTTACATAAGCTAATCTCACTCAGTTACTCACTGTGTCACTCACTATGTCACAAACCAAAAGCACAACAACACCAACCCCCCCAACACAGAACCATCCCGCCAAAATTTAATAATAACAACTATTGAAACAAAATGGAATAACGACAATGACAACAACGGGCAGTCCAAACAATAACAACGACAACAACAACAACAACAACAACAACTGTCTAAACATACAACAACAGGAGTCCAAACAACAGGAAACCCCAAAAAATGGAAAATTATTCCCACAATACCCATAAATCAAATTGAACAAAATTACCCCAAATTCACTAACACTAGTTAAGAGTCCATTCTGCCACCATTGTCATTCACCATTCACCACCAACGAGTCCATTCTGCCACCAAAGGGAACAACAAAAACCACCATTAGATCCGAAAAAGGAAGAAAAAATCAAAACAAAAATCTTAGATTAAATTCGAAATATAAAAAAACATCACCTTTAAACTGAAATTGAAATCGAAATCAAGATCTAAAAAAAATAACATTTACCCTGCGTAATGGCAGTTCTAGTGGTGGTGAGGAGGCGATTTAGGGTTTTTCGAGTTCAGTGTTTTTAGAGATGAGGGGAGGCGTTTAGGTTTTTTTGAGGGTGAGGGGGAGGCGTAATTTTGGGTTGTTGCTAATTACTTTGGCTGTTAATTAAAACAAAAACAAAAACACTACTGACCATTAGATCGATCTTAAGCTTATCTTCTTTGTGATTTCTTGCTCAACAACAACAGCTGAGTTTCTGCAAAATAAAGGAGAACAAAAAAATAAATTAAAAGCTTAATAAAAACGGAAACTTTAAAGTAAAAAAAAATGAAAAGTGAAAATATAATCATGTGAGAAAAAAAAAAAAAAAAAAAAAAAAAAAANAAAAAAAAAAAGAGGGGAAGGAATCAAATGATAGAGACTGACGGTTTAGTAGATGTGGTGGAGGATTCAACATGATCAAGATTTTGTGAAGATTCCAACTTAGGGGATGAGGAAGCTTCCTCCACTTTAGCTCTAAACATCCCATTTGTTATCCAAATTGATGATGATTCTTCAGCCAGTCCTGATAGTATACCATTATTATTCATTGCAGCAGCTACCACCATGGCCTCCGCTTGAGCTTCTTGTGAATTTACCACATCACCCTCATTTTCGATTGCGGCGGGTTTTTTCGTCAGGGTTCAAGGGAAGGGTTTTTGGTGGTGAGGAGTGGGATGATGATGAGGAGGGGGAGGAAGAGGAAGAGATGATGTTAAAGATGATGAGAGGAAAGAGAGGGAGGATTTTTGGAAGAGAGAGAGAAAGAGAATGAGGATTGAGGATTGAGGACTGAGGAGTTAGGGTGAGGACAAAGTTAATGGATTAAACAGGGAATGAGGGATGAGTTGGTCATGTGATTTATATTAAAAAAATACATTTTAAATTATTTTTTGCTCCGGTTATTAATAATCTGAGCATGTAACTTTTTGCTCCGGTCTTAATTTTAATCGGAGGGAGACTCGGCCCATTCAAATCAAAATAGAACGAGCACTAAGAAGGGTAAGCTTACGGTACGGGGGCGAGCAATAAGTAAACTTTTTTTCTCCCTCCAAAGACTTATTGCTCCGATATTTTATTTTACCGAAAAAAATCGGAGCAAATGTGATGTAGCATATCTTGATTTTTCCACTAGTGTGCCCTCGGAGTAAAGCAAGCCCCTCCAAGAATGGAGTACTCGAGCCAAGCCCTCTCAAACGGTGGTTGTCTCGCAAAAGAAAAGAATAGATTGAAGATTGAACACAAACAACTAAGAAGAAAAGAAGAAAAAGGGTTAGTTACTCACGTGGCCTAAGAGGGAAAGGTGAGAAATATGTTGAGCCTGATCAAAGGATAACATGCTGGGCTGCCACTCTCCAGAAGCCCATAGTCTAGACCTCTTAGAGGACACCTGGCGCACGTCCTCCACCTCTGCAATATCATCGTCTAAACTAGACCCGCAAAAATATAAGAATTTTGAGCATAAATTTCGGCAGCATAACAGCTGTAAATGGACATTTCCCATAAATAAACCATGAGTTATGGTTGTCCAGCCACCTGCAATAAACTATGGAAGACTCAAAGTCTCAGTAGCATCCAACAAGTCAATATTTCCAAACATTTTCAGCCTCATTTTCCAACAAGACTCTCATTTCAGAATTGGAAGGAAAAGGGGGCTAGTATGAGCTATCATATGCACCTACACGTGTTTTTAATAACAACATGAAGGCATTAGAAGCTTAAAGAAACTAATTTTAAACTAAAATTAGTGGCATGAGCTTCTATTCATCTAAAGACGATTTCAAACAAGGTTTTGGTTTGAACATGTAAACCCCTCATTTAACTCATTAGGATCAAAAATGGGTTAAATTTTCTATATTACTTAACTTACTTGACCTATGTGAGTTAGTAATCATTTTTACGGAAATTAGCTTCAAAAAAACCTACAAATTGCTGCTAATTAGAGATACTCCTTATTCATCACCACCATTAGCACATGGAAATCAAAATCATTCAACAATAGAAGCAAATTACATAAAATTCACTACCTTAGTTCATATGAACTATATAAGCTAAATTTCACAAAATTTCACACGACATTAACAAAGGCTCAAGTACATTTTTTATCAACAATTCAACACAATGAGGCAAAATTCGCTCATTCATACAATAAAAACCATGCTTTCTACTTCACTACTTCAAACCCTAAGCTAACAAGTTGGGTTTTCACTCAAATATCACTTCTTTTAGCTCAAACTACTTCCTATGAGCTCCATTACTCTCATACAAGCAAGAACATGCATCAATTTCGACATTCATGACCAAAATCATGAAAACCCAATTTTTGGGATCAATACTTACTTCATGAACAAGGGAGTATTTGATCTATATCTTAGGTCTAAACTAAGTGCTTGGACTTAAGATAGATTGATAGAGTAGAAAAACGTAGCAAGGAACACTCACAATGCTTCGTAATTCCGGAAATCCTAGCTTTAGATAGGAACACTCACAATCTAAACTCTAAGGCCCAAACTATTGCTTATGTGAACACTCAACACAAACACTAAAACAATGGTGAATAATTGAAGCTTTTAACTCTCAAAATTATTCGGAAAAACCTTGAAGAATTTCGTGCAAAAATCTCACACAAAATCACTCGTAAAACACAATGGGTATTTGTTTTGAAACTTGTAATCTGAATTTTATTATTGAAACAATCGAGTATTTATAACAATATTACTACTAGATATTCTAAATTAACCAACTAATCCTAGACTTTAGCCCCAAGCCAAGTAAATCTAGGAAAACAAGGAAAATCTCCTAACAAACACGGAAAATATGCTTACACCGACCTAGTTTAGGATTCCTAAAAGATATGCCGGAATCTTGTTCCTTTTCCGACCAAATTCTGAAATCCAACCTAAGGAACGAACTACAATTTGACTAAACAAAGTTTACTTGGTCAAACAACAAAGAAAACACGGACAACCAAGTTGCCCAACACACTTGTTCACACGCCAAATCACCGCCATACTGAATAAGGTGTTTTTGCGCAATTTTGAAGGACTTCCATTTTCAAGAACTTCAAGAAACCTTTTGAAGCTTCAATCTTTTTTTCAAGAAACCTCCATTTTTGTGTTTCCCATGCTTGATTCCATCAACCATGATCATAAAGACTCACTAAGAAATTCACAAAACATCACAAAACACCATATGGGAAAACCCTACCAAGTGGAGTGGGAAGAAAACCCATAGGCTCAACAACAAATCTATCCCTTAGCTAAACCAACGTCCCTAATGGCCTTAGACCATTATCCAAGCATTATTAAATTTAGGCAACAATGACTATGAGCCAAGCCAAGGCCATGGAACCCTAATCCACGCATACCATCAATCTCAAAACGACTCAATATTAGCTCTTTGTCTTCAATGCTTGAATCTGCTTCCTGATCATTATCCCTTTCTTCAAAAGGAATTCTCCTCAATTCTTCAATCTGCTTATCATCTAAGTAAGGACTCAAATCCCCAATGTTGAAGGTGCTAGCCACGCCATATTCATCTCCAATGTCTAGCTTGTAAGCATTGTCACCATACTTCTCTAAAACCTTGAAAGGACCCTCTGCCCTAGGCATGAGCTTGTGCTTGCGTTTGCCAGGGAACCTTTCTTTTCTGAGGTGCACCCAAACCAAATCACCTGGATTGAAGGATCTAGGCTTGCGTCGTTTATTAGCATTTCTCTTGTACATCTCATTGACCTTCTCAATCCTTGCTTTGATTTGCGCATGTAACTTCATCATATTCTCAGCTTGCTTCTTTGCATCCTCATGTATATACTCATTCTTTGGGATATCAATTAGGTCTATAGGAACGTGCGGATTCACCCCATATACTACCTCAAATGGCGAGTGTTGAGTAGCATAAGTTGGAGTCCTATTGTATGCAAACTCCGCATGACACAACTTCACATCCCAATCTTTACCAGTCTTGCTTACCAATCCTCTCAACAATGATCCAATTGTTCTATTTGTAACCTCTGTTTGTCCGTCAGTTTGTGGGTGATGAGAGGTGCTAAATAAGAGCTTAGTACCTACCAATTTCCATAAACCTTTCCAAAAGTAGCTCAAAAACTTACTATCTCTATCAGAAACGATCGTTTTTGGTATGCCATGTAGCCTAACAATCTCCTTGAAGTATAGAGAAGCCACGCCAATTGCATCTTCAGTTTTATGACAAGCTATGAAGTGCGCCATCTTGGAAAACCTATCAACCACCACCATGATTGAATCCTTGCCTCTCTGTGTTCTAGGTAAGGCCACAATGAAATCCATGCTCACGTCTTCCCAAGGTCTCTGTGGAACTGGAAGTGGAGTATACAAACCCTTGTGAAACGTGCTCTTGGCTCTTTGACAAGTACCACAACGAGCAAGAATAGCATGTACATCACCAACCATCCTTGGCCAATAAAAATGTTCTTGCAACAATTCAACAGTTTTATTTATGCCAAAGTGTCCAGCTAGTCCTCCCCCATGAGCTTCTCTTACCAATAATTCACGGATTGCACACTTAGGTATGCAAAGTTTGTTTCCCTTGAATAAGAATCATTCCACAATATTGTAATGGCTACTTGGATTTTGCATACACTGGTGAAAAATGTCTCCAAAGTCCGAATCCTTCTCATAATATTCCTTGATGATTTCGAACCCTAAAACTCTAGAATCCACCATTGCAATCAAATTATGTCTCCTTGAAAGAGCATCCGCCACAACATTAGCCTTGCCTGCCTTATATTTTGCAGAGAAAGTAAAAGATTGTAAGAACTCAACCCACTTTGCGTGCCTTGCATTCAACTTCTGTTGGCTATTGATATGTCTCAATGAGTCATGATCAGAATGAAGAACAAAAGGTTGTGGACGCAAATAGTGACTCCAATGATCCAATGCCCTGATCATGGCATAGAACTCCTTGTCATATGTGGAATAGTTCAACTTTCCTCCACTCAACTTTTCACTAAAATAAGATACTGGCCTTCCTCCTTGTATGAGAACTGCGCCAATCCCTGTACCACTTGCATCACACTCAACTTAAAAAGGCTTAGTGAAATCAGGCAATGCTAGAATAGGTGCGTTACACATCTTGTCCTTCACCAATTCAAAGGCTTGTTGCGCTTGTCTAGTCCACTCAAACTTCCCTTGTTTCGTACATTCAGTTATAGGACTCATAATAGTGCTAAAATTTCGAATGAATCTCCTATAGAATGATGCTAAGCCATGGAAAGATCTCACTTGAGTAACTGTTGTTGGAACTGGCCATGATGCTATAGCTTTCACTTTCTGTGGATCTACCTTGATACCCTCATGTGAAACAATGTAGCCTAGAAAGCTAATCTCCTTTTGCATGAAATCACACTTCTCTAGCTTCCCATAGAGCTTTTGTTTCCTTAAAGTCTCAAACACTTGGCGCAAGTGACCCATGTGTTCATCTTCGTTTTTGCTATACACCAATATGTCATCAAGGTAAACTACAACAAATTTACCAATGAAAGGACGCAATACCTCATTCATAAGTCTCATGAAAGTGCTAGGTGCATTCGTCAATCCAAAAGGCATGACCATCCATTCATACAACCCATGTTTGGTCTTGAAAGCAGTTTTCCATTCATCCCATTCCCTCATACGTATTTGGTGATAACCACTACGTAAATCCACCTTTGAAAATAGCTTGGAACCACTCAATTCATCTAATAGATCATCCAATCTGGGATAAAAACCTATCTTCACTGTGATGTGATTCACAGCTCTACTATCAATGCACATACGCCTGTTCCATCCTTCTTTGGAACCAACAACGGGGAACTGCCAAGGGCTCATGCTTTCCCTCACATATCCCGTTCCATCACTCGTCAATTTGTCTCTGTAACTCTTTTGTCTCCTCTGGGTTGCATCTATAAGGAGGCTTATTTGGGATAGGAGCTCCAGGATCAAATCAATTTGATGTTCAATACCTCTTATTGGGGTAATCCTGAGGCAAATCTGCCGGAAACCATCCTCAAAATCACGAAGTAAGGCTCGTAACTTTGGGTGTTCAACTCCGTCAAAAGTCTTCACTTCCTTGGCTAGAAGTAGATACGCCACGTTTTGATCATCATAACCCTTTCAAATTGTTTCTAGTAGCAATAACACCTTGTTGTCACCTTGGTCCGCCTCCTTGTGCCGTTTTTCGAGTTCACTAGGCGTAAGTGGAAACAAAGCCTTGGTCTTGCCATCCTTGACGACCTTGTATACGTAGTCTTACCATCATGCAGTTTTTTCGATCAATTGCCAAGGTCTACCCAACAATATATCACACGCATCCATAGGCACAACATCACACAATACTTCATCATGATAGTTGCCAATTGTAAAATTAATCAAGGCTTGCTTACGGACCCTAACTTCATTGACATCATCTAACCACTTAAGTTTGTATGGCTTAGGGTGTCTCGTTGTTTTTAATTGCAACTTGTCCGTCAACTTTGTTGATATAACATTAGCACAACTACCACCATCTATAATGAGGTTGCATTTAGTATCGTTTACCTTGCAACGAGTGTAAGATGTTTTCACGTTGATCCTCATCTACGGATTTTGAGTGTAATACCCTTCTAAGCCAAATTGTTCTCATAAGGCTCCCCCTCTTGTTCCTCGTCACTTTCTGGGTGTCCTTCTTCCATGTCACTCCCTTCTTCCTCAAGATTGTTATCCTCAAGGGCATCAATCTCTTGGATTTCACGAATTGTCAAAGTTCTCAAGGTTGGACAATCCTTTTTGTAGTGACCATAGCCCTTGCACTTGAAACAAGTCACCTTAGGAACACCATCCTCCAAAGTTTCGGTCTTTTTGCCCTTATCCATACTAGGAGTCACGTTCTTCTTAGGCTCAGCCTTAGATTCATTGATTGATGAAGCACTAGAAGTCTTGAAGCCTTGATATGGCCTCGTGGTTGGTTTAGACACTCCACGCTTCCTTTGTTTTTCTAAGATCACCGCCGTTTTACTCACTTCGTCAAAAGATAGATTTGGTTGCAATTCTATTTTGTCACGAATATCTAGGTTTAAACCTCCAATGAAATGAGCAATCCTTTGTTCCTCCCTTTCTTCAATCTCACATTGCATAGTTAGCTTTTCAAAGTCGGCAATATAATCCTCCATGGTCTTCGTACCTTGCTTCAATGTAGCCAACTTAATGTATAAATCTTGTTGATAATTTGAAGGAACGAATCTTTTCCTTAGGATCTTCTTAAGCTTCTCCCAAGTTTCAATTTTGCTCTTGCCTTCACGTTGCCTATTCTTCTTAACTCCATTAAACCACATGGACGCATACTTAACAATTTAGCCACGGCAATTTTATACTTCTTCTCCTCGTTGGTGCCCTTGAACTCAAAGTACCGTTCTAATGCAAGCTCCCATTCAAGGTAGGCCTCAACGTCACCTTGGCCATCAAATTCCCCAACTTCAAACTTCAAACCACGATCATCATCTGGGGGTCTAAGGTTACCCCTCATACGAGTCACTTCAGTATATAATCCTAGGAACAAATCTTGAAGTTTTTTTGTTTGTTCCGCAAGTTGATTGAAAAGTTCGACGTTCACCGTCTCTTTTGACAAACTTCCTTCACTAGCCATGGGTTAAAATTGCGGCTCTGATACCACTTGATCTATATCTTAGGTCTAAACTAAGTGCTTGGACTTAAGATAGATTGATAGAGTAGAAAAACGTAGCAAGGAACACTCACAATGCTTCGTAATTCCGGAAATCCTAGCTTTAGATAGGAACACTCACAATCTAAACTCTAAGGCCCAAACTATTGCTTATGTGAACACTCAACACAAACACTAAAACAATGGTGAATAATTGAAGCTTTTAACTCCCAAAATTATTCGGAAAACCTTGAAGAATTTCGTGCAAAAATCTCACACAAAATCACTCGTAAAACACAATGGGTATTTGTTTTGAAACTTGTAATCTGAATTTTATTATTGAAACAATCGAGTATTTATAACAATATTACTACTAGATATTCTAAATTAACCAACTAATCCTAGACTTTAGCCCCAAGCCAAGTAAATCTAGGAAAACAAGGAAAATCTCCTAACAAACACGGAAAATATGCTTACACCGACCTAGTTTAAGATTCCTAAAAGATATGCCGGAATCTTGTTCCTTTTCCGACCAAATTCCGAAATCCAACCTAAGGAACGAACTACAATTTGACTAAACAAAGTTGACTTGGTCAAACAACAAAGAAAACACGGACAACCAAGTTGCCCAACACACTTGTTCACACGCCAAATCACCGCCATACTGAATAAGGTGTTTTTGCGCAATTTTGAAGGACTTCCATTTTCAAGAACTTCAAGAAACCCTTTGAAGCTTCAATCTTTTTTTCAAGAAACCTCCATTTTTGTGTTTCCCATGCTTGATTCCATCAACCATGATCATAAAGACTCACTAAGAAATTCACAAAACATCACAAAACACTATATGGGAAAACCCTACCAAGTGGAGTGGGAAGAAAACCCATAGGCTCAACAACAAATCTATCCCTTAGCTAAACCAACGTCCCTAATGGCCTTAGACCATTATCCAAGCATTATTAAATTTAGGCAACAATGACTATGAGCCAAGCCAAGGCCATGGAACCCTAATCCACGCATACCATCAATCTCAAAACGACTCAATATTAACTCTTTGTCTTCAATGCTTGAATCTGCTTCCTGATCAGTATTTTACAAAATTTAAGCAAAGAAACAACAACATAAGCTAAGAAGACTTATATTGGTGAGCAATCCTCCCGAAAACCTTGAGCTTGGACCTTCACAAGAACTTCAATGGAGGACGAATGGAGTTGGGGTTTGGTTTGAGGCTTGGTTCGAGCAAGAAGAAGAAGAAAGAGCAAGGTGTGCTTGTGTGAAGAAATGCACGGACACCAACAACAATAAGTAACAACAACAAGTGCAAATTAAGCTGACATGGCCCAATGAGAAGCCAGAAGGCCCCACAGCTAGCGCCTAGGTGCTAGGGTTGCACTATGGCGCCCAGGTGGCTAATTTGGGGACCCCTTATGGGGCTCACTTTACACTTTTGGGATTTTGTTTTTGTACATCGAGCGAAATTTTCTTCACATACTCCGACATTCCCCGCTGTCATTTACCAACATTCCTCGTCATAATTACCAAAATGCCCCGAAAGACGAATTGGGTCAAAACTACTAAAATGCCCCCCCCCCCCCAAAAGATGAATCGGGTCAAGATTCCCCAATACTTCCTCGAAAGACGAATCGTTTCTAAATAACTAAAGTGCCCCTGAAAGTCAAATCAGGTCAAACTAGTCAGAAGACAACAAAGCAACTTTTTACAACATATTATGTTTCGCTACGGTCAAGCTGAGTCTAAAGCGGAAATGTTTGGATCGTCAGGCGATCAACCTTAGTCTTAAACGATTTATCTACAAATGGTACATATGCCTTTCCCAGAGCTTCACATATGACCGAATGGTACAAACGGCATTTCTGAGACTTCATATCTAACCTGATGGTACAAACGCTTTTACAAAACCTCCTATACGATCACGCAGCATCTAAAGGAGACCTAACTTCATTCTCAAGAAACGTAGCACTTTCTGAGGATTTATCATCTTCGTGCAGGTAAAACTAACCTTTGTTTTGTCAGTACCAAATATTTTGACTTTCGTTTTACGAGACTAGTCATCTCTACAAACTCAGTCAAAGAGGGGGCTAACTGTAGACACCTATTTTTGGTCCCTCCTAACGGCTGATGATTATCATGCACCACATCGCAACAATGTCTGATTCTTGAAATTCGAGTGCTTGAATATTAATGAATGAATAAAACCATGGTCGATAGGGGTTAACCGATGATGAGTTATAATGGTTGAAGTACGCTTAAAATGATTTTATTATTTTTCATTTCATTATTTTCATTTTAGTATTTTCATTTCATTTCATTACTCATTCTAAATTCATTTTTGAAAATAAATAAAATAATTTAAGCGTACGAATGTGAGCGGATTCGACAAACCTTCTAGAAAGGTTTGTTCGGTTTTTGGAAACTCTAGGTCATGGACGTGCATAAATAGTGTTAAGGAAGTAAATTTCGTATATTCTCGTAATATTTCGGAATAATTCGCTTTATGAAATAAAATATATGACATAAGGAAGCACCGGAGATATTCCACGTAAAAAATGGATGCTCAGAGCTTTGAGCGCCATAGCGCAGGAGGAGCGCCCAGGCGCCCAGTCAACATCCAGGCGCCCAGCCAACATCCAAGCGCTCAAAGGGGATGCTCCACAACGCTCAGTGGGCGCCCTTGCACTCGCTTCGAGTGTCCTGGCGCTCCATGGGCATTCTGGCGCTCATTATTGGGTGTCCTAGCGATTCCTTAGCGCCCTGGCTGTAATACCCCGTATTTTTGAAGAATTTTTACGTATCAAATACGTATTCATAAAGTATATTTTAAGTATTTTATTATTTAAATAAATAAGTTTTAATAATTGCTTAAATGAATTAAATATTTAAACAAAGGTTTATAAATTATTTCAATAAGTTTTTGAAAGTTTTATAAGAGTTTTAAATTATTTTAAAGTGTTCAAGAATTTATTAAAGGGTTTTCGGAGTTTTTAAAAAAATAATGGGTTTTAAATGGGTATTTTATATTATTTTAAAACAAGCCCAATTCTACTCTAAGCCATAAAGCCCATTTAAAAAAGCTAAACTAATCAGGAAATTCTGATTAGTGGCCCTATAAATAGACTTAAACACCCAAAAAAAAACATACCTTTAATCTCTCTCTAAAATCCTAAAAGCAAAACACAAAAAAAAAATAAGAGGGAGAAAGGTTTTCCGGAAAAAAAAAAACTGTGTTCGTTTTTTTCAGAAAAAGCAAAAAAAAGGGGGAAGCTTGCCTCGGGAATCGTGCCCGGGACCGCCTCGCCGGACCACCGTCGCCACCACCGGCGGCCCTACTCCTCCCCTATTTTGGTAATTTTCGAACTTTTATGAGAAAAAAAATTTCTTTTTCCTTCTTTTTGATTAAATCTTGCAAAATCATGTCCATACTTATGTTTAATCATGTTTTTATGAGTTTTAATCATGTTTTAGTAAAGTATGAATTGTTTTAAGGCATAAATTAATTTTGTTGTTCATGAAATTATAAATTAGGGTTTGAAAATTTATGAAGTTATGATTTTATGAATTTTTATGTTCTAAACTTTGATATTATGATCATAAATTATTGATTGGTGAATTTATGATGATGTTATTAAGTTTAGATTGATTTTTAAGGGTTTTAAACTTATTTTATAAAGCTGTCCAAATTTTATAATCATGAATTTGAGATGAATAAATATTATGAACATGTGTTTAGCATGTGAAAAATTGTTCCAAAGCCTAGATTGACTTCATAAATATGTTAGTAGATTGTAGAAGTGTTTTGGCATGAAAGCATGGTGTTTTTATAGGTTTTTCATGACTTTAAAGTTTATAAATAAATCTGAAATTTTAATAAAAACAAGTTAAATTGAGTCTTAAGTGTCCAAATTGTACTGGTATGATCACACATCAATTCTATATTGATCTATATAAATTTTAGTATGTTTTATGAAGTTTCATAGTGATTTTAAGCATGTTTACCAGATTTTATAAATTAATTAATTAAGCCTTTAAAGTATGTAAATAGCATAAATTGATCATGTAAGTAAGGTAATACATCATATGATCGATTTGTGTCATTTTCGGAAGTTTTCAAGGAGTTTTGATGAATTTAGATTGTTGTCCACTTTTTTAAAGTGGCATGAAAATTTTATTAAGGTTTTATAAAGTATAATTAAGTCCCGAAAACTAAGTAGAATTGCAGTAGAGAAGAAAATTGAAGTATGAAATTGAATAGAGACCAAATAAGGAATGTTTTAGACAAAGTTTACAAATTTAGAAGTTGTTTAAGGTTGTTGTAGAATTTAGTCAACAAGGTTTTTAATTTAGCTCGGTTTCCTTGTGTAGGAGACTTTGATTTAATCCACTTCTAGAGTTGTGGTGGAGCACAACTATTTTACAAGGTACGTAAGTACTAAAGGCAAACATAGGAGCTTAGAAAGCATGCTTGAGAAATTCTTGTTCAAATGAATCTTGTATGCTTGTTTTGGTTCATGAATTTATGTGCATGACAAGTTGTTAGTAGCATGCTTTAATGTTTAATGACATTCCATGTTAAATAGAAAGTTTAATTTTTCCCGAGCTTGAATTGGAATGTTCTGATCAGTGTAGTTTGGCCAACAGTTTTATGAATAAAGGAAGAAGATAATTTTTAAAGTTGGTTAGATACTTAATCAACAAGAAAGGTAGTAGTGAATTTGTTCACATGATTAATAGAAGTAATGAGCAATTATTTATGCATATAATACCACTCACGGTTTAGTGTGTGGTCAAGAAGAAAGTAAGTTCTAATACCACTCACAGTTTAATGTGTGGTCAAGAAGAAAGTAAGATGTTAGCCACTCACAATTAATGTGTGGTACAAGAGGTTCAGTTTAATTAAAGGACTCACCTAAGTTAATTTGGAATCACCTTAAAGTAAAGATAATGAATATGGTTTCACTTAATGCTTTTGAAGTTGACTTTGAGTAGTTTTGAAATGTTTTTCTTAAGAGTGTCTTCCGCTGTAGCAGCTTTGATAATTGCCTTAGCCGTTTTCACACGGTGGCGGTAATATTTTGGAATGAGGTTTCGGGTTTTTAGAGTATCCTAGGACAAGGAACCAGTTTTAGAAAAAGGTACGGAATTTCCAGGGTGTTACACTGGCGCTCAATGACTTTCCTTCCAACTCTATATATATCCCCTTCCTTCGACCTTCATAAACACACAATCATCAACCCACATCTTCACAACTTCTTCTCACCCTCTCTCTATCTCGTCACCTTTTCTCTCTAAAACTACCTTGGTTTTCGTGCCTTACTCTAAAAATCGTGCCAAACACTTGTTAATATGATTATTATTACTAGTTAATTAAGGTTCTTCAAGCTCTCGGTTCTAAAAGGTCTTCGACTTGCACGAAAGGTACTTCGAATGTGCCCAACAACGTCGAAATCATCGTCTTAAGTCCTTCAAATGAGTTAGTTGGCATGTTTACGTGATTTTAATGCTTTTTTAGATAAATGACATGTTTATAATTAAATTCTTGTAATATTGACTAATTCATAATTCGACATTAAATTAAAATCAATCTTAGGTAGAAACATTGCTTTAGGTTTTATGTGAATTCATGCTATATGCTTAATGCTTTCGATCAAATAGAATTCATGATTAGCTTAAAAGACCTATGAGCATGATTTCCCACTAATCCAAGATTAAAATTAATCTAATCCTAAAGCGATGACCCAAGCATGATAAAACGGAGTTTGTGTGTGCATTAACTAAAACTGGCCTAGCATTATTTCCATATGAGTTTGTAGGTTAAAACCGGATATATGACTGCTATAATTCGATATTATGATCGTGAAATTACACATGAGAACAAGTAGAGGCCGCTATACGCGGGGGGACACTGTGACCTACTGTTGTCCTTAACCTCGTCCCCGAATCCAGAGATACGAGACCTTCTTATCCTTAGCTATCATTTTGCGATTGGGCTATGACTTAATGGGGTTCCATTAGCTCCCGAAAAGGAGGATGGTGGCGACTTCTCTACATGGGTTTTGAGAACTCACCCCAAAGCCAAGCATACTCACACTATGAAAACAAACTAAACATGACATTCAAACGTCCTGTAAGAAAGGTCACATGGGTCCCCAAAGCCCCGGGTCGACAAGTATGTTTGTGTTTGACTCCCGTTAGATACGCCTCGATCTTCAGCGAGCTCGCTTCAGGTGTCTTCAGCTTAACTGTATGGGGAATTGTATGAGTGTGATGATAATTCCTTCCGGTGTCTTTAGCTTAACTGTATAGGAAGATGTGTGATAGTCATTCCTTTAGGTGTCTTCAGCTTAACTGTATAGGAAGATTTGTGATAACAATTCCTTCAGGTGTGTTCAGCTTAACCGTATAGGAAGATGTGTGATAATTATTCCTTCAGGTGTCTTCAGCTTAATCGTATAGGAAGATGTGTGATAATTATTCCTTCAGGTGTCTTCAGCTTAACTGTATGGGAATATGGTGATGTTTGATGTAGGGTATTGTCATAAGCATCATATGTTGTTTGTGGCAAGTATCTTGTCAAGTGAAGACGTGCCATAAGTATTTGATACGTTTGTGGAAAGTCGTAAGCATCTGATGTTGTATGTGACATCCTTGAGTTTAGCAGATTGAATTCTGTTGATAAATAGTAGCCTACGTGTCGGCTACTAATGATAGAGAAGAACCATGTTACGGTGTCTAATGTATGTGATTAGATGTTTGAGCTATGTGTTGATGATTGATTCACTCACTGGGGAGGAGTTTCAGTTGATATGATGATTGAGTTTCATGTCAATGACTTTGGCATAGTGTATTCACTCCGGAATAATTTTTTCGAGATTCATGCTGATGACCACATATTGATAAGAATCAAGATGACAACTTCGAAGGTTTGGTAATGGCTTCAACAAATGATTTAAGTGTTGGGGAGATTATGGCTTATGGTGATTCAAGGATTTTTGGTACAACAAAGACATCATCATTTGTGTTCATGGTGGAACACGTCACTTGATGACTTTATCGAGCATGTAAAGTTGGGTGGAATTGGGGAATAGGATGGTTTCGCCTATGAGTTTTTTCCGACTGCACTTGCTAGGGTTTTCTCTCATTTCAGGCTTTCTTGCTTTCATTTCTTTTTGAGTCTTAGTCATCATTTTACACCTAGAAGACATGGGTAATGACTTCTTAAAGGTTTCTTGATTAAAGATTGAATCTTGAAAGGTTTCTTGAAGTTTTACGCAGAATATTGAAAATGGCGCAAATCAAAGAAGCAAGTGGTTGGGCGAAAATTGCGTGTTTCTTGAAGGTTGTTGGGTTCTTGGTTTTCTGCGTGTTTCTTGGTTGCAAGTTGATGATTATTTTGTTTGTTAGTTTGTTAGTTAGTTGGTTAGGATAGAATCTTGATTAGTTAGGATTTGTTGGTTAGATAAGTTCAAGTTGTGCAAGTTGACATGTTATCCACTTGTGGATAAGTTTGTGTTTTGTTGTGTTTTAGGCGTGTGCTTGGGTTAGGGACGAATTGTTGAGGTAGTTTCTAGTTTGTTTAGGGTTTTTTATGTTTGTTAAAAGTTTGTCAGGATTTTATTTGATGGTTTACCAGAAATAACATCAAATAACAATTGTAACAATAGAGAGTTTATTGAATAAAAACATTGTGTTTTTAGTTTTGTTGTTTTTGACAAGAACAAATATCATTGAGGAATTTCGTGTGAAATTTCGACCATTAAGAGTTGGTGCTTCGCTTTATACTGTGTGGATAGTTTTAGGAATTGAGGCTCATAGCTTTAATCAATTCATAAACTTATTCGACCTATATTCTATTTCTTGGTGCATTGCTTTAGAGGAATTGAAACTAGTTACTATTCTTATTGTGAGCAGCGATTTTATATCTGTGGGCCCGGGGCTTTGGGGCCCACGTTCCCATTTTAGGGACATTAAATGTTTGTAATTTTGTTGCATAGTGTGAGTTTGCTTGGCGTAGGGAGTAAGTCTAGAAGCTCAAAACCCAAGTAGAGAAGTCACCACCTTCCTCCTTTCGGGAGCTAACGGAACCCCATTAGGTCATAGCCCAAGGGCAAAAATGACAGCCAAGGATAAGTAAGACTCATATCCCTAGATTCGGGGAAGAGGGTAAGGACAACAGTAGGTCACAGTGCCCCCCGGCATATAGCGGCCTTTACTTATTCTCATGTGTAATTTTATAATCATAATATCGAATTATAACATACATATCTCTGGTTTAGACCTACAAACACATGGAAATAAGGCTAGGCGGGTTTTTTTAGTTAATACACTCATAATTTCCAATTTATCATGCATGGGTGATCACTTTAGGATTTAAGTTGATTTTAATCTTTATTTAGTTGAAACATGCTTTCTAGGTCTTTTGTGCTAAACATGATTTCTAGGTGATTGAAAACATTAATTAAACACTTAGCATGAAGATCATATAAACCCTCGAACATGTTTTGACCTAAAGGCTGATTTTAATTAAGAGTCGAAATCATTAATTAATCAATATTACATGAGTTTCATTTAAAGCATCTCAATTATCTAATAAAGCAATTGAAGCACATAAACATACAAACTAACTCTTTAAAGAAGTCAAGATGATGATTTCAATGTTGTTGGCCTAATTTGAAGTACCTCTCGTGTAATCGTCGACAACTTCTTTACTTGAATGCTTGAATAACTTTAATTAATAATAATACTAATAATAAATTTAAAGTTTTGTGGAAGAAATAAGTAAAGAGGCATGGTTTTCTAGGTAAGGCACGAAAACAGAGAGAGAGATTTTTTAAAAGAGAGACATGAAGTAGAGAGAGAGTGTGTGAAGTATGAGAATTGAAGAAGTTGAAGTGATTAATGAAGGTCGGAGAAGGGGGGTATTAATAGGGTCAGAAGTGATGTCATCGAGTGCCGGAGGAGCATCAGAATGCACAAGAGCGAGCGTTAGGGCGCCCCACCTACGCTTGGGCGCTCACGGTGGGCGCTAGGACGCTCAGTGAGCGCTAGGGCGCAACCCCCTAGGGCGTCTGGGCGCTGCCCCTGCGTCATGGCGCTTGAGCTCCAAAGTTCTTATTTTCACGCAGAGGATCTCCGATGCTTCCTTATTTCATATATTTACTTCCATAAACCGAAATATTTCGATATTTTATGAAATAATACGAAATTCACTTCCATAACCTAAAGCTCCATAAACCAAACAAACCCTTCGAGAGGTTTCGTCGAATCCGGTCACATTCATACGCTTGAATTAATTTCTTTATTTTTTGAAAATGAAATTAAAAAGTGAATTGTGAAATAAAATGAAAATAAATGAAATGAAAATGACAATAAAATGAGAAAAATGAAATAAATAAAAATAAAATGAAAATTAGAAAAATCACTTTGAGAGTATTTCGACCATCATAACTTATCATCGGTTATTCTAACAATATTTTTTTAGTTTTCAAAAAGTTCGGGGGGGGGGGGGGGGGGGGGT
>PYUH01000327.1:70925-111861 GCA_016808085.1 Suaeda aralocaspica | reverse complement strand
TTTTTTTTTTTTTTTTTTTTTTTTTTTTTTTTTTTTTTTTTAAATTTGCTTTGAATCTGTTCTGTTCTGTTTGAATCAACTTTGTAATTTGAATTTGAACCTATTCTGTTTGAATCAGCTTTGTAATCTGTTCTGTTTGAACCTGTTCGTCATTTTTCTTTATTTTTGTTTCAATTAGCTTTGTAATTTGAATGGTTCTCGAATTTAAGGACAAGGCAGTCTGCCTTTGACTATAAGGATTAAGCAATGGTTCTCGAATTTAAGTTGATTGAGATAGGGTTTGTTGAAGTATGTATAGCTATTGTTTATCCTGATCTGTGTGATATTGGCATTTTACTAGGATGTCTAGCCTTAACAATATTACATACATGTTGTCTAGGAAATTATGCACAAGTGCTCAATGCATAAAAAATATAGTAAGGGCAAGATACAGATAAATTGAGGTTTGGAGGAAGGAACTCCATAATATTTAGACTTTAAACGATGCCCTAGCTTGTAGATGACTTCAGAGTTTTAGGCCTTGGTAATGAAACTGATCTATATCCCTTGACAGTGTGTCTCCAATTGTCTAGTTTCTACAAGCTAAGAGGTTGGTTTGGGGATTAAAATGACTCTAACCATCAATGATTTAACTTTCACAACCCCATCAAGATCAAGATCAAGCTAAAGCAGTACTCAAATGGATGTTTTCATACGCATAAAACAAGCATTATTGAAATTTAACAAAAGAATACATGATTGAAAACCAAGATTATTTGAGTAAAGCTAGAGCTATATGCTTCGTAAAGCTGCTGAAAAAAAAGTGACTCATCATTACTTACCAAAAAAGAAAAAAGTTGACTCACCCAAAGCCTACGAAAATCCAAGTCCAAAACGTCAAAAACAAACCGAGGCCAACGCAGAAATTCTGTTAACTCCACATCCACAAGCCTCTTTCAAGGTTAGAATAAACTTTGAAGCATGTCATCAACAAAGCAGAGTAGCATACCAGTTTGACAGCACACAGCATTCTAACATCCACCACAACCTCTACTAGTAACCTTCAACCCCTAAAAGAGCTCCCCCTCACCACCCCAACTCACTAACAAGACAGATGTAGAAACTAATTGAATAAATTCCAGAAGTCTTGCCAACAAAACCAAATAGAAAAAAACACAGCACATAGAAATTCAAGTACTCTTGTCAAAAATGAAAGACAAAAAGGAGACAAGAAAACTAATGGGATAGAAACCTAGTGTTTACTCCTGATCAAAGGCAGAAGCAAGACATAAGAAATCATCGTTCATTAAAAAAAATAATCCGAGATCAAAGCATAAGGCTTATTCCCCTACATACTAGTTGCCTAATTTCCGTTGATTGACTACATAGATGATAGTAGATATAAATATAGGTTCATATTCTGGTTTAGAATCTATTTTGTTCTGTTTTTGAATCTGTTTTGTTTTGAATTGTTCTGTTTTGTTTCGGTTTATGAATCTGTTTTGTTGTGTTCAGTTCTGAATACAGGCTCCACTTCTTAATCTGTTTTTGAAACTGTTCTGTTATGTTTTGTCTTTCTTTCTATTCAGTTAATCGAAATTTAATTGTTTCTATAAATATAGGTTCTAAATAGAAGAACGGTCAAGGACCAACTAAACTACTTAATGCCCATGCACGTACAAGTGAGGAGCGCAAGTTAATTGTTCTTAACTCGTTCGGGCAGCCAATTGGCCACACAAAAGAAATTGTTAAAGAGTTCAGAGGATTCTTAGGAGCCATTGCTAGGGATTCTAACCTTGCTCCTCTGAATTACTGTGACTAGCCTAGTGTACCCTCACATGACGCCATTTGGAAGTACATCTTGGTAAGCCAACAACAGTTCTGAGGCCCCGAAGTGATGTTATAATTTTATTGCAATTTAAGTAACTAATAGAGCAATGTTCATTGTTTCGATTTCAGGGGAAGTACATAGTTGCTGAAGATTGTAGGTAAACATTAGCGTTTTTACAAATGTCTAGTAAAGAAAAGCTACTATTACGCATTTGACACTAATGAAGAAAGATGGGAAAACCGCCCAAACACAATACCTGATGCTCATTTTAAAGATCTTTTAAAATATTGGGAGGTTGAACCAATTCAGGTAAAGTTGTATATCATGGTTGTAATTATTCTCTTTAGTGCATGCATCATACATAGCTAATTGGTGACCAATTGTCATTGTTATGGTGTCGTAATAGGAAATAAGTAACAAGAACAGGATCAATCAACAAGCTGACGACTTGCATACATTAGGTCCAAATTCCCTTGCATTGCTGCGTCATGAGTTGGTAAGTATTGGGTAAATGTATGCCTTTTGCCTTACATTATGGATTTTAAAAATGGAGGTAAATCTTTATTGATAGCAACAAGAGGACCCCAAAAAGGATCCGCCTTCACAAGCAAAGGAATACATCAAGTCAAGGACAAGAAACTGCAAAAGGAAATACAAAACAAGCTATCAGAAAACTAAAGAGAATATGGTTAGTCTCACTCCACTACTACATTATGGGATTGTTTATGACTATCTTGGGTTCCGAATGCTTGATTTATGTTCTTGGGTGAAGATGCTTGATTTATCTTCCCATATAATTTTTATTGAATTCGGAAAGCCTGGTATTTGGAAACACTGTCTAATAACTAATAAGCAGTTGCACACCAAGTGCTGAGTTTACAGAACACTTTCTAATAACTATTCTAACCTCTTGCTTTTGTGAAGTTGCATATCAGGCACCGCAAAAAACATGAAAAAGGGAGGGAAACATAAAGTTAGGGAATAAGCAGCCAAAAAAATCAAGCTTAAATTATTATGGATATACAAAGCAACAAACAAATTAGGATTGTAGACATAAGAGTCTCAACAAAAGATAATAACCTTTGATAGAAACCCCCTTCCCACACCCACATTAGAAAGCGAAACAAACTTGCTAAGCCCAAATTTTAGGCACCAACGCTGATATGGATGATGAACAGACCCTTAACATGATCGTTGGAGAAGGCTTAGAGGTCCGATTCCTTGATCATATTGCTTTTCTTTCACTTCCACTAAAACTTCCTCTCCATCCTTTTTTATAGGAAAAAATGGAGGCTTTAAGTGCTCAACGACACGATGGTGCTAACCGTAAGGATCCATACTATGAAGTAATTCAGAAGCCTGTGCACACTGGTCGTCTACGTCTGTATGGGACAGGCATTACAAAGTCTCTTTTGAAGAGGGGAAGCAGTTCTAACTATGTGCTTCCACAAGAGTACTTACAAGTAATCGAGAAAGATTGGGTGGAGAGACTTCTAGAACTTAACCCTGGAATGAACTTTGTTCTTCCGGATTCTTTTGGAGGATAGGTTTCAAGGAGTGCATCTACGGCCAAATCTTCAATTGCTGGGCCTAATTTTGTTGCGGTGGATTCATCAAATCAGGTTACTATTTTTTTTAAAAAAAAAGTATACAAAAGCTAACTTGCCAATAACTTAATTGCTGCCATAACAACACGTTATTACTACCTTATTTCATTGCTACTTTATTTTATCCAATCAAGTTACCACTTTATTTCATTACATCAAAATCATTGTCATAATGATCAAGACTACGTTGCCAATAGTAGATGACTAACACATAATGTCTCCTTGTGTCCGATCAGTTCAGACGAGATCAGATTACACCTGATCAGGTCTGACCAGATCAGATTAGACCAGCCTTCCATCTATTCTGAATATCAGTACACCTGATCAGATCAAACCAAGACTGCATTGCCAATAGTATTTTGTTTATGTTTTCTTCTGTTTTTCTTGTGTATTTTGTTCTGTTCCTGTTTTTGTTCTGCTTTTCTTTATTTTTGTCTGTTTTTCTGATGTGTTCGGTTCTTCTATGTTCTTTTTCTAATTCTTTTTCTGTCTTTATTTTCTGATGTGTTATGTCCTTCAGTTTCTTTTTTCGTTTCTGTTTTCTGGTGTGTTGATTCATAGAGCCGTTGTATAATTTTGTGCTTTCTCTATGTTTTTTGCTTCCTATGATTAGTTGTTGTAGTAGGTTTGCAATGTGTTGTGCTTCCTATACTTAATGGTTTTGGTTGTAAACATTTTGAATACGTATGTTTGTATATAGGTTGAAGATCAAGTCAATGGATCAAACAAGGATAATGCATGCTTTGGAGATCAAGTTTTGGAAGAATGAAGAATCAAGGGCTTTGATCAATAAGTCGTTGTCTTGTATAGATTTTTGCCAAATTTGCAACGAGTTATGTGCGTACGCATAGAGAGTATATATTAGTTGTATTCGTTACTTGTTGCTTTTGTATGGAGATCGAGTACATTTAATTATTTAAGTTTTATCCATTTTGACTTTTGTAATTAAATTATTTAATCATGACGTTACGTAAAATGAAAATCTCATGGTTACTTATATCATTATAATCATATAGTTAATGTAAACCGTTTCATGTATTTTAACAGAAATATAGGTGCATTAATTATTATAATTAATTAATTAGCAGGTGATCATTAATCAAATGCAATGGTCTTAACGGTGAAAAACCGTTGCATTAGGTTTTCTTAAGGTGTTGCAATAAACCTTTAGGTGTTGCATTAGATCAAACTAAGTGTTGTATTAGGCCAAATGCAATGGTTGCCAAAATCTAAAAGGTGTTGCATTAGGCCAAATGCAATGGTTAACAAAAAATAATAGGTGTTGCATTAGACCAAATGCAACGGTCACTTAAAAATAAGAGGTGTTGCATGATATCAAGTAAAGCGTTGCATTTGGCCTAATGCAATGGTCACAAAGGCGTCGCATTAGGTCCATAGAACCGTTGCATTAGAGCAAATGCAACGCCTAAGGCAACAGTTGTTAGAAAATTCTAAAAGCGTCGCATTAGGTTTAAAAAAACCGTTGCATTACACTTGATGCAACGCCAGTATTAGTGGCGGTCAGGGGACCGTTGCCTCAGGTGTAATGCAACGGTTAACAATACATAATGCAACCGTATGTAAGTGTTCCATTTGCTTCTAAATGTAGTAGTGATATTTTATGAGCATTTAGATCTTTTACAATAGAGTTGTAGGTTTTCAGTTCATAACTTCTTAAGTTTGTCATTATTATCTTGAATGAGCTAGTTTTTAGTTTTTGTATTACTGTTATCAACTACTAATTACCATTGTAATAATTTGATTTAATTTAATGTTAATATTGTTAGTATTATTTTAATTATTTGGGATTATCATTAAAACTATTTTTTTGTTTTAAAATAATCACTATTAGTTGGAAACGATACTAATAGCTTTTTTTTAATGTCCAAAACCCTTTATTAGTATCCTTTGTCCGAACAAACGATACTAATAGCCTAGCTATTGGTATCGTTATTTCAAATAAACGATACTAATAGCCTAGCTATTAATACCGTTTTTTCAGACTAGCGATACTAATAGCTCAACTATTAGTATTGTTTTCTTAGACAAAAGATACTTATAGAAGCTATTAGCTCTGAGTTATTAGTAACTGTTGTATTCGTAACCAAGCACAAAAGATATTAATAAGCCAAAATCAACGATACTAGTAGCTATTTTTTGCACTAGTGGGAGACCATGGCAATATGACAGGTTTGTGTAGTTTTATGGAAGAGAAAATGTGTATGTTATTAGGAAGCAAGCCTAGGGCAAGGCAATTGCTTTAAAACCTTTAGAAGGATCAAGAATTAGGAAAGATATAAGCAATAAAAAAAGGTGTATTGTTGGTTGATGTGAAGGCCATAGTCAAGGAAGTCAGGGACTGTGATAGATTCTATGTGCTGATGGCAAAGGAAGTGCAGGAGCAGGAAGTGAAATTTCCTAGAGAGTTGCGCCCCTTGTTGTACGAATTCCAAGACATATTTCTAAGGAATTTTCCCCTAGATTGCTGCCAATTAGAGGGATTGAGCATCATTTTGATTTGATTCCTGGAGCACAGATTCATAACAAGCCAGCTTACATATGTAATACTAAAGAAACAAAAGAGATTCAATGTCAATTTGAAGAGTTGATGGCTAGAAGATATATCAGGGAGAGTCTAAGTCCATGTGGAGTGCCTACATTGATAGTCCCATAAGAGGATGGAACTTGGAGAATGTGCATTGATTCTAGAGCTGTGAATAACATTACAATCAAGTATAGATTTCCTATTCCTAGCCTTGATTATTTATTTGATGAATTGCATGGTTCTCAAAGATTGATCTGAGGAGTGGATAACATCAGATAAGAATGAGGGAAGGTGATGAATGGAAAACATGTTTGAAAACAAAGTTGGGTCTGTATGATTGGTTAGTTATGCCCTTTTGTTTTACTATTGCTCCTAGTACTTTCATGAGGCTGATGAATGAAGTTTGGAAACCTTTCATTAAAAAGTTCGTGGTTGTCTATCTGGATGATATTTTGGTCTATAGTGCAAGTGTTGGGAACCATCTGCAGCATTTGAGAGACATTTTCAAAACTTTGAGGAAGCAGAAGTTTTATGCCAAGCTCGAAAAGTGTTCATTCATGGTGACTAGTGTGACGTTTTTGGGCTATATATTTCGAAACATGGTCTCTCTGTTGATCCATCAAAAGTTGAAGCTATTAAATCATGGCCTGTTCCTAAATCTGTGACTGAGGTACGTGATTTCCTTTGTATAGGTTCTTTCTATAGGAGTTTAGTGAAGAATTTTTCATCTATAGTAGCTCCTATGATTGAGTGCATCAAGAAGAAGAAAGAAATATTTGTGTGAACTAAAGAGGCGCAGAAATCCTTTGAGTTGGTGAAGAAGTTGTTTTGTCATACTCCTATTCTAGCCTTGCCAGATTTTTCAAAGCCTTTTGAGGTGGAAACAGATGCTAGTGGCGTGGGGATTAGAGCAGTGCTAGTACAGGGTAGAGGCTGTTGACCCTACGGGTTTTGATGATGACAAACACATACTACTAATGGGTTACTTGTTTTTATGTCGAGCAAAACAAACATTAGTAGCCGTTGTACCAACAGAATAACTTGTCTCAAGTTCAGTTGTCTCAAGGAAGCACTGAAAAAAATCATACGTAATCTAGAAGATTTATGTCAACGCTTGAGTATATTCAGAGAACATATGACAACAAGATTTCAAATTATATACTGAGAAGATATGGAAAGTATATTCTAAGAAGATATTACCAAGATCTTTGAAGATATTTGGAAAAGATATATAAATAAGATTATGGTAACAAAATTAGTTATATGAAGAATGAAGCATGTGAATTTAGATTGAGAATTGATCTAAATTCACTTAATTCACTGAATGAAGAATATTCACCAAGATATTCGTGAGATGTGAATCGTGAAAACAAGGAAGGAAATCATAGAAACCCTACTTGATACTTCACTATAAATATTGAAGATCAGAAGAGAAGAAATCAACCAAGACTTACGTAATTCACTGGAAGCATACAAGATTAGTCAGTTGTACTAGGATTGTGTTCACTTTTATGAGTCTGTAATCTTGAGTTTGGGGAAAGGTGAGTGATTTGAGTGAATCACTTGTAAAGAGAAAGAGAAAGAGAAGAACTTGTTCAGGGGGAACAAGTTCAGGGGAACAAGTACTGAGTTGTACTTAGAGAATAGAAAGTACCGAGTTGTACTTAGAGAATAGAGAAGTACTGAGTTGTACTTAGAGAATAGAGAAGGCTGGTCAAGCTACCAAGAGAGAAAGAGAAAGAGGAAGAGAAGAACTTGTTCAGGGGAACAAGCTCAGGGGGAACAAGTACTGAGTGGTACTTAGAGGAGTCCATACTAACTAGGAATGTAACAGAGTCGTTGGCCCTAGTTAGTAAAAAGAGAATTGAGTCAAAATCCCTAGTGATCGAGGTTTTTTCCATCCCTATTGGGCCTAGGAAAGGTTTCCTCGCTAAAATCGCGTGTTCTCTACTTGTCTCTCACTTTCTCTATACTTGACTTTGTTTTACTTGTCTCTGGTTTAACTTTTATTATTTGTCAAAACTAACAGAGGCCTATTGCTTATTTTAGTGAGAAATTGAATGGAGCAAGATTGAATTATTCTACATATGATAAGGAGCTCTATCCCATTGTACAAGCATTGGATCATTGGAGTCATTATTTACGCCGTAACCATTTCATCCCGCATTAAGATCATGAAGCATTGAAGCATATCAATGGATAACAAAAACTTAATCTAAGTATAAAGAAGGCAAGTCTAATGTGATTGCTAATGCTTTATCTAGGAGGTATGTTGTACTTGGAGTTCTTAATTTCAAATTACATGGTTTGGAGTTAATTACTCAATATTATGAGCAAGATGGAGATTTTGGTCCCATATATTCACAAATTTCGAAAGGATCTGTGGGAGCTTATGTGTTGCATGTTGGGTTCTTATTCAAAGGGAATTTATTATGCATTCCGAAGTGTAGTATTAGAGAGTTGCTTGTCAGAGAGGCGCATGGAGGAGGTCTTGTAGGTCATTTTAGGATCACTAAGACACTGACAATGTTGTAGGAACATTTCTATTGGCCAAGGACTGTAGCAGATGTTGACGTAATTATTTCTCAATGTGCTGTGCGTTAGAAAGCCAAGACATATTTCCACCAAGGTTTTTATACACCATTGCCAGTTCTAGAAGCACCTTGGGAGGATGTATCCATGGATTTTATGATGGGTTTGCCTCGAAATACAAGGCAGAAGGATGCAATTATGGTATTTATTGATAGGTTTTCCAAGATGGCTTATATGTCTAATACTACAAGACAGATGATGCTATGAATGTTGCAGACATTTATTTTCGAGACATTGTCAAGTTACATGGAGTTCCAAAAACTATTGTGAGTGACAAGGACACAAAATTTATGAGTTATTTTTGAAGGTCTCTATGGCGTCTGGTAGGTACAAAACTCCTCTTCAGTACTTCTTATCATCCACAGACTGAAGGGAAGACGGAGGTTACAAACAGAACATTACGTGTGCTGCTGCGTGGATCGGTAAGTAAGACTCAGAAAGATTGGGATTTGAAGTTAGCTCATGCTGAGTTTACATATAATATATCACCTACATATGTAACTAAACATTCACCTTTTGAAGTTGTATATGATATCAACCCAAAGCTACCAATTGATTTCATCATTATTCCTAAAGGTGAACTTGTCCACAAAGATGCTCTAGCAAAGGTTGAGTACATGCAGAAAGTACATGCAAAGGTGAGGGCAAGGATTGAACAAGTGAATCATATGTACAAAGCCAGAGCTAATAAAAACAGAGTCCAACGTGCCTACAAGGAAGGAGATTTGGTTTGGTTGCATCTCAGGAAGGAAAGATTTCAAAATCAGAGGAAACATAAGCTAATGCCACCATGTGGTGGACCATTCAAGATTGTCAGCAAGGTAGGGGACAATGCATAAAAATTGGAGTTGGCAGGTGAGTATGGTGTTCATGCTATATTCAACATTGGTGATTTGTCTCCTTATTTTCTTGATGATGAACAACGAGGTTTGAGGACAAACTCTTTTGAAGAAGAGAAGGATAAGAATCAAGATGACACAACCTCGAAGGTTTGGTAATGGCTTCAATGATTCAAGTGCTAGGGACATTATGGCTTATGGTGATTAAACGCTTTTTGGTACATCAAAGACATCATCGTTTGTGTGCATGGTGGCACACGTCACTTGAAGAATTTTTGAGCATGGAAAGTTGGGTGGAATTGGGGAATAAGATGGTTTTGCGTATGAGTTTTTTCCCACTGCACTTGCTAGGGTATTTCTCATATCAGGCTATATTGCTTTCATTTCTTTTTGGGTCTTGGTCATTATTTTACACCTAGAAGACATGGAGAATAACTTCTTGAAGGTTTCTTGATTAAAAGATTGGATATTGAAAGGTTGCTTGAAGTTTTACATAAAATCTTGAAAATGGCGCAAATCAAAGAAGCAAATGGTTGGACGGAAATTTCGTGTTTCTTGAAGGTTTTTGGGTTCTTGGTTTTGTGTGTGTTTCTTGGTTGCAGGTTGATGGTTATCTTGTTAATTAGTTTAATTTGATAGTGTTGACCCGAGGCTTTGGGGGCCCACATGCCCTTTCTTATAGGACATTGAATGTCGTGTTAGTCTATTTGCATAGTGTGAGTATGCTTGGATTTGGGGTGAGTCTAGAATCTCAAAATCCAAGTAGAGAAGTCGCCACTGTCCTCCTTTCGGGAGCTAACATGACCCCAATAGGTCATAGCCCAATGGCGAAATGACAACCAAGGATATGAAGGTCTCATATCTCTTGATTCGGGGACGAGGATAAGCACAACAGTAGGTCACAGTGACCCTCCCCCCCCCCCCCCCCCCCCCCCCCCCCCCCCCCCCCCCCCCCCCCCCCCCCGCGCATATAGCGGCCTCTACTTGTGTAATTTCACTATCATAATATCGATTATAGTAATCATATTTTTGGTTTAGACCTACAAAAACGTATGGAAATAAGGCTAGGCGGGTTTTAGTTAATGCACACATAAATCCCGTTTTATCATGCATGGGTGACCGCTTTTGGATTAGATTGATTTTACTCTTGGATTAGTGGAATCATGCTTTTTAGGTCTTTTAAGCTAAACATGACATCTAGGTGATTGAAAGCAGTAAACACCTAGCATAAGTCACACAAAACCTTAAACAAGGTTTCTGCTTAAGATTGATTTTAATTTAATGTCGAATCATCAATTAATCCATATTGCATGAATTTGATTATAAAGATGTCAATTCTGTAATAAAGCATTAAAATCACATAATCATGCAAACTAACTCATTTGAAGAACTCAAATTGATGGTTTCGATGTTGTTGGCCTCATTCGAAGTACCTTTCGTGTAGGTCGACGACATTGTAGAACCAAGAGCTTGAAGAATATTAATTAATTAATTAGTTAATTAATAATAATAATAATAATAATAATAATAATGATAATGATAATGATAATGATAATAATAGTAATAATAATAATAATATTAATAATAATAATAATAATAATAAATTAATAATAATAATAATAATAATAATAATAATAATAATAATAATAATAATAATAATAATAATAATAATAATAATAATAATAATAAGTGTTCTGTACGGTTTACGAAAGAGGGCACGAAAACCGAGAGAAAATTTTAGAGAGAGAAAGTGTGTGAAGAAGTTGTGAGAATTCTTCGAATTGGTTGTTGTATGAAGGTCGTAGGAGGGGCGTATATATAGTGTTGGAACTACCATCGGTGAGCGTCAGGGGGCCGGAGGAGCGCTAGAACGCTCAGAAGCGAGCGCCAGGATGCACAACGAGCATTAGGACACTTGAGGCGAGCGTCAGGGCGCCCACTGAGCGTTGTGGCGCTGCTACTGCTAGCGCTAGGGCGCTTGTTGGGCATCTGGATGCTCTGCCTGCACCGTGGCGCTCAATGCCCTTAATTTCATTTTTTTACGGAATATCTCTGGTGCTCCCTTATTGCATATAATTTCTTCCATAACACGAAATTTACTTCCACAACACCATTTATACGTGGAACCTAGAGTTTCCATTAACTAAACAAACCTTTCTAGAAGTCTCGTCGAATCCGGCCAAATTCGTTCGCTGAAATTAATTTATTTTATTTTCGAAAATGAATTTAAAATGAAACGAAAATGAAATGAAAATAATAAAATCATTTTAAGCGTACTTTAACCGTTATAACTCATCATTGGTTAACCCCTATTGACAACGATTTTATTTATTTATTTTCTAGCACTCGACTTTCAAGAATCGGACATTGTTGCGTTGTGGTACACGATAATCATCAGCCGTTAGGTAGGACCAAATACAAGTGTCTACAGTTAGCCCCCATTTTGACCGAGTTTATAAAGACGACTAGCCTCGTAAATAAAAAGTCAAAATACTTAGTACCTGCAAAACAAAGGGTAGTTTTACCTGCACAAAGATGATACATCATTAGAAAGTGCTACGTTTCTTGAGGACGAAGAAATGTCTCCTTCAGATGTGTGATCATATAGGAGGTTCCGCAAACGTCGTCTGTACCATCTGGCTAGATAGGAAGTTCCAGGAAAGGGGTCAGTACCATTCGGTAATATGTGAGGTTCCGGGAAAGGTGTCTGTACCATCCAGAGATAGATTTTTCAAGACTAAGGTTGATCGTCTGACGATCTAAACATTTCCGCTTTAGACTTAGCTTGGCCGTAGGGCAACGTAATGATGTTGTAGAGAGTTGATTTATTGTCTTTTGACTTGCTTGACCTGGTTTGGTTTTCAAGGGCACTTTAGTAAATTTGACCCGATTCGTCTTTCGGGGGCATTTTGGTAATATTGACCCGATTCGTCTTTCAGGGGGCATTTTGGTAATTTGGACGAGGAATATTGGTAAATGGCGGCGGGGAATGTCGGAGTATGAGAAGCAAATCTCGCTTAAACTACAAAAAACAAAATCCCTAAAGAGTAATGTGAGCCCCACAAGGGGTCCTAAAATTCGCCACCTGGGCACTAGGGCGCAGGCTAGGCGCCATATCACATCCCCAGCGCCTAGGCGCTCGTGTGGGGCCCTCTTGTTGTTAATTGGCTCATTTGAACTTGTTGCTGTGGTTTATATTTGTTGTTGTTGGTGCTTGTGTCAGTGTTTGTCTCACACAAACACACCTTCCTTTTTTGCTTTCTTTCTTCTTCTTACTCGAACAAACCCAACTAAAAACCCCAACCTCCATTGTTGTTTTTGAAGCTTGGAGCTTGAATTTTTCGCGTAGATTTTGCTCACCAACAATGTAAGTGCTCTAAACCTAGCTCATGTTGTTCTTTTCTTGCTTAAATTTTGCAAAATACCTCAGTTAGTTCATGAAGTAGTAGTGACCCCAAAAATTGGGTTTTCGTGATCTTGCTCATCAATTTCGAAATTGATGCATGTTCTTGCTTCTATAAGTGTAATGGAACCCGTAGGGAGTAGTTTGAGCAAAAAAAAGTGAGATTTTAGTGAAAAATCAACTTGTTAGTTTAGTGTATGAAGTAGTGTAGTGAGGGGTATGATTTTGAGTGAATGAGTAAGCGAAAATTGCTTCATTGGATTGTTGATAAAAATGTATTTTTGACTTCACATGGCATGAATTGAGCTCTTGCGGAATTTTGTGAAACTTAGCTCATATAGTTCATATGAACTTGAAATGAACAAAAGTAGTGAATTTTGTGTAATTTGCCTCTCTTGATGAATGAACTTGATTCCACGTAAATTTAGAATGGCTCAAAGTAGCAACAATTCGTAGACTCTTGAAGCTAATTTCTGCAAAATGACTACTAACTTACATAGGTCATATAAGTTAAGTGATTCCCTTTTGGTCATGATAAACTTTACTCAATTTGATCGTCATTAGTTAGATGATGGTTTTACAAGTCATTTGAAACAAAACCATGTTTGAAATTGTCTTGAAACGAATGAGTCAAACATAGAAGCTCACGCCACTAATTTTAGTTCAAACTTAGTTTCTTTAGGCTTCTAAATGCTTTCATGTAATGCTCTTGTTATTAAAAGCAAATGTAGATATGCATGTTTGCTCATATCAGCCACCTTATTCCCAACCCTGAACTGATAATCTTGTTGGCGAATGAGGCTACAAATGTTATAATTGTTGGTTTGTTGGATGCTGCTGAGACTTTGAGTCTTCCATAGTTTATTGTAGGTGGCTGGACAAACATTAACTGATGGTTTATTTATGGGAAATGTCCATATACAGCCGTTGTGCTGCTGAAATTTCTGCTAAAAAAATTCTTATATTTTGCAGGTCTAATTAAGATGATGACATTGTGGAGGTGGAGGACGTGCGCCAGGTGTCCTCCAAGAGGCCTATACTATTGGCTCCTGGGGTGTGGCAGCCTAGCATGTTAGCCTTTGATCGGGCTCAACATATTTCTCATCTTCCCTTGTCGGACCATGTGAGTGACTAACTCTTTTGCTTTCTCTTTTTTTTTTCTTTTCTAGTTTTTCTGTGTTCAACCATCAACCTTTCCTTTTTACAGGACAACCACAATCTGAGGGGGTTTGGCTCGAGTACTCCATTCTTGGAGGGGCTTGCTTTACTTCGAGGGCAGCGTGATCTTGATCTTCTCCACATGCTCTCTGGATGTGGATTTGATGACTTCATTCAGGGCCTTCAGGCCCTCGAGAGCGTGAAAAGCTCTCGAGTATTCGTTCTTCTCTCTTGGAGTGGTGGTGGGACCCAAAGCTTTTGCCGATCCTTTGCCTTCATGTGAATTCGTCATTACCTGAAGAAATCAGGTGTTTCTTTTGAGTCTCTTTCACACTGTAGTGAAAGAAATGGCCTTCATTAGTAATGTTGGACTTCAAATGGTTACTAAGTAGTTGAACCCTTTATCCTTTGGTCCCAAATGCATCCTATTAGGGGTGTCGACCTTTATTGGTACTACATCAGAGGGGTCTGGGGAGGAAGGGGTTCGTGCCGTATTCTACCCTTTGCGGCAGCTTGTCCACTATGACGATAACTGCTGGTTTTCCCGAGTTTAATTCCTTTTATGGGCATTCTTTAGCCTGTTCGAGATTTCCCTTTCTTTCAGCAGCTGACTTCGGAGTCGTCGCTTCCAGGAGGATCTGATGATACCCCGACCCTTTCGAAGATGTACCTATCGCTCGGTTTTACTCCCACGGATGTTACGTCGACAAGCCAGGGCCCTGCAACTTAGGAATCTAGCTTCTCGTTTGGGGTATGCATGCCTAAATGTATATATATGACTTTTTACATATTTAATCTTAGTTTTGTACACATTTGACTCGGTTTTCTAATTATATGACTGCTAAACTTTGATTTTTTTGACTTTTGAAATTGACTTTGACTCGACTCAAGGGAGGGTGCTGACTTTACCCCGGAAAAAATAAAAATTGAAGAAATAGTAATTAAAAGGACTCAGACTTGAAACAAGTGAATTGGGCTCGGAAATCGAGGAAGATATGCACACATATCTAGGCAAAGCATGTAAGTTCTAAAAGGAAGCAGAAACAGGGGGGCATACGCTATGGCGCCAGGCGAGCGCTAGGGCGCCCAGCCTGCGCCTAGGCGCTTGTCGTTTCCTTATTTATGGCAGCTTTAAGGCTATAACCCCTTGTCCCTTAGGTTTGTTCATCTTCATTTGAACCAAAAGTGACGATCTTGAGAGGTTTTTGTTCGAAAAATTCAATGTCTTAGTGTATTCTTGCAATCTTGGCTAGGAGTTTTGAAGTTGCTTGTGACAAATGGCTCTCGTCGCTCAACCCGCAGGAGAAAGACATGCTGAAGGACTATAGGCTTTCCTCTCTAATCACCTTGAGGTATGCTCAACTCGATATTAATCTTATATATCCCGCTGTTGGATTTAGGAATACAAACACCCATAGCATCATATTTCGTACGTGATAGAGAGTTGACCCCTTTACGTGAGTAATTAGGTGGCATAATGGGATTGTCTTGTGATGATTTGCCCTGTCATCCCAATAACCAGGACTAGTGTTGTCCTATTTTAATCTTGATGCATATGTGATGGAAAACGTAGTCCATGGTAGGAAAGTAGACTTGGTTGCCTTGATTGATTATTTCAGGACTGCTGAAATAGCTCGGAAGAGATATAAGTGGCGAGCTTTGTTGATTTGCATATTCGCAAGATTTTTTTTTGTGAATGGTGAACCCTCGATTCGTTATGCTTCTTTTATTACCATTGTTGTGCAATTCAAAGATGGAAGAACCCCTATGCCACTATGCACAGGAGAGTTATTTCTGACTCTTAATCGCCTTAAGAGGGATTCCGAAGCTCCCTTGATTGCTTGTCCCTTGCTTCTCCAGATAAACAATTGAATGTTATGCTATAAATGTTGAGAATTATTTGCTCTGGAATTGTTAGCAATAAATAGGTCATTTAATGCTAAGTCACATGAAAGATATAAGAATTATGATTTTTATGAGTAAATCATTTCAAATATATATAACAGGTCAGAATACATTTGAAATATTTTACATTCCCGACATTTTTTGTGTAGGTGTAGCTTATGGATCGTTAGCATTTGATGGATCCTCCATTGAACATCCCCACATATACTCTTAGGAACTTGTATGGGCGATGCCGACGGTATTATCACTATACCATGCATGAATGGTTGTTGACCCTTGCTGATAAGAAAATGAATGTTCACTGGACCATTTCGTAGTGGAAGATCAAAACTATGGTCTATACAGATGAAACTCCTTAAATCCGTGTGGCTGGCTTGACTGCCTTGACTTTCTACTACCCTTCTAGAGTGATGAGTCAATTTGGCATCCAACAAGTAATCCCGGATCATGAAACCCTGAGGCCTGAAGAAAAGATTGTGCTATTTGGTATTGCCAAGAATTTGGAAAACAATTGGGTGAAGAGGACGAAGATTTCTGTGACTCCACTTCCATAATGCTATGAGAAGGTATCGAAGCATTACTTAGTTTGGATAAATGCAGATTCTATTTCTATTCATGCAGAGGCCCGTAAAGCCGAAAGGAGAGATCACATGTACGCTAAGGACATAGTCCAGGAGAAACCCAAGGTTACTTCTATTAAGGATAGACTTGGTTCTATAAAGGTACCTGTATGGAAAAGGCTCAAGAAGCTTCGTCCTTTCAAGATTGAAGTTGCTTCTAACAGGAAGAGGTCTAAAGAAGAACATAATGTGGGAGATAAAGGAAAAGGGAAAGTGGCTGAGGCCCCTGGAAAGAAACAGTGGGTGCCTAAGAAGTTAATAATGAAGGGTGGAGAATCGTCAACGACTATTGAGGACAAGGAGAGGGAACCTAGACCTAAGTAGGAAGATTGCTTTATTGTTTCACAAACTTAGCTTTTATTATTATGATTAATAAGGCTTGCATGTCATGTTTTGTTTTATTTGTGTTTAAATAATAAAATATTCATTTTATTCCATGGCAAAAGTACAACGTTTTTTTTAGAAGATAAACATAGTTCATGTTTATTTTAGCATACCGTTAGGTTGCTGTAGAGGAATGAGGGGTTTTATTTTTAAATGGGCCAAACTCAAGGTCGAGGCTGCCTATGTATCCTTTCGGAATCAGCCCAAACGTAGTTCTAATAGCTTAATGAGCATGACTTAGACATAGTACTTCTTCAGTTGATTCAAGTTGGTGCGATTGTAGAAGTTGTCACCATTCACATTTTATTAGTTCAACTGCACCTCTGGGGAGTATTTTCTCAACAATATAGGGCCTAGCCCATTTTGGGCGGAATAATTTCCTTTAAGGATCCATGACGGTTTTCCGCAGTGCTTTGAGAACTGAATCACCTTCCTTGATTTTCCTTTTTTGATATGTTTGTTAAAATGTCTTTCAATCCTCTTTTGGTAGACTTGGACATGACTTAAGGCTTTCATGTGTTTCTCATTTAAGAGGACCAGAGCATCATACTGAGCCCGTACCCATTCGGCTTCTAAAAGTTCACTTTCTAACACTATCCTTAATGAGGGGATTTCGAGTTCGATAGGTTGTACGGCTTCCATCCCGTAGACTAACGAGAAAGGGGTTGTTCTTATGGAGGTCCTAATGGACGTTATGTACTCCCATAAGGCAAAGGGAAACTCGAGCGACAAATCTCCGTAGTTTTCAGTCATCTTAGAGAGAATTGCCATGACATTTTTATTCGCTGCTTTAACTGCTCCATTTGATTGAGGTCGATACGGACACAACCTGTGTTGCTGGATTTAATATTTTGCGAGAAGCTCCCCGAATTCACCTTGAAAATGAGTTCCATTATCCCTGATGATTTCTTACGGGACCCCATATCGGCATAATATGTTGGTTTCAATGAATTGTGCCACATGTTTGACATGCAGCACACGATATTTTAGACACCTAAATTTGGTCCCACCTAACGACTGATGATTACCGTGTACCACGTCGCTACAAGTCCAACTTCTGAAAATTTATTGCCTGAAAAACGCCTAGTTTTGTGTCGGAAGTCAATCGTTCACCTATTTGGTCCCACTACAAAACCTATATGGGGGTCCTGCTGCCCGGTCAGAATAAACGATGATGAGTTATGACGGTTGAAATACGTTTAAAGTAATTTCTATAATTTTCATTTTATTATTTTATGTTTCTTTTTCTCATTTCATTTTGGAAAATAAAAGAAATTCATTTAAGCGTATGAATATGACCGGATTTGACGAACTATAAGGGTTTGTTCGGTTTATGGAAACACAAGGTTATGGAAGTAAATAAAATGTTTTATGGAAGTGAATTTCGTATTATTTCGTAATATATCCATATATTTCCGTTTATGGAAGTAAACATACAAAATTAGGAAGCTTAGGAGATTCTCTGCGGAAAAACAAGGAAAAAGGGAGCTCGAGCGCCATGGCGCAAGACGAGCGCCTAGGCGCCCATCCAGCGTCCAAGTGCCGTAGCACTCACTGATTGCCCTAGCGCTCATCCCGAACGTCTAGGCACAGGTCGGGCGCCATGGCGCTCCGCTAGCGCTCTGGCGCTCACTTATGGCACTTCCAACCCTATAAATACCTCCCTCCTCCGACCTTTATCCTTGAACTTCACATCTTCTCATTCACTTCTTCCCTCACACACTCTCTATCTACTTCGTCTCTCTCTCTCTCTCTCGGTTTTCTTGCCCTACCTTGAAAACTGTGCCTTTCTACTTCTTCCTCTTACAAAAGTTTATACTTATTATTATCGTTATTATTATTATTATTATTGTTATTGTTATTGTTATTGTTATTGTTATTGTTATTGTTATTGTTATTGTTATTGTTATTGTTGTTATTATTATTATTATCATTATTATTATCATTATTATTATTATTATCATCATCATTATTATTGTTATTATTATTATTATCATTATAATTATTATTATTACTACTACTACTACTACTACTACTACTACTACTACTACGTATTATTAGTCAAAGTTCTTCAAGCATTCAATCTAAAGAAGTTGTCGATAATTGCACGAAAGGTACTTCAAATTAGGTCAACAACATCAAATTCATTATCTTGAGTTCTTCAAATGAGTTTGTTTGCATGATTACGTGTTATTAATGCTTTATTAGATACAAGATGCTTATAATTAAATTCATGCAATATTGACTAATTGATGATTCGACTTTAAACTTAAGTCAATCTTAAGTAGAAACGTTGCTTTAGGTTTTATGTGATTCATGCTAAATTTTCAATGCTTTCAAATTACCTAGAATTCATGTTTTGCTTAAATGACCTAAAATCATGTTTCCACTAATCAAAGATTAAAATCAACTTAATCCTAAAGTGCTCACCCGTGCATGATAAATCGGAATTTATGTGTGCATTAATTAAAACTCAACTAGCCTTATTTCCATACGTGTTTTTAGGTATAAACTGGAAATATGATTGCTATAATTCGATATTATGATTATGAAATTACACATGAGAACAAGTAGAAGCCGCTATGCGCAGGGAGACACTGTGACCTACTGTTGTCCTTACCCTCATCCCCGAATCAAGAGATACGAGACCTTGTTATCCTTGGCTGTCATTTTGCTATTGGGCTATGACCTAATGGGGATCCGTTAGCTCCCGAAAAGAGGACGGTGGCAACTTCTCTACTTGGGTTTTGAGATTCTAGACTTACCCCTAAGCCAAGCATACTCACACTATGCAAACAAACTAACACGACATTCAATGTCCTGTAAAAAAGAGCACGTGGGCACCCAAAGCCCCGAGTGCGCAAGTATGAAGCGGCTTCCAGCCATTTGGTTAAGTAGTCGATTGCTACCAATATGAAGTCGTGACCTTCATGACCCAGAGGTGTAACCTTTCCATGTATGTCAATCCCCCATGTTGAGAATGGCCATGGAGATGATAGAGAGTGTAGCAGCGATAGAGTTATATGTTGAGCATTTGCGTACTTCTGACACTTGCGCAATGTCTCACATATCTATTACAATCATCCTCCATTCACTAGTACAAGAAAACACATTTGCTGCGTCACATTTGCTGCGGTTCTTTGTGATTTTTGAAGAACCGCAACAAATAACTATTTATATCACTATTACATAAAAGTATTTGCTGCGTTCAATTATAACCGCAGCAAATAACTTATTTCCTGTGGTTATATAAGTTATTTGACTGCAGCAAATAGCCCAACCAAAATAATGTTCAGCCCACGAGCCCAAATAGCCGCCCCATATATAAGCCCACACACTTTCTTTTTTTTCCATCTCTCTCCTCCTCTAACCCTAACATTATCACACTCACTCTCCTACACTCTCATTGTCACTCTCCTTTTCACCCTCTCACTCACTATCACTCTCATTCTCACCCACTATCACTCTATCTCGTTTATACTCTTTCGTCCAGCTCTATTCGAAGGTAATCTTTCCCATTTTTGCCTTTTTTGTTGCATGATTTAATTTTGATTGCGTTTGTTATTTTTTTTTTATTTTGAATTTGCATGTTTATTTTTCTTTTGTTGTTGTTGTTTTGAATATGATTTATTTATTTTGATTTGTTTCATATGATTTTGAGGCGAATTTAGCGATTTTGGACGACTTTGAGGCGATTTGGAGGCTTGGGCGATTTTGCTTGAAGATCTATCTTTTGAGGTTAGTTAATCGAAAATCCCTAATTTTTGTTAATTTTTTCTACTAAAACCTAGTTTTTGTGATTGGATCTGATATTTTGTGCGTTTTTTGTGAAATTAAGTTTGGTGTTGTTGTTTATGTTGTTATGATATGAACTATGAACTTACATCTATTTGTAACCAAAAGCAATTTGACTTTTCCGTTACTGTTTCGCTGGCTTGTTACTCTCTACTCATTTAGTTGTGAAGGTAGTGGATTATTTAGTGGCCTTGTTGGATTATTTAGTAGATTATCATTGAATAGGGCAAACTTGGTTTTGGATTGTTGGGATTAGTGTCCGGTAGTCCATCAAGTTTTTGAAAGTGTGAAATTCTCAAATTGGGTATATTCATTGTGATGTTGAAACACATTTCATATGGCAATGTGATTGAGGGAGGGGTTTGCGTCAATGTTTTGTGCTACTTTGACTTCCATTGATTTCGCTCTTACTGATTATATATCCTATCAGCTAATGAAATGAATTTTCATCATGACCATTAATTAGATTTCACATTAATAGAATATAGAGGTTGTACAATTGTACCTACTGGGCTACTAAGAGGATGATTGATTGCGAGGAACTTATGGATCGTTTAGAACTAAAACTAGACATGACATGCATTTTAGCTCTCTCTTAACCATTATATTGGAGAAAGTACCGTGTGTTTTGATCATTTTCATTAATGTCAGGTTATAACCAGCTTTTTATTCTTACAATGCTTTTAATAAAGAAATGCTAACTTTCTACGCTTAAAAAATATGTTCCAAGTTGTTTTTTCGAATACAAAATTCAGTTTTACCTGAGGAGATTAATGGATTTAAGGTGTTTGAGCGATCTGGTGAAAGATGGATTGGCTTCGAGAAACAATTTGTACCAAATGAAGAGATTAAAGTTGAAGTAACAATGTTTGATGGGTCAATTACTGATCGTAAAGAGGGTGAAAAAATTGGTTTGCCAGGGCAGGAAATTCAGATGCATATATTGTTGATAGTTAGTATTTTCAGAAAAAATTCAAACAAAGTCCTAGAGTTTATCTACTCTGCCTGACCTTACACTATAGAGATTACAAGGCCTTTTGTCCATCAGCAAGCGAAGATACCACATGAGCCTTACACCGGTCCTAAATTGAGGTACAATTGCCTACTAATTAAACTAATCCTTCTTTAAAAATCTCCTAGGGTTTTAAATATTAGTTCGACATTTAGTGCATTGACCCTCTCTTGGTTAGTTCTTTTTGTGCAAGAACGAATTTATGATTTAATGAATTTATGATTGAGCGAATTTATGATTCAAAATTGTTCTATTAAGATTGAATGAATTTATGCATGAAAGGTTAAATGAATGGACATGCATGCATGGGTGAATGAGTAAGTGAAAGTATGAATGAATGTATGAATGTATGAATAAGTTTTTGGATAAAAGATTGAATAAATTAGTGAATGAAATAAATGAAACATTGAATGAGTGAATGAGTGATTACATGAATGAAATAAATGATGAATAAGTGACTTTGTGAATAACTTTGAGATTTGTTCGATTGTATTGAGTAATTGGCTTTATGAATGACTTTATGATTAAATAAGGTTCAATTAGATAACGGCATTGACCTTCTACTTGCCCTTTGGGTTAGACATGAGTGATTGTTACCTGATATTGAATGAATAACTGGATGAATGGCCAAAAGAGTGAGTGAATGAGAGAAAGAAATATTAAGTGAATGAATGGCTTTAAGAATGAATTAATTATTGTATAAGCTCCAATGAATGTGGTTATATTCACTCACTTATTGTTGTTGTTTAATCCATGAAACTTGGGTTCTGTGTTGTTATTGTTGTTTTTATTTTTGCTGTTTTATGTTGTTATTGTTGGTTCTTATTCTGTGTTGTTGTAATTGTTATTGTTGTTGGTTCTGTCTCATGCTATTGTTGATGGCAGTTTTACTGAAATTCTTATAATTAAGCATACATTATGACAGTGTTGTACTAAGTTCTCACACCTTTTCAAAACTGTCTGATTGATCCATCAAAAGACTCGAGTTAATATTACAAGCCAGTCTTGTCTACCTTTAATTCTTTTATTGATATTCGAGTTAATGTAATTGGTTTTACAATCTTCCTCAATACTAGTTCTGAATAGCTGTGATGGGAGTGATGCCAGTTACCCTAGCTGAACAGTATAACCATTTTTGGTCAACTTTATTTGACATGTGCTTAATTTAGCATTCTGTTTTTGATGTTGTTGCTATGAAATAGGGATTGAGTCAAAGTTTTTGTTGTCTTGTTGTGTGATTAATGAATGTGAAACCGTAGATATGCTATAATGCTCGAAGACTTTTTGTCTATTTACTTTAGATGTTATTGTTTTATATTAGCCATTGGTAATCTCTGCTGTCACTTTTACACTATGTCTATTTGATTATCATTATCATTGGGATTTTTTGTTGTAGTTGTTTTGTTGTTGTCATGTCGTTATGTTGTCTCTGGCTGCTAATGTGTGTTGTTTTGTTTTTTTATAATGCTTCTGTATGTTTTGTTATTGAATGAAATGTGAAATTAAGATGTAGTGTATATGGTTGTGAATTTTTATTTTCAAAACTCAGTGACTTAATAGTAGATGTGCCAGATGATGCTCCTGATCTGCCTCCATCTCCTTCTCCAGCTGCTGCTCCTCCATTTCAAGTTTATGCTACACTCCTTGACTCGACCCCCTGCTGATGGGGCTCTTTTTATGTAATTTTTTTTACTGAATTTCCTGTGATACAACTCAATGTAATTGGAAATAATCAATATAAATGTGTACATAACATTAAATGTCTAATTTTAGCATAATAATAGGAAAAAAAACATTTATTTTTTTGTTTTTTTGGGTACTTATTTGGAGGGAAAATTGAGTATTTTCTGCGGTTCTTTGAGAAAACCGCAGCAAATAATAATCCTTCCTACCAAAAAACAACCTTTATTTGCTGCGGTTTACCAAAGAACCGCAACAAATAACAACTTATTTGCTGCGGTTTACCAAATAACCGCAACAAATAAGTTCTGCCCTTTTTGCTGCTACTCCATTTTCAGTGGTAAAAAACCGGAGAAAATACCCCGGTTTTGACTGCAGCAAATGTGTTTTTTTTGTACTAGTGATAGTAGTCCAATAATACCCTTTCTTGATAATCTTAGAGGCTAGCATTCAAGCATTCATATGAGTCCTGCATATTCCTGAATGCACTTGATCCATGACCCGTTGAGCCTCTTTGTTGTCCACACGTCGGAGGTGTAAACCATTGTAATTTCTTTTATATAGATCTCCTCCCCGAATGATGTACTGTCAAGCTAGGAATTTTAGGGCGCGTTGCTCTTTTTCCAATGTATCAAAGGGATATTGTTGGTTCTCTAAACAGTTCTTGATACCACCGTACCAAGGTTCCTCAATTGTGAGGTCGTTCACCTTGTTGTCTTCTTCAACTATGAACACATTTTCTTCTTTTTATCACCAAGGGCATTTCTATAAAAGAACTTTGAATGCGGACCATCGATGCCAATTTAGCCAAAGCATCGGCAAACTAATTGTCCTCCCTCTTTATGTAAGTGTATTCTATATCTTCGATTTGGGAGGAAATTTGCCCTAAATGGGCTTGATAAGGAGCTAGGGTTTCACTTCTAACCTTCCATCTTCCGAAGACACAAACGGTTCATGATTAAAGAAGAATCTCTTTAGACCCTTACCTTTTGGATTTCAAGGCCACCATGGCCTCGAGCCTTATGATGTAGGTTTCGTATTCAACGGCGTTATTGGTTACATCGAAGTCTAATTTTACTGATATGGGCGTGTGCTCCTCTTTGGGAGAGATTAGCAAAACACCTACCCCACACCCTTATTTATTGGAGGCACCATCAAAGTACAAGGACCAACTTTCTTTTTCGGTCATCATCAATTCTTCGTCGGGAAATTCATAATCCTCAGGTCGAGTTTCATCTGGAGAGTCTGCTAGGAATTCAGAAACTATACTTCCTTTTATGGACTTTTGTGACCAGAAGTTAAAGTTAAATTCGGCCAACATGATCATCCATCTTGATATTCGTGTGTTTACTGTAGTTTTAGTGAACAGATATTTAAGGGGATCCCCTTTACTAACTATGTGAAGAGTATGAGTTAGTAAATAGTGCCTTAACTTCTTGGTAGACCATACCAATGCTCAGAATGATTTCTCGATGTTTGAACTTCTTTCTTCATAATGTAGGAATTTCTTGCTTAAGTAATAAATAGCGTTTTCTTTACCATAGGTTTCTTGTGCTAGCATGGCTCTCGCAGCCGTTTTAGTAACGGTCAAGTAAAGCCTCAGAAGATGGCCTGAGTCGAGGGTACCAAGACGGGCGGATTCATGAGATATTCCTTGATTTTGTCGAAGGCTTGTTGGCAGTCCTCGTCCCATTTTTTGGAGCATCTTTCTTTAGCTTTCTGAAGATGGGTTCACATAAAATGATAAGCTTGGAAACGAATCTACTTATGTACTGAAGTCTTCCTAAGAATCCCCGAATTTCTTTTTCGATGTTTGGTGGTTTCACAGACATGATGGCTTTGATTTTTGTTGGATTGATTTCGTTGCCTCTAGCACTAACCACATGACCCAGATGTTTTCCAGAAGTAACTCCGATGGCACGTTTTTGAGGATTGAGTCTCATGTTGAACCTTCGGAGTCTTTTGAAGAACTTTCTCAAGGAAAGGGTATGTTCACTCATTTCCTTGGTCTTCACTGTCATGTCTTCCACGTATACCTCTACTTCCTTATGTATCATATCAATGAGTGTAGTTGCAGCGCGTTGATATGTAGCCCCGGCATTCTTCAGGCCGAATGGCATTACCGTGTAGCAGTATAGCCCCCATGGAGTAGTGAAAGTCGTCTTCTTCATGTCCTTTTTATCCATTTTAATCTGATTATAGCCAGCATAACCATCCATGAAGGAGAATAAAGTATGGTTGGCTGCATTATCAACTAGCACATCGATGTCTGGTAAGGGGAATCATCCTTTGGACTGGCCTTGTTCAGGTCCTGAAAGTCCACGCACATTCTTACTCTTTCATCTTTGTTGGGTACATGGACAATGTTGGCGACCCAATCAGCATATTGAACCACCTTGATAAATCCTGCCTTTAGTTGCTTGATTACCTCTTCCTGGATTTTTAGTTGAACTTCCGGTTTCATCCTTCTAAGCTTTTGCTTGACGGGTTTGGACCCCTGGTTCAGAGGGATGGTATGCTTAGCTATTTCCGGATCATCCCTGACATATTTACATCGGACCATGTGGAAACATCCTTGAATTCCATGAGTGTTGCTATAAGCTCTGCCCTTTCTTGAGGATTAAGCGTGAGACCAATCTATCATTCCCTTGGAGTGCCATCGTCGGAGATGTTGATCTTTTCAGTTTCCTCAATTATTGAGTTTTGCTTTCATGTTCCTCTACAGCTTTTACTAATTCATCATCATTTTGATTTTCAGTTTGTGAAATAAAGCAATCATGTAATGGGGAGGGGGAATAAGAGGACGGAGACGAGGAGTAAGCCAAAGAAGTTATATTATTAAACTTGTTAAGTATGACATCGAAAATGGCCCTAGTGACGGAATCTAAAGGAGGTATAGGCTCCTTGCATTGACAAGTTTATTAGTGAATGAAGAATTCTTAGTACTAGACTTCTTAATAGCATTGGACTCAGACTTTGATTTAGACTCGGTTTTAGACTCATTAAACATTCAGCCTTCTCCTATTGTGAAGTCTATGATCTTTTCTTCGGACATAGTGATTTTGACGGTCTTCCGCCATCCTTTAACCACTTTGCTTGTAGGAGTGATGAGTTCTGTTGGATCAAAATGTTCGGTATTCATAACCATAAGTAACTCTTGTTTGGACGGTGGAACACGTTCTAACCCGAAGAGTAGTCCTAGTTCTTGTGCATCGAGATCATCCGATTCAGATTTCCTTTTAGTGGTTGGAGTAGCCTCATCTTCCACGAAGTGACAGTCAGAAAAGATTTCCAATCCTGGGTATCTCAGTCCATCGGCACCATAGAATGGTTCGGGAAATTCAAAACAGGGTAAGTTCTTACCTTCTTTTATGAATTTCCCATACAAAGTAAGAGGTTAGGGGCGGATTGTAACATCCCCATCCTTTTTTGCCGTTTTCTACTTTTGAAGATTCTTGTGGTCGTCTCAAGTTGGAAGGTACCCTAATCTAAAACTGTCATTCTTAGGTTGGAGGTTAAAAAGGGCGGCAACAAGAGCCCTTCTTGATTCCATGTCTATTCCGGGGAAGTATCCTTAGTTGCGAAGTAGGGCATTCACAACAAGGTTTGAGTGGGGATCGAAGTCTAAGGCCGCTTTGTCCCCTTCCTCGATGGTAGCAATCGAAAATCCCCATAAGTCTTCATCATGATCATCGTGTTCGATGTTGATGAGGTTGATTGGTGGCTTGGCTTCTTATTAGAGATGCATTAATAGTAATCACTACCCCTTCTAGCATGTACCTGGTCTTTTGATGAAGAGTGGATGGAACCGCCCTTGTTCATGGAGCCAAGGTCTTCCTAGGAGAAGGTTTAATCTAGTCATGATGTCCATGACATGAAACTTCCCTTCCCTCTCGACGGGTCCTGTGATCAAGTTGAGCTATATAACCCCCATGGTGTCCCTTCTCGTGTTATCGTAGGCTCAAATGGCATGATTGCCAGCGCGTAATTCTTCTTGTGATATCCTGAGTTTTCGAGCGGTTCTCAAAGAACACACGTTGATAGCCAAGCCATTGTTGATCAAAGTCATATGTATATTCAGTTGTCTACTTATGACGGTGATGTAGAGAGATTTATAATGACTCGTTCCTGCAGTCGAGAGGTCATCATCAGAAAAGGAGATGGATAGCTCGTGGTGGTCATGAATGATAAGGTTAACTAAACCGTACGGAGAAGAGTCGTCGGCCACATTTAAGCAGTAAGAGCCTTGTGTAGAGCTTGTCTATGCTTTTTGGAAGAGACTAGTAGTTGCCATATGTTGACATCGGCCGTGGTTCTTTTGAGTTGCTTGATAATCACATTTTCCTGTTGAGGTGAAGGAGGTGGTGGAGTAGTTTGAGTGTTGTTTTGATTTTGTGGTCTGTTAAGGCGTCCTGTTCAGGTGAGGACTGGAACCTTATTGTCTTTAAGAGGTGACAAGGGCCTAAGAATCTCGGCGATATCATCGTCTTCTTCGAGGAGAGTGTGGTAAGTGGGTTGTATTCCATTTCCAGCATAGACATCTTCATCATCACTATCCCGTATCCTATTGATTTCTAGGAGGGATGGAAAGGTGATTATTTGTAGGTAGGCTGTCCCAAAGGAGAGATCAAGTTGAGTGGGTCAAAAGATAGTTCATCTTTTTCGACCATGTTGATGTAAAGTGACAAGTCTTTAGCGAATTTGCGGCATAGCCTTTGGAAGTCTTCCCATTCTTGTCGATGGAATCCTTCCGGCATCTTGTAGGCGGATGGATATTGAGGGATAAGAGGAAGCAAGGGATCAGGTTCCTCGATGAGCGAGCGATATTTGATGCTTCTTTCCCAAGTGATGAGGTTATACACCATTTCATTGATATACTTATTCTAGTATTTATTGTCCATTAAGCTCATGGCTATACTTTTGGGATCGAGTCTCTCCCAAATTTCCTCCATAAGTTCTATGGGGAGTTCAATGATGGGGCTTGCTAGTTCAACATTTTCGGGCTCATTAAAATGCCATTTACATAGTCGAAAATAACATTTTGGATTACGGCTATTTCACCATATACCCCCGAACTATTGTATAATGCACCAAATACCCTCGTTATTTAAAAAATGCATGAGATACCCCTGAACAATTTAAAAAGTACACGATATACCCTTATTGCTTAATGACATCAAACAACCATTAACTCGTTCATCATCCTCCTCACCATCTTCTCCTTCAATCCAAAAATACCATGAATTCACCTTCTTGTTCAATAAAAAAAATTCATTCACTTACTTGTCCTTCAATTTCACTATTTAATTAAACCTATATTGCAAAATCAATCATATGATATCAAATCTTGATGCTTCAAAAATGGCGTAAATTCATGAAAACCCCATCTTCTTCATGGAAGCCCCAACAATCTCAACCACAACAATGACGCCACTTTTTTCATCATTTCTGCAAAAAGTATTGAACACTAACTTCATCTTCTTCCCTAACCATTATTCACTTCTTCCTCCATCTCCTCCATTCCTCATGAATCTGTTTTGCTCAAAAGCCTTGTCGATTTTCAATTTGATATTGCTGGAACAGTAATTCATCTCTTTTAACATGTTGTTTCTTATGTTGGTTATGGGTTTTGATTTTTTGGGTTTATAATTTGGATGGTCTTTTTTGTTAAAGTTGGGTTTTTAAACAATTTTATGAGTGATATCCTAGTTTTTTTTTATTTTGTATTTTTGCAAATTTTATTTGTATTATGGGTAATGGTTTAAAGAAAAACTTTTGTCCTCAACTTACCAAGCTTTTGTTGGTATATAAAAGGTTTGATTTTTGGTTAGAGGAATCTTAATAATTTGGGTTTTTTTAATTAAATTACTTTATCATCCCTAAAGTTAATCAAAGGGGAAGAAGGTGAATTAGGGGCTTTTGGATTGAAGGATAGTAGGTGGAATGGAAAAAGATGAAGAAGAATAAGGAGGAAGATGAAAGAAAGAGTTAATGATTGTTTGACGTTGTTGTGCAGTAAGGGCATATCATGTATTTTTTTTTTACATACTTCAGGGGTATATTGTGCATTTTTAAAACAATGGGTGTATTTGGTGCATTTTGCAATAGTTTAGGGGCATATGGTGAAATAGTCGTTTAGATTATTGATGGGTTCATCCCATCCTATTTTCATTCTTTCTATTTGAACCCTTTTCCAGCAGTCACATACATATTGATCTTCAGAGGGAGGAAAATCGTCGGAAGTCTTTTCTCCTTCTTCAAAGATTTTGGGAGTGGGACCCTCTTTTTGCAAGGCGTTCTTTGGGACAGTTCATCTTGCGGAAGTGATAAGGTTGATAGGAGCGAAGTAAAAGTTCTCTTCTTTGATCTTGAAGATTGCTAGAGGGTTGGTTTGGATGTTGAGCTTCTTTCCTCCTGGTGAAATGGGAAGCCCTCCATCTTCAACCATGTGTTGTAGAAGGTTTTTGAGAGTCCAACATTCTTTGGTAGTGTAACCTCTACCTTGATGATACTTGCAGTATGTGTTGGCATCCCATCGTAGTGACCTCTTTTCGGGACTAGGATCTGGAGTGGGTCCCACTGGAATTATTTTTCTTTTTGATTGGAGTCTTTCAAACGCTTGAGTATAGCTCATACCCAAGGGAGGGTGCTCGCATCGGCGGCAAAAAGAAGCTCTAGTTTCTTCGAAGGCATTAATTTTGTTGGAAGTGGATGCTCCTTTTGTTTGATTTATCCTCAGATTGCTAGCCCATTTTCTTTTTCCACTTTCTTTGATAATTTCTTCTTCAATCTGAATCCCAATGTGGTAGACCTTTTCGAAGGTGTGAAGGCCTAAGTACTTGAGATGATTTTTGTACCTTGGAAGCAAGTTTGCAATGAATATCTTGACTTACTCCAGTTCAGATGGTGTGGTTACCATTTGTACCGCGACTTCTCTCAACCGAGATACATAAGAGGTGAACCCTTCTTTTTCTCCTTGTTTAAGAATTTCAAGCTCCTTTTGAGAGGTGGTAGCTTGAGTATTTCCTTTATAGCGAGTTATGAATGCGTGAGTTATGTCCTCCCAAGTTAAGGTTTCTTTGCCGGGAGGTGAGAAGAACCATTTCTCACATACGGGTTCAAGAGTCATATGAAAGATTATTGGGTAAAGCCTTGGGTTGATCTTCTTCACATCCATGTAGAACTTGAAGCCTCTCAAGAAGTACTTTGGATTGTCGGTAGCTTATAATTTTGGAAGTTCAGCAATGGAGAACTTTTCCGGCAAGGTGTCGATCAAGTTTTGATCGAGATTAGGAGGATCAAAATAAGAGTCTTGGTCGGTGACCCTCCTAGCTACCTTCTCTATGTCTTGTATAGTGTGCCTATTCTTGAGATCGTTCATCTTAACTTTCTTGGATTGTGACAGGAAATTCTTAATCGCTCATTGTTGGATCGAAATGTGTGATATTTTCTTGATCGTGTGTTGGGATGTCTTTTCGAACTAACCTTTTGCCTTGGTCTATAGTCCAAAGTGGAATTGTTTATTTGGTTCGTGCACGACCTATACTGGGAAATTTAGATTTTGGAATGTTTGCTTTTACTTGATTCAATGACTTGACTCTAAGACACATGCAAAGCCTATCATCACTAGTGGAAAAATTTTCATATGCTACACTATATATGCTGCGGTCATTTTGTCAAAAAGTAAAAACGAAGCATAAAGTTCTTGGGGGGGAAATCACAGTAGACTTTATGTTGCGGTTGTTTAAAAGACCGCAGTATAAAGTATATGCTGCGGTCAAAAAAAGCTTTTGCTTCGTTAATATATTACGCAGCATAAAGTTTATATTAAAAAAATAAAATAAATAGTATATTCTATAAAAAAAACTAGAGACAAAAAATTTATAAGAGTATACTGTCTTCTTCACTGCCTTTCTTCTTCCTCCATACCTAAAAAAATAGCATTTGTCTTCGTCGTTCGTCGTCTCCTTCGTCGTTCGTTCTTCTCAGCTCCTTCTGTCTTCGTCTGTCTTCTTGTTCTTTCTTCCTTCTTCATCTGTCTTCTTCGTCTGTCTTCGTTGTCGTCTTCTTCTTTCTTCCTTTTTCGTCTTCGTCGGTCTTCTTCTTCCGCCATATCTTGTTAACTTGTTACTGTTTGATTGGGGATTTTGGGCTAGCTAGGTTTAATTTGTTAGGGTTTAATTGGCGATTTTGGGGATTTTTTTAGGGTTTAATTCGTCGGTCTTCTCCCACTTTGCATCTTTACTCCGGTGACCGTCGCATCTACCACCGTCGCCGACTGCGGGCTTCCGCCATCACTTCAGTAAGTGATATACATCTGCAGTTTCATTCATTCATCACTATTCTGTCTTCTTCTTATTTACTTTAAGTTGTTATTATTTCCTACTTTTTCATACTGTTTAATATTTGAATTTTGGGTTGTTAATTATAATTGAAAAAAAAAACCTTTGATTTAAAAGTGAATACTGAAAAGTTTAATATTGGTAATAGTTATAAAAACCTTTAATTTCATAATTTATGATAAATAAACAATTGCTCCAACCAATAGCTGTAAAAAAAAATTACACAGCACAAATGCAGAAGTGCAACACTCTAGCCACAAACTAGTTTACCAAATTACATGTACACAATGAATTGATGTCGTCATGTTCAGGAATATTATGTATACTTTAGAAAACGTAGCCACAAACCAGTGTTTACAAATCAATACAGAAAGCTGTATATGATGGTGTAGGGAGCATTTGTAAGTGCATATGAAATTCTGTGAGATACATCAATGCATTCCCTTGTTATAACTGTTATAACATTGTTTTTGGTTTTACTAATTGTTCAAACTCAAATGCATTCCCTTGTTAATTACTAATTGGAATTTTAATCAATTACTACTACATTGCAAGTGTTGTTATGATTAATTGTATAATTATTTAATTTTTGGTTTTTTTATTTAATTCATGGTATGTATGAAATTAATTTATTTCTAAATTAACAACAAGCAGGATTGTGGGTTGAAGTGTTAAAGTGTTTTTTGTTTGGCTTCATATTGTTGAAGTTAGAAGAGTTGGTGATAATCTTGAGTTTTCCTATTGGAGTTTTCTGTGGGTTCTGGGTTGGTTTGTAATGGTTGACTCAACCTTATATGCATGATAAGTTCACTAATTTGTCGTGGTAATGAATTGACATTCATGCTTATGTGTAGGCGGTGAAGCTCTTGAGTTGGAAGAAGCAACTTTGGTGAATTTGCGAAATCCAATTACTCACATTTACATATCGACTTGCATTGGTATGGATTATTTGGTTGTAATGTTGAACATGAATGGCGATTTTGGTTTGCATGATGACGATACAACTCTACATGATTATGAATCAAATTAAGTTAAGTTCTCATTTATTTTTCTTCTAGTGTTATATATATTTATATGTTTTAGCAATGCTTATTTAGAGATGATTTGTTGTGGTTGTTTGCTACATACCCCTAAGCCCTTTAATGGAGATTATTTTTCGAGGTTTTATCTGGTAATTATGGGAAAATGTTCCCCCTTTGGGATTGTAGGTTAGGTTACCTGCAGTTGTGATCTGCTGCAGCCGTTTGATTGTGATTGTTAATAATTTGTTCTCTGATGTTGTTATGTTAGTTCAAATTGCATTTGATTTTGAATTATCCTCTCAGATGTTCTGAAATCTTGTTCTATTAGTGCGAATGATTGATTGAAAATGTACAAATGCATGATTTATTGACTAAACAATAAAGGGAAAGTGATTAATGAATGTGAGAGAGTAAATGAATGAATGAATTTAATGAGTTCTTGACTGAAAGACGGTATGACTTAAGGAATGAAAGCATGAGTGATTGAAAATAAATGCTTGTTCCTATCCTGTGCTCTTCTTCTGTTCTGTTTTCGCTCTTTTATTCTGTTTTGTTCTGTTCCGGGCTTTGCTCTTTTGTTTTGTTCTGTCTTCTGTTTGCTTCTGTTTCAGTTTGCTTTGTTCTGCTGTTTGCTTTTGTTCTGCTGTTTCTGTTTGCTTTGTTCTGTTGTTTACTTCTATTTCTGTTTGCTTTGTTTTGCTTTTTTTGCTTCTGTTTGCTTCTGTTTCTGTTTGCTTTGTTCTGCTGCAAGCTTCTGTTTCTGTTTGCTTCTCTTCTGCTGTTTGCTTCTGTTTCTTCGGTTTGCTGCTTAGTTGCTGGATTATGCTGCTGCTTTGTTGTTTGCTGGATTATGTCGCTGCTGATGCTTGTTTTCTCCTCTATTTGTGCGAAAGTTGTATTTGTTTGCTGCGCTGCTTGAATATCCTCATATGAGTTGAAATCCAACTTGTTTTTTAGGCTTGTTTGTGCAAATTAAAAAGGTTTTGCTGGGGTTTTTAGGCTTGAATTGTTTGTGCAAATTAAAAGGTTTTTAGGCTTGTTTGTGCAAATTAAAAAGGTTCATTAGGCTCATATTTGACGTGAATGTATTACTTAGATTGTGTTTGATGTGAATGCTCTTTGTTGAAATTTTTAAGTCAAATGGTTTAATAATTAATATCTCCTCGTCTTTAATGAATTTAAAGGTTTTAAAGTCGACAATACGTCAAGGGCCGTTCGCCGTTCAAGAAACTGTTGAAGTTGGAGAGAAGTTAGCTAGTTTTATCACTTTATATTGTTTGTAATGAAACAGTTCAAGTAGCTTGGGTCAAGATGATGTAAAATAATTCAATAGTGACTCAAATTATATTACGTAGGTGGAGTGATATATATATGTATAAATGTTTAATTTGTACGTTATACATTATATTGTTATTGATAATATTATTATGTTTGTTTTTAACTATGCAATTTATTATATATTTTATTTTATTAATAGTATTGATCATAATAATGATCTATTAGTATTAATAATATTCTTTTTTAAAATATATATATATATATATAATATAATCTTTTTGATGCGGTCATATAATGTAACAAAAACGAAGCATAAAGTACAAAAAAATGGTGCGAAAATGACTTTATGCTGCGGTCATTTTATAAAACGAAACATAAAGTCTCAAAAAATTGGTGGGAATTGGACTTTATGCTGCGGTTGTTTAGATGACCGCAGCATAAAGTTATTACCCTTTTGCTTCTCTGGCATATGCTGCGGTCAAAAAACGAAGCAAAAGGTGGTCAAATGACCGTAACAAAAAGGTTTTTTTCCACTAGTGCATGGTTGCTTCCTAATTCTATACGAATGTATGATGCATAGTATTTCATTTCCACTTATTAGTTTTCCCTCTTTTTTTAATTTTTCGTTTTTTTATTATTATTGTGGAAGATGAAGATACTTTTTATAAAATGAATGCAACCTAAGGGGGATCTATATGGACCTTTAGTCAACATGACAAGCAACCATAATCTACATGCGACTCTCTAGGTGAAAAGGCTACGAGAAAGCTAGATTCCCGCAAATAACATTTATACAAGCATTGAACATGGGATCATATACCACGTCGCACGTAATAACAAACCTATGCATGAGGTCAAGTCCAACAATCCTAGACAAGGTTCTAAGAGGCGACTAGAAGTAAGGCATAGGGTGTCCAAGAGGGTACCATGACTAGGGTGTGTCCAACTATCCACATCACAACTTAGTGGTGATCTAAGTGGGACATCCATTATGAATCAAATAGGTCATATGATCCATGCATCACGGTTGGGATGGACTTCAATTAAGGAACGGCCTAGGTAGGTCACCTAACCATCCTTAATATCGGTCCCCCGGGGGTGTCTCAAGTATAGAACATGCTTGAAGAGACGTGTATCAAAAAGGAAGACCCTCACGTGGGAATTGCATGCATTTATGCCTAGCAAGTAGAATTCGATATCATAAATGTGAAATTACGAGACTTTTCGAGTTTCGTCCACTCTTCTTTAAAAATAAAGGAATATCCCCAGTCAAGGGAATTCGGGGACGAGGGTAAGGACAACAGTAGGTCATAGTGTCCCCCCGCGTATAGAGGCCTCCACTTGTTCTCATGTGTAATTTCATAATAATTTCGAATTATAGCAATCATATTTCCGGTTTAGACCTACAAACATGTATGGAAATAAGACTACGCGGGTTTTAGTTAATGCACACATAAATTCCGTTTTATCATGTATGGGTGATTGCTTTAGGATTAGATTGATTTTACTGTTGGATGAGTGGAATCATGCTTTTTAGGTCTTTTAAGCAAAACATGACTTCTAGGTGATTTAAAGCAGTAAACATCTAGCATGAGTCACATAAAACCTAAAACAAGGTTTCTACTTAAGATTGCTTTTAATTTAATGTCGAATCATCAATTAGTCCATATTGCATGAATTTGATTATAAACATGTCAATTCTCTAATAAAGCATTAAAATCACATAATTATGCAAACTAACTCATTTGTAGAACTCAAATCGATGGTTTCAACGTTGTTGGCCTCATTTGAAGTAACTTTAGTGCGAGTCGATGATCCTTTCAAACCGAGAGCTTGAAGAATCTTAATTAATAATAATAATAATATGTATTTTGTACGGTTTTAGAAAGAGGGCATGGAAACTGAGAGAAAATTTTAGATAGGGAAAATGGCAAGTTAGAGAGAGAAAGTGTGTCAAGAAGTTGTGAGAATTGTTTGAATTGGTTGTTGTATGAAGGTCGTAGGAGGGGGGTATATATAGTGTTGGAGGTACCATCGTTGAGCGCAAGGGCGCCGGAGGAGCAGCAGGACGCCCAGAAGCGAGCACCAGGATGCACAACGAGCGTCAGGGTGCCCACTGAGCGCTGTGGCGTAGCTCCTCTGGGCGCCAGAGCGCTGGTTGGGCGCCTAGACGCTCTCCCTCTACCGTGGCGCTCAATGCCCTGAATTTCCATTTTTAAGCAGAATATCTCCGGTGCTTCCTTATTTCATATATTTTCTTCCATAAATCAAAATATCTCGAAATATTACGAGAATATACGAATTTTACTTCCATAACACCATTTATACACTTCCATAACTTATAGTTGCCATAAAATGAACAAACCTTTCTAGAAAATTTGTCGTACGCTTAAATTAATTTATTTTATTTTCGAAAATGGATTTAAAATGAAACGAAAATAAAATGAAAATAATAAAATCATTTTAAGCGTATTTTGTCCGTTATAAGTCATCATCGGTTAACCCCTATCGACAACGATTTTACTTATTTATTTATTTTCAAGCACTCGACTTTCAAGAATCTGACATTGTTGCGACGTGGTACACGATAATTATCAGCTGTTAGGTGGGACCAAAAATAGGTGTCTATAGTTAGTTAGTTGGTTAGGATAGAATCTTGATTAGTTAGGATTTGTTGGTTAGATTAGATCAAGTTGTGCAAGTTGTTGTGCAAGTTGACATGTTGTTATCCACTTGTAAATAAGTTTATGTTTTGTTGTGCTTTAGGCGTGTGTTTTTCCTAGCGGGCATTGAGGACTAACTTGATTCATTGACTGATGGACACTTAGAATAAAATCACAATAGTTAGATAGCCACTGTGTCAAGATGAGAGAGGCATCGTGCTTTATGTCGAAAAGGTAACCCCCAAGGGCATGGGCATGGACTCATAAGTAAAGTAACCCGTAGGTTGTTAAAGCGATAGTTCATGGTGATTGTTGACTTAGGGAAAGTCATGATATGGGAGTACATTTGATGACAAGAGCCCCCCGAGTCTGTTGAAGTGATCATCGATGTCAGGGTGTATGTGCTTGCGAACTTGACAATGGTCATGACTTGAGACGACCTTGGAAGACCTTGATGTGAACTGCTACTACCTCTAATGACATGAGTTAAGCTTAATGAGCAACAGCAAAGAGCCAAATGATGATATTAAAATAAAGGTCAGAGAGTCCCTAAGGGAGTCCAAAGAAAAGGCTAGTGATCAAGACAAGAAAAGGGGAAAATTTTTGACTCAAAGGTAAAAATGATGGGGGAATTGATGTGGTTGGCTAAGAGAGGTTCGAGCTCGAGCCTATGTCAGATCTAGACTAAATAATTGTGCTCCAAACATATATATTTTTATTAGTGTGGTCGGATCTCAAGGTGAGTCTACGTACGTATCCTAATGGAATCAGACTGTTGTAGTTCACGCGTGTGTGCAAAAAATGTGATAATGCCCTAACTTTTGCCTAGGCCGCCCTTTATGGTTTTCAACCTACCTGGATGCCCTAATTTTTTCCTAGGCCGCCCCTTTTGGCTTTCGACCTAGCGGGCTATAGACAATGCTCAAAGAGTGATACTATATGTGAAATGTTGTGGAAAGGTTGTATTTTGAGAAGAAGCTAAGCATGAGGTATGGTGTTCATTGCTTGAGATACGATAAGGCTAGGACTTAGATTTGAAAAGCATTAGAGAGGTTGAAATGTTTTTTTAGTGGACATGGATGGGCTAAGGCTTTGATGTGAATGATCACGGGCCAATAGATGTAATGGATGTAGGCTAAGAGTGAGGCGTATGACATAAAAATTGTTTGTTGAATTGAAAATGCTTGTCCATTTTACTTTAACTATCTAATTTTTAGTACTTGGAACTTTATTTTTATTTTGAGAACTTATTTTTTCTTTCTTTTTATCTATCTGTTTTTTAGCACACATTTTTACTGCGCACCAAAGGTTTGGTTAAGGCTAGTAGGGAAGAAAGTGATTGATTTGTAGGAAGTGTAAGGATGGATTTCAAGGGAAGTTAGTTGAGAAGTAAAGAAAGAAAAGGGAATATCATTTCGATGATATCATGGAAGAAAGGACTCTTTGCATTTGAAATTTTTTTTATGAGGTCATTAATTGTTTGAAGCAGAACGGAAGGCTAAGGAACAAAGAAAAGTGGAATTATATTAATTTCAACTTGAGAAGTTACAACATGAATATTGCACATGAGAAACTAGTGGATGAAGGCTAATTGAATGACATGAACTAATCCTAATTACATAGACTAGAATACATGAAAAGAAAGGGGAATCCAAAAGGCTAGGTGGAGGGACTCTTTGACTTGACCTAAACATCAATAAAGCTAAGGACTCTTGCTCATGACGCTCGTATTGATCTCAGATGTAGTCACTAGATGGTTGCATAGCTTGTTGACCTCATGGATGCCCTAATCCTCCTCTGAATCATCTGAAGAATTACCGGTGTCGTCCTCATTTTCCTAAGTGTCATCATACCCTTCTTGTACCTTGCTATTCCCCTTCCTCAAGTCATCTTCAATTTCAATACCAATGGAGTAAACTTGCTCAAAGGTTTCAAGACCCAAATGCTTGAGATGATCCTTGTACTCAGGAAGTAGGTTAGAAATTAAAATCTTGACCGTCTCCTCTTCGGGAGGGATAGTCACCATTCTAGCTGCAACTCATTTTCAACGAGCTAAGTAAGTTGTAAAACCTTCATTGCATCCTTGTTCAACGATTTCAAGTTCCCTTTGAGAATTGGTGACTTGGGTATTACACTTGTAGCTGTTGATGAATGCATGAGTCATATCTTCCCATGTTTCTGTGTCTTTGCTCAGGAGAGAGAAGGACCATTTATGAGGTGCCAATTTAAGGGCCTTGGGGAAGATCCTAGGGTAAAGATTCTCATCGAGTTTCTTCAAGCTTATGATGAATTAGAAGGCTCTAAGGAAATTCTTGGGATCATCTATGGCTTTGAACATAAGGAGATCCTCTATGGTTATCTTCTTGGGAATTGATTCAATCACATTTTGATCAAGAGGAGGAGTATCATGGTAGGCATCATTGTTGGTCATTTATTTCACCAGCTTTTCAATGTCTTGAAGGGTGACTCTCACTTTTTTGAGGTTGTTTACTTGGGTGGTAAGAGATACAAGAAATCTTGTTTCAACTCTTCAATTTCGGCTAAAAGAGTGACATTGCTAGCCATTATAAGAGAGTGTCTTCCTATGAATGAACTACACTTGACTCTGAAAGGGGATACACTAGATGATCACTTCAAACTACTGTCGCACCACGTCTTATGACCCAAACGTTAGATTCGACTGAGATGAGATGGATTATGATGACTCTATCATGTACGAGAAGGACGTTGACTTAGATTTTGAAGATGGCTCATGGTTTACATCCTTAACTCTAACTCGATGCATGGCCTATTCACGGTTACTCCTCAACGCTAAATGAATGTATGAATGCATAGTACTCTATCACCTTCTTTTGATTTGTCAATTTTTTTTTACTTTTTTCTAAGAAGGTAATAGAAGTACTTTTACAATTATGAGGTGAATTCAACAAAAGGGATCTAAAAGATTAACCATGTCTATATGAGACTCCCTGTATATATAGACTCTACGAGTTCAAAGGTTCAGCAAATAAAAGCACATCGATGCGAAATTTAAAAACACATAAGGTTCTACATTCTACTAAGAAATCGGCTGTTTGGTGTCTGAAGGTAACATATGGTTCAAGACGGTTGGACCTACTCACGTCAAGACTTAGTGACGATTGAGGTGCGAGTCGTCTATCTGTGAGGTCCACTCGCCATTGGCTGGGACAGATGTTCATACCACATGACTTCTGGAGATAGGGCACCCCACTCTCACTGGCGTGAACACCCCCCGGGATTAGTCTCTAGTAAGAAACATGGTAACGTAGATATGTCTTTAAATGAAGCCCCCTCTCGAGTATCTGTCAACATATCCATTTATGCCTAAGAAATTATTTGATATAATAAGATGAGAATTACAAAAAATTTCAAGTTACGCCTTGTGGACCCGGGGCTTTGGGGGCCCACATGCCCTTTTTACGGACATTCAATGTCTTTAGTTTGTTGCATAGTGTGAGTATGCTTGGCTAAGGGAGTGAGTCTAGAAGCTCAAAACCAAATTAGAGAAGTCTCCACCGTGCTCTTTTCGGGAGCTCACAGAACCACATTAGGTCTAGCACGAAGGCAAATTGACAGCTAAGGATAAGAAGGTCTCATATCTCGGGATTCGGGGACGAGGATAAAGACAATATAGGTCAAAATGTCCCCCCACGTATAGCCGCCTCTACTTGTTCTCGTATGTAATTTCATAATTGTAATATCCAATTATAGCATTTATATTTCTTGTTTAGACCAAAAACACATAAAAATAAGGGTAGGCTAGTTTTTAGTTAATGCACACATATTTTCCAATTTGAGCACGCATGGGTGATTGCTTTATAATTTAATTGATTTTAATCTTTACTTTAAACAAGACATGCTTTTAGGTCTCTTGAGCTAAACATGGATTCTTAGTGATTTTAAAGCAATAATCATTTAGCATAGAATCACATAAATCCGAAAACATTTTTCTACTTAAAGTTGATTTTAATTAAAAGTCGAATCATGAATTAGTCAATATTGCATGAATTTGATTTAAAGCATCTCACTTATCGAATAAAGCAATTAAATCACATAAAGATGCAAAACTTACTATTTGAAGAACTCAAGATGGAGTTTTTGATGTTGTTGACCTCATTTGAAGTACCTTTCGTGCAATTGTCGACAAGTTCTTATATTCAAAAGCTTGAAGAACTTTAATTAATAATAATAATAATAATAATAATAATAATAATAATAATAATAATAATAATAATAATAATAATAATAATAATAATAATA
>PYUH01000327.1:29910-70900 GCA_016808085.1 Suaeda aralocaspica | reverse complement strand
GTGATCTAAGTGGGACATCCATTATGAATCAAATAGGTCATATGATCCATGCATCACGGTTGGGATGGACTTCAATTAAGGAACGGCCTAGGTAGGTCACCTAACCATCCTTTATCGGTCCCCCGGGGGTGTCTCAAGTATAGAACATGCTTGAAGAGACGTGTATCAAAAAGGAAAGCCCTCACGTGGGAATTGCATGCATTTATGCCTAGCAAGTAGAATTCGATATCATAAATGTGAAATTACGAGACTTTTCGAGTTTCGTCCACTTTTCTTAAAAATAAAGGAATATCCCAGTCAAGGGAATTCGGGGACGAGGGTAAGGACAACAGTAGGTCATAGTGTCCCCCCGCGTATAGAGGCCTCCACTTGTTCTCATGTGTAATTCATAATAATTTCGAATTATAGCAATCATATTTCCGTTTAGACCTACAAACATGTATGGAAATAAGACTACGCGGGTTTTAGTTAATGCACACATAAATTCCGTTTTATCATGTATGGGTGATTGCTTTAGGATTAGATTGATTTTACTGTTGGATGAGTGGAATCATGCTTTTTAGGTCTTTTAAGCAAAAAATGACTTCTAGGTGATTTAAGCAGTAAACATTGCATGAGTCACATAAACCTAAAACAAGGTTTCTACTTAAGATTGCTTTTAATTTAATGTCGAATCATCAATTAGTCCATATTGCATGAATTTGATTATAAACATGTCAATTCTCTAATAAAGCATTAAAATCACATAATTATGCAAAATAACTCATTTGTAGAACTCAAATCGATGGTTTCAACGTTGTTGGCCTCATTTGAAGTAACTTTAGTGCGAGTCGATGATCCTTTCAAACCGAGAGCTTGAAGAATCTTAATTAATAATAATAATAATATGTATTTTGTACGGTTTTTGAAAAGAGGGCATGGAAACGAGAGAAAATTTTAGATAGGGAAAATGGCAAGTTAGAGAGAGAAAGTGTGTCAAGAAGTTGTGAGAATTGTTTGAATTGGTTGTGTATGAAGGTCGTAGGAGGGGGGTATATATAGTGTTGGAGGTACCATCGTTGAGCGCAAGGGCGCCGGAGGAGCAGCAGGACGCCCAGAAGCGAGCACCAGGATGCACACAGAGCGTCAGGGTGCCCACTGAGCGTGTGGCGTAGCTCCTCTGGGCGCCAGAGCGCTGGTTGGGCCCTAGACGCTCTCCCTCTACCGTGGCGCTCAATGCCCTGAATTTCCATTTTTAAGCAGAATATCTCCGGTGCTTCCTTATTTCATATATTTTCTCCATAAATAAAATATCTCGAAATATTACGAGAATATACGAATTTTACTTCCATAACACCATTTATACACTTCCATAACTATAGTTGCCATAAAATGAACAAACCTTTCTAGAAATTTGTCGTACGCTAAATTAATTTATTTTATTTTCGAAAATGGATTTAAATGAAACGAAATAAAAATGAAAATAATAAATCATTTTAGAGTATTTTGTCCGTTATAGTCATCATCGGTTAACCCCTATCGACAACGATTTATTTATTTATTTATTTTCAAGCACTCGACTTTCAAGAATCTGACATTGTTGCGACGTGGTACACGATAATATATAGCTGTTAGGTGGGACCAAAAATAGGTGCTATAGTTAGTTAGTTGGTTAGGATAGATCTTGATTAGTTAGGATTTGTTGTTAGATTAGATCAAGTTGTGCAAGTTGTTGTGCAAGTGACATGTTGTTATCCACTTGTAAATAAGTTTATGTTTTGTTGTGCTTTAGGCGTGTGTTTTTCCTGCGGGCATTGAGGACTAACTGATCATTGACTGATGGACACTTAGAATAAAATCACAATAGTTAGATAGCCACTGTGTCAAGATGAGAGAGGCATCGTGCTTTATGTCGAAAAGGTAACCCCCAAGGGCATGGGCATGGACTCATAAGTAAAGTAACCCGTAGGTTGTTAAAGCGATGTTCATGGGAGTGTGACTTAGGGAAAGTCATGATATGGGAGTACATTTGATGACAGAGCCCCCCGAGTCTGTGAGTGATCATCGATGTCAGGGTGTATGTGTTGCGAACTTGACAATGGTCATGACTTGGACGACCTTGGAAGAACCTTGATGTGAACTGCTACTACCTCTAATGACATGAGTAAGCTTAATGAGCAACAGCAAAGAGCCAAATGATGATATTAAAATAAAGGTCAGAGAGTCCCTAGGGAGTCCAAAGAAAAGGCTAGTGATCAAGACAAGAAAAGGGGAAAATTTTTGACTCAAAGGTAAAAATGATGGGGGAATTGATGTGGTTGGCTAGAGAGGTTCGAGCTCGAGCCTATGTCAGATCTAGACTAATAATTGTGCTCCAAACATATATATTTTTTGTGTGGTCGGATCTCAAGGTGAGTCTACGTACGTATCCTAATGGAATCAGACTGTTGTAGTTCACGCGTGTGTGCAAAAATGTGATAATGCCCTAACTTTTGCCTAGGCCGCCCTTATGGTTTTCAACCTACCTGGATGCCTAATTTTTTCCTAGGCGCCCCTTTGGCTTTCGACCTAGCGGGCTATAGACAATGCTCAAAGAGTGATACTATATGTGAAATGTGTGTGTGGAAAGGTTGTTTTTGAGAAGAAGCTAAGCATGAGGTATGGTGTTCTTGTTGAGATACGATAAGGCTAGGACTAGATTGAAAAGCATTAGAGAGGTTGAAATGTTTTTTTAGTGGACATGGATGGGCTAAGGCTTTGATGTGAATGATCAGGGCCAATAGATGTAATGGATGTAGGCTAAGAGTGAGGCGTATGACATAAAAATTGTTTGTTGAATTGAAAATGCTTGTCCATTTTACTTTAACTATCTAATTTTAGTACTTGGAACTTATTTTTTATTTGAGGAACTATTTTTTCTTTCTTTTTATCTATCTGTTTTTAGCACACATTTTTACTGCGCACCAAAGGTTTGGTTAAGGCTAGGGAAGAAAGTGATTGTTTTGGGAGTGTAGGATGGATTTCAGGGAAGTTAGTTGAGAAGTAAAGAAAGAAAAGGGAATATCATTTCGATGATATCATGGAAGAAAGGACTCTTTGCATTTGAATTTTTTTTATGAGGTCATTAATTGTTTGAAGCAGAACGGAAGGCTAAGGAACAAAGAAAAGTGGAATTATATTAATTTCAACTTGAGAAGTTACAACATGAATATTGCACATGAGAAACTAGTGGATGAAGGTAATTGAATGACATGAACTAATCCTAATTACATAGACTAGAATACATGAAAAGAAAGGGGAATCCAAAAGGCTAGGTGGAGGGACTCTTTGACTTGACCTAAACATCAATAAAGCTAGGACTCTTGCTCATGACGCTCGTATTGATCTCAGATGTAGTCACTAGATGGTTGCATAGCTTGTTGACCTCATGGATGCCCTAATCCTCTCTGATCATCTGAAGAATTACCGGTGTCGTCCTCATTTTCCTAGTGTCATCATACCCTTCTTGTACCTTGCTATTCCCCTTCTCAAGTCATCTTCAATTTCAATACCAATGGAGTAAACTTGCTCAAAGGTTTCAAGACCCAAATGCTTGAGTGATCCTTGTACTCAGGAAGTAGGTTAGAATTAAAATCTTGACCGTCTCTCTTCGGGAGGGATAGTCACCATTCTAGCGCAACTCATTTTCAACGAGCTAAGTAAGTTGTAAAACCTCATTGCATCCTTGTTCAACGATTTCAAGTTCCCTTTGAGAATGTGTGACTTGGGTATTACACTTGTAGCTGTTGTGAATGCATGAGTCATATCTTCCCATGTTCTGTGTCTTTGTCAGAGAGAGAAGGACCATTTATGAGGTGCCAATTTAAGGGCCTTGGGGAAGATCCTAGGGTAAAGATTCTATCGAGTTTCTTCAAGCTTATGATGAATTAGAAGGCTCTAAGGAAATTCTTGGGATCATCTATGGCTTTGAACATAAGGAGATCCTCTATGGTTATCTTCTTGGAATTGATTCAATCACATTTTGATCAAGAGGAGGAGTATCATGGTAGGCATCATTGTTGGTCATTTATTTCACCAGCTTTTCAATGTCTTGAAGGGTGACTCTCACTTTTTTGAGGTTGTTTACTTGGGTGGTAAGAGATACAAGAAATCTTGTTTCAACTCTTCAATTTCGGCTAAAAGAGTGACATTGCTAGCCATTATAAGAGAGTGTCTTCTATGAATGAACTACACTTGACTCTGAAAGGGGATACACTAGATGATCACTTCAAACTACTGTCGCACCACGTCTTATGACCCAAACGTTAGATTCGACTGAGATGAGATGGATTATGATGACTCTATCATGTACGAGAAGGAGTTGACTTAGATTTTGAAGATGGCTCATGGTTTACTCCTTAACTCTAACTCGATGCATGGCCTATTCACGGTTACTCCTCAACGCTAAATGAATGTATGAATGCATAGTACTCTATCACCTTCTTTTGATTTGTCAATTTTTTTTTACTTTTTTCTAAGAAGGTAATAGAAGTACTTTTACAATTATGAGGTGAATTCAACAAAAGGGATCTAAAAGATTAACCATGTCTATATGAGACTCCCTGTATATATAGACTCTACGAGTTCAAAGGTTCAGCAAATAAAAGCACATCGATGCGAAATTTAAAAACACATAAGGTTCTACATTCTACTAAGAAATCGGCTGTTTGGTGTCTGAAGGAACATATGGTTCAAGACGGTTGGACCTATCACGTCAAGACTTAGTGACGATTGAGGTGGAGTCGTCTATCTGTGAGGTCCACTCGCCATTGGCTGGGACAGATGTTCATACCACATGACTTCTGGAGATAGGGCACCCCACTCTCACTGGCGTGAACACCCCCCGGGATTAGTCTCTAGTAAGAAACATGGTAACGTAGATATGTCTTTAAGAAGCCCCTCTCGAGTATCTGTAACATATCCATTTATGCCTAAGAAATTATTTGATATAATAAGATGGAATTACAAAAAATTTCAAGTTACGCCTTGGGACCCGGGGCTTTGGGGCCCACATGCCCTTTTTACGGACATTCAATGTCTTTAGTTTGTGGCATAGTGGTGAGTATGCTTGGCTAAGGGTAGTGAGTCTAGAAGCTCAAAACCAAATTAGAGAAGTCTCCACGGGCTCTTTTCGGGAGCTCACAGAACCACATTAGTCTCTAGCACGAAGGCAAATTGACAGCTAAGGATAAGAGGTCTCATATCTCGGGATTCGGCGGGGACGAGATAAGACAATATAGGTCAAAATGTCCCCCCACGTATAGCCGCCTCTACTTGTTCTCGTATGTAATTTCATAATTGTAATATCCAATTATAGCATTTATATTCTTGTTTAGACCAAAAACACTAAAAATAAGGGTAGGCTAGTTTTTAGTTAATGCACACATATTTTCCAATTTGAGCACGCCTGGGTGATTGCTTTATAATTTAATTGATTTTAATCTTTTTTAACAAGACATGCTTTTAGGTCTCTTGAGCTAAACAGGATTCTTAGTGATTTTAAAGCAATAATCATTTAGCATAGAATCACATAAATCCGAAAACATTTTTCTACTTAAAGTTGATTTAATTAAAAGTCGAATCATGAATTAGTCAATATTGCATGAATTGATTTAAAGCATCTCATATCGAATAAAGCAATTAAATCACATAAAGATGCAAAACTTACTATTTGAAGAACTCAAGATGGAGTTTTTGATGTTGTTGACCTCATTTGAAGTACCTTTCGTGCAATGTCGACAAGTTCTTAATTCAAAAGCTTGAAGAACTAATAAAAAAAAAAAAAAATAATAATAAAAAATAATAATAAATAAAATAATATAATAAAAATAAAAAATAAGAAATAATTAAGAATAATAATAATAATAATATTATTATTAGTATATATTAGTATTATGAGGATTATATTTATATTTAGTAGTATGAAGATTATTATTATTATTATTATTATTATTATTATTATTATTATTATTATTATTATTATTATTATTATTATTATTATTATTATTATTATTATTATTATTAAGTTTATAGCTGGATGTTAATGAAGGTTGGTTCAGAACTAATTTGGGGGAGAAAGAGGGAAAAGGGCATGATTTTCGATGTATGGCACATAAATCGAGAGAGTTAGGGGTTAGAGAGAGAAGGAGACGTGAAAAAAGTGAAGAAATGTGAATGAAGGTCAGGAAAGGTCGAGTATTTGTATGGGTTGAAGTGACGTTAGCGAGCGTCGTAGCGACGGAGGAGTGCCACAACGCTCAAGGTCGAGCGCCAGGGCGCCCCACCTGTGCCTAGGCGCTCGCCCTGTGCCATGGCGCTCGAGCTCCCTTTTTCTTGATTTTTACGCCACGAATCTCTGAAACTTCCATATTTCGTATATGCGTTTCTACGTTACAAAATAATACAAAATTCACACCCTTAAACCGATTTATTCGCTTCTATAGCCTAGAGTTTCCATATTCCGATCAAACCTTTGTTGAAGGTTCGTCGAATCTGGTCACCTTCATACGCTTAAATTATTTTCTCTATTGTCGAAAATTAAATTAAAAAGTAAACTATGAAATAAAATAAAAATGAAATGAAAATAAAAATAAAGATGGGAAAATTAAATAAAAGTGAAAAAAAAAGAAAATAAATGAAAATGAATTATAAAAAACAAAAACAAAAATTAGAAAATTATTTTAAGCGTATTTCAACCATCATAACTCATCATCAGTTAGCCATTTCCGTCAGCGGTTTTATTTATTTATTTATTTTCAATCAATTAACTTTCAGAAATTGAACATGTTTGCCACGTGGTACATGTTAATCATCAGCCGTTAGGTGGGACCAAATATAGGTGTCTACAGCTAGCCCCCTCTTTAACGGAGTTTGTAGAGACGACTAGTCAAAGTATTCGTTACCTGCAAAACAAAACGTTAGTATTACCTGTACTGGAATAACATTTCCCTCGGAAAGTGCTACGTTCCTTGAGGATGAGAGTCTTCTTCAGATGTTGTTTGATCGTATAGGAGATTCCGCGAAGGCGTCTGTATCATCCGGAGATTGGTTGTTGGAGATTGAGGTTGATCGTCTGACGATATAAACATTTCCACTTTAGACTTATTTTGGCTGTAGGGAAACACAATGATAAAATTCTCCGGAGCTTTAACATTGTAGATAGTTGGTTTGTCATTTTTTTACTTTCTTGACCTGATTCGACTTTCAGGGGCATTTTACTAATGATCTGATTCAACTTTCGGGGACATTTTGGTAATTTTGATGAAGAATGTTGGTTGAATTGCGGATGAGAATGTCGGAACATATAAAGAAAATCTTACTCGAAGATTGAAAATGAAGCCCCCCCAAGTGCAAACTAGGCCTTCGAAGGGGACCCCTAAATCGCCAAGTGGGCGCAATAGCGCAGCCTAGCGCTGTGACGCTCGTAGTGGGGCCCCTGGCTTCTCATTGGTCCACGTCAGCTTAGTTTGAATTTGTTGCTGTTTTTCTTGTGTTGTCCGTGCTCCTCACACAAACTCACACCTTCTTTCTTTACTCTTCTTCTTCTTCGAGCCTTACTCAAACCAAACCCCGAAACATTCATACTCCATTGAAGCTCCAGTAGAGCTTGAAGCTAGCATTTTTCTTAGAAATTTTTCTCTCCAACAATGTAAGTCCTCTCAACTTAGCTTGTTTTGCTATTTTTGTTCTTAAATTTTGCAATTTTACTCCACTTTCTCATGAAGTAGTGGTGAACACAAAATTGTGTTTTCTTGATTTTGTGCATGATTGTTGAAAATGACACTAATTCTTGCTTCTATGCGTGAAATGGACATAGGAAGTTATTTGGACCAAAACAAGTGAGTTTTGAGCAAGAAGTCCACTTGTTAGTTAGGGTATGAAGTAGTGAGGTAAAGGGTATGACTTTAAGTGAACGAATGAGGACTTGAATAATCCTGTTGAATTGTTGATGAGAATGCATTCCTTTCTCGAAAATGGCATGAATTGGATTTTTGGTGATTTTTGAGAATTTTCTTTATTTTTAGTTCATATGCTTCATATAGTTCATATGAACTCAAATGAACTAAATGATGATGATTGCACTATTTGGCTTCTTCGTGAATAAGCTTGATTCTTGTATATCAATGATGATGATATTTCAAAAATTAGCATGAATTAGCAACCAATTGTGGATTTTGGAACTAATTTTCGCAAAAATTGAACACTAACTTACATGGGTCATATAAGCTAGTTTAATTGTGTTAATATGAAAATTTTAGCCCATCTTTAGTCCTCATGAGTTAAAAGATGACTTGTGTGTTGTTTGAAATCAAAACAATGTTTAACACACATTGAAATGACTGAATCGAAAATAGGAGCTCGTGTTTCTAATTTTAGTTCAAAATTAGTTTTTCAAGCTCCTAAAATGTTCATTTTTGCAATAATCATGTGATTCTCCATTCTTGTCACTAGGAGCAAATATGGAAATTGCTTTGATGCGCATTTGCTCATGATAGCCCCCCTTTTCTTTCCAATTCTGAAATGATGCTCATATTGAAAAGAATGGCTGGAATTTTTGGTTTTGCTGGATGTTGTTAAGACTTTGAGTCCTCCAAAGTTTATTGCAGGTAGCTTTCTAACCATAACTAATGGTTTATTTGCAAGGGATGTCCATATACAATTGTTTCGATGCCGAAATTTCTACTCAAAATTCTTGAATTTTGCAAGTCTAGTTTAGACGACGATGTCATAGGGGTGGAGGACGTACGACAGGTGTACTCTAGAGGCATATGTGGGCTCCTGGGGAATGGCAACCCAGCATGCTGGCCTTTGATCATTCCCAGCACATTTCTCACTACCCCCTCTCGGGCCATTTAAGTAATTAACTCTCTTTTTTTCGTTTATTTCTTTCTTTTCTTTTCATGCATGCATTTTTTCTCATATTTTTCGTTTCTTTCTTCTTTTTTTCTCTTTTTTTTTCTTTTTTCTTTTCTTTTTCATTTCCACTCTCTCTCTCTTTTTTCTTCTTTCCTTTTTCATTTTTTTTTTCATTCTTTTCTCACGCATTCCTTTTTCCTTTCTTATCCAGGACGACCATCACCTGAGGGGGTTCAGGTAGAGTATCCTGTTCTTGGAGGGTTACGCCTTTCTTTAGGGGCAGCATGACCCCGATCTTCTCCGCATGCTTTCGGGATGCGGATTTAATGACTTCTTCCGCGGCCTCCAGGCCCTCGAGAAGGTGAAGAGCTCACGCATGCTCATTCTTTGCCTCCTAGAGTGGTGGTGGGACACCACCAACTCCTTTCACTTCTCATAGGGTGAGATGACCATCACCCCATTTGACTTTGCCATCCTTACTGGCCTTTCTTTCTCCCTTGCTCTTGATTAGAGGATAATGGTGAATAAACTCATGAATTTCTTTACCCCATTCTCGGTTGAAGTCAATGACAAGCTCACTCCCCTTCACACCACTACACAGTAGCTCCTAGGGCCATTCTGTAGCAAACTAGGCACAGGAACGTCCAGAATTTGATGGAGCCTCCTGCTAACATTCCCACATATACTCCAAGGAACTTGTACGGGAGGTGCAAACGGTATCATCATTCCACCTGCATAAATGGATTCTTACTCTTGCTGACAAGAGATTCACATTTGATGGACAGTCTCGTGGTGAAAAATCAAAACCATGTTCTATTCGGAAGATACCCCCTATATTCGTGTGGCTGGTTGGACCTTGCTGACATTTTACTGCCCTTCTAGAGTGATAAGGCAGTTCAGTAATCAACAACTGATTCTAGACCATGATACATTAAGACCTGAGAATAAGCATGCGCTATTAGGGCATTGCAAAGAGCTGGGAAAGGAATTAGGAGAAGCGTACAAGGATTGTTGTGACTTCACTTCCCGAATGCTATGAAAAGGAATCTAAACATTACTTGATTTGGATGCATGCAAAATCTATGTCCATTCGTGCAGAGGCTCATAAATATGAAAGGAAAGATCATGGATATGCTAAGAATAAGGTACAGGAGAAGCCTAAGATCACCTCTATTAAGGACAGGCTCGGTCCAAAGAAGGTGCCTGTTTGGCAAAGACTTGAGAAACTATTCCTATTGAAGATTCATGATGCTGCTCCTAGAAGGAAAAGGCCAAGAGAGTAGAAGGACGTCAAGGGGAAGGGGAAGGGAATGGCGGAAGAGGTCCCAAGATAGAAGAATTGGGTACCCAAGAAGAAACTTGAAGCGGGGGAGAGTTCAAAGACTAAGAAGGACAAGCAAGAAGAACCTAAAGCTAGTCAGAGAAAATTGCTTTGTTGTTTCACAAACTTATTCGTTTATTATTAATTTAATGAATAAGGCCTGCATGCCATGGTTTGCTCAAATAAACATTTATATTATGTTTAATTAAGCTTTTAGAATTGGTCATGCTTTCAAATAATTCATTTATTTTTATTAATTCATGGCAAATAAAACAATATTCAAAAAATGAATCTTTACATTTTTAAAAAAACAAATATATTTCATGTTTATTTCAGCAAGAAATTAAAGTACTGTAGAGGAGAGGGATTTTTATTTAATAAATGGGTCGAACCCCAGGTCTAGGCTGCCTACGTATCCTTTCGGAATCATCCCAAACGTAGTTTTGGTAACTCCATGAGTATGGTTTAGACATAATATATTTTTAGTTAATCCACGTTGGTGAGAATATAAAACTTGTTCCATTCATGTCCATTAGTGCAATTGCACCTCCTGGAAGTATTTTCTTAACAATATAGGGCTCGACCTAGTTCGGGCGAAATTTCCCTCTAGGATCCATGAATGTCTTATGTAATGCCTTGAGAACCAAGTCACCTTCTTTGACATGATTATCGAAATTACTTTCAATCCTCTTTTGATAGACTTGCACATGAATTAAGGCTTTCAAACGCTTTTCATTTAGAAGGACCAAACCATCATATCACGCCCGCACCCATTCAGCTACAAGAAGTTCTTTTTCTGATACTATTCTCGGCGAGGCGGTCTCAAGTTCAATTTGTTGTACTGCTTCCATTCCGTGTACCAAAGAGAAAGGAGTTTCTCCAGTAGAGGTCTCAATGGAAGTTTATACCCCCATAAGATGAAGGATGGCCTTGATGTTCTTATTTTCGAAAAGATGAACTTGATGTTCTTATTTCCTACTTCGACTACTCCATTTGTTTGAGGTCGATATGCAGATGATTTGTGTTGCTAAATTTAATATTTTATAAGGAGTTATTCGTATTCACCCTTAAAATGAGTTCCATTATCGGTATATTGGTTTCGATGAATCATGCCACATGTTTGGCTTGCAACACACGGTATGAAGCGGCTTCTATCCATTTGGTGAAGTAATCGATTGCCACCAATATGATAACATGGCCTCCATGACCGAGAGGTGTAACATTTCCAATTATATCGATCCCCCATGTTGATAACGGCCATGGAGATGATAGGGGGTAAAGCAGGGACAGAGGCATATGCTGACCATTTGTATATTTTTGGCACTAATCGCAATGTCTCACATATCTATTGCAATCATCCTCCATAGTAGTCCAATAATACTGTTGTTTAATGATCTTTGAAGTTAACATTCGAGCCTCCATATGAGTTACACACACGCCTGCATGTATTTCATTCATAAAATTTTACACCTCTTTAATGTCTATACATCGAAAGGGTAAGCCACTGTAATGTCTTTTATATAAATCTCCTCATTGAATGATGTATTGGGAGGCTAAGAGCCTTAAGGCTCATTTTTCTTTCTTCGATGTACCGGCAGGGTATTGTTGATTTTCTAAGTAACTTTTGATGTCACTATACCAAGGCTCCTTCTTTGTCAGGTCATTCACCTCGTTGTCTTTTTTCAACCATGCAAACATAAGCTGGTTCCTTTCTTCGTTCAACCACCAAGGGCATTTTAGTCAAAGAGCTTGGGATGCGGACCATTGACGCTAACTTAGCTAAAGCATTGGCGAATTGATTATCCTCCCTTTTTAGGTAGGTTTATTCGATTTCCTTGATTTGTGAAGTAATTTGTTCCAGGTGAACATGATATGGATCCAAACTTTCACTTCTAACTTTGCATCTTCCGGAGATTTGATTGATGATTAATGAAGAATCCCTGTGGAGCCATAGTTTATGAACTATCAAAGCTACTGTAGTTTTGAGCCCTATTATGGAATCTTCATATTCAACGGCGTTGTTGGTCACATCAAAGTCTAATTTTCCTGATATGGGTGTACGCTCCTCTTTAGGTGAAACAATTAGGACACTGACCCCACATCCTTGATTATTAGAGGCATCATCAAAGTATAAGAACCAGCTTTCTTATTCGATCATCATTAATTCTTCATCGGGAAATTTGTAGTCCTTAGGTTGAGGTTCATCAGGAGAGTCAGCTAGTAATTCAGAGACTAAGCTACTTTTTATGGATTTTTGTGACACGAATTTATGGTCCAATTCGGCCAACATGATTATCTACCTCGATATTCGCCCATTTACTGCGGGCTTGTCGAAGAGATATCTGAGTGGATCTCTTTTGCTGACTAAGTGAATGGTGTGAGTGAGCAAGTAATGTGTCAACTTCTTGGTAGACCACACCAATGCAAGCACAACTTTTCGATGTTAAAACACTTTTCTTCATATTGTAAGAACATTTTGCTTGAGCAATAAATGACATTTTATTTTCATTGATTTATTGTGCTAGCATAACTCTTGCAGCAGTTTGAGTGACGGTCAAGTAAAGTCTCAAGGGATGCCCTGAAGTTGGAAGTACTAAAACAGGCCCATTTATGAGATACTCCTTGATTTTATCAAAAGCTTGTTTACAATCGTCATCCCATTCCTTCGGAGCATATTTCTTTAATTTTGTGAAGATGGGCTTACATATCATTGTATGTTTTGAAATGAACCTACTTATGTACTGGAGCCTACCCAAGAATCCTTGAATTTCCTTCTCGATTTTTAGTGGTTTTAGATACATGATGGCTTTGATTTTTGTTGGATCAATTTCAATTGCTGTTGCGCTAACCACGTGACCTAGAAGCTTTCCCGACGTAATCCCAAAGGCACATTTTTGAGGATTGAGTCTCATGTTGAAAATTTGGAGTAGGAGTCTTTCGAAGAAGTTCCTCAAGGCAAGGGTATGTTCACTCCTTTCCTTGGCTATTACTATCATGTCATCCACATACACCTCTACTTCTTTATGTATCAGATCATGGAGAAGCGTAGTTGCAGCGCATTGATATGTGGCACTAGCATTCTTTAAACCAAATGGCATGACTATTTAGCAATATAACCCCCATGGAGTGGTGAACGTTGTATTTTCCATGTCTTTCTCGTCTATTTTGATTTGATTGTAGCCGGCATAACCATCCATGAAGAAGAAAAAGGTATGGTCGGCCGTGTTATCAATAGGCACATTGATGTGAGGCAATGGGAAGTCATCTTTTCGACTAGCCTTGTTCTAGTGCCGAAAGTCCACACACATCCTTACTGGACAACCTTAATGAATCCCACCTTTAATTGCTTTATTACCTCTTCTCGATCTTTTAGTTTAACCTCTGCTTTATCCTCCTAAGCTTTTGCTTAATAGGCTTGGCCCCTTGCTTCAGAGGGATGGTATGCTTAGCTATATCTGGATCAATCCCGGGCTTATCTTCGTAGGACCATGCGAATACATCTTTGAATTCTTTGAGTGTCGCGATGAGTTCTGTCCTTTGTTGACGACTAAGTGTAAGACCAATTTGTAATTCTTTAGGAGTGTTGTTGTCAGAAATGTTGGTCTTTTCAGTCTCCTCTATTATTGGAAATTTTCATTTTCCTCTACAGCCTTTATTATTTTATTATTGTTTTGAACTTTAGTTTGTGAAACAAAGTAATCATATAGAGGGGAAAGGGAGTAAGGAGATGAAGACGAGGAGTATGCAAATGAAGTCATATTATCAAATTCATCGAGCATGACATCAAAATTTGCCTTAGTGGCAAAATATAGGAGGGACAGACTCCTTCACAAGCTTATTAATAATCATAGAGTTCCTAGGACTAGACATCTTAATATTACTAGAATCAAACTCGGAATCAGACTCAGTTTCAGACTCGTTGAACATTAGGCCCTCTGCTATGGTGAAGTCCATGATCTTCCCTTCCGACATAGTGATCTTCATGGTCTTGCGCAATCCTCTAACCACTTGAATTGCAGGAGTGATAAGCTCCGTTGGATCAAACGATTCAGTATTCATAGCCATGAGTACCTCTTGTTCGGTTGGTGGAGCAAGTTCTAACCCGAAGAGCAATCCAAGTCCTTGTACATCAATGTCATCCAATTCGGATTTCCCTTATGTGATTGGTGTGGTGGATACCTCGTTCTATTAGCACCATAGAACAGTTCAGGAAATTCATAATAGGGGAAGTTCTCCCCTTCTTTTAAGAATTTCCCATTAAAGTTGAGATAGTAGGGGCGGATCTTAACACCAGTGGAAAAAAACCTTTTTGATGCGGTTAAAAGACCACCTTTTGCTTCGTTTTTTGACCGCAGCATATTCCAGAAAAGCATAAGGGTAAAAACTTTATGCTGCGGTCATTTGGCGAAGCATAAAGGAGGTCATCTAAACAACTGCAGCATAAAGTCCAATTCCCACCAATTTTTTTGAGACTTTATGTTTCGATTTTTTAAAATGACTACAACATAAAGTTTTTTTAACACCAAAATTTAAGACTTTATGTTGCGGTTGTTATGTATGAGCGCAACATAAAGTATAATGCTTTTAACTTCGTTTTTTTGGGTTTTTTTTTAAAATAAATAAAACTTTATGCAGCGATCATATAACGCAGCATAAAGTCAAAATGACCACAGCAAAAAACTTATATGCTGCGGTTCCTTAATGACCAAAGCATATACTTTCCCAACAAATATAATATGGACCATATGTTGCGGTTCTTTATTTTTTCCAAAGAACCGCATCATATATAGTGTAGCATATATCAATTTTTCCACTAGTGTAATGTCTCCATCTTTTATAGTCGTTTTCTGTTTTTGGAGGTCTTTATAGTCTTCCGGGTTGGGAAGTATCCCAATCTGAAACTATTGTTTTTAGGTTGGAGGCTAAAAAGGGCAGCAGCAAGAGCCCTCCTTCATTCCATGCTTATTCCGGGAGAGTAGCCTTTGTTACGAAGCTGAGCATTAACAAATAAACTTTAATGAGGATCAAAGTATAAAGGAGCTTTGTCTCCTTCTTCAATGGCAGCAATTGATAATCCCCGAAAGTCTTCATTGTTAGCATTATGCTCAATGTTGATGATGGGTTAATCGGTAGCCTGGATCCTCATTGTTGGAGACGCATCGATAGTGATTACAACCCCTTCTAGCATGAACTTGATTTTCTGATGAAGAGTGGAGGGAACCGCTCCTAGTTCATGGAGCCAAGGCCTTCCTAAGAGAAGGTTAAAGCTAGTTTTAATGTCCATAACATGGAACTGAACCTTCTTCTCGACCAGTCCTGTAACTAAGTTGAGCTATATGACTCCCATAGTGTCCCTTCTTGTGTTGTCATAGACTCGAATAGCCTCATTACTAGCATGGAATTCTCCTTGCAACACCTTGATCTTTCGAGCGGTTCTTAAATGGCACACATTGATGGCCAAGCCATTGTCAATCAAGGTGATAGGTATGTTGAGTTGCCTACTTATGACGATGATGTAGAGAGCTTTGTTATGGCTTGACTCTTAACAGCCACATTTTCCTCTTGAGGTGGAGGAGGTGGTCGAGTGATTGGATCGAAGTAGAAGCTTTCTTCTTCAAACATGAAGATGGCAAGAGGATTGGTTTGGATATTGAGCTTCTTTCCTTCGGGTGAAATGGGGAGCCTTCCATCTTCAACCATGTCTTGTAAGAGATTTATGAGAGTCCAACATTCTTCGGTAGTGTGACCTCTACGTTGGTTATATTTGCAGTATTTGTTGGTATCTCATCGTAACGATCTCTTTTCTGGAGTAGGTTCCGGAGTGGGCTCTACTAGATTGATTTTTCCCTTCAATTGGAGCCTCTCAAAAGTTTGAGTATAGGTCATACCCAAGGAAGTATACTCTCATCAGTGGCAGAAAGGAGCCTTAAACTCTTTCACAACATTGATGTTATTGGAAAAGGATGCCCATTTTGAATTACTAACCTTTTGGTTGCTGGTCCATCTTCCTTTTCAACTTTCTTTGTTGAGGTTGTCCTCAATTTTGATCCCAATGTGATAGACCTTTTCAAAGGTGTAAAGGCCTAAATATTTGAGATGATTTTTGTATTTTGGGAACAAGTTAATAATGAAGAACTTAAGTTGCTCTGTTTTGGGTGGCGTAGTCACCATTTGTGCAGCAACTTCCCCACAATGAGATTGGTAGGAGGTGAATCCTTCCTTTTCTTCTTGTTTGAGGATTTCAAGATCCCTTTCACAGGCGGTAGCTTGAGGATTCTCCTTGTAACGAGTCATGAAGCCATGTGCTATGTCTTCCCAAGTCGAGGTGTCTTTGTCGGGGAGCGAGAAGAAACATTTCTAACATTCGGGCTTAAGAGTCATAGGGAAGATCCTTGGATAGAGCCTTAGATTGATCTTCTTCACTTCCATGTAGACCTTATAGCCTTTGAAAAAGTATTTCAGATTGCCAGCAGCCTTAAATTTCGGGAGTTCAACAATGGAGAACTTTTCCGGCAAAGTATTGATCAAGTTCTAATCGAGATTTGGAGGATCAAAGTAAGAGACTTAATCAGTGACCCTTCAAGCTACCTTTTCCATATAATGGATAGTGTATCTTCCATTTTTGAGGTCGTTCACCTCAACTCTCATTACTCCAAACGCTCAAGTAAATTGGACCAATTTGAGGGTCATCTCATTGATCGTGCTTGTGAGGTCTTGATTGCCCGTTATTGAATTGGATCGTGTTATTTCTTCTTGTACTTGAATGTAAACCAGAGTGTCTTTTCAAACTAATCTCGAGCCTCGCTTCCTAGTCCAAATAGGATATGTCGACTAGGTTCGTGCACGACCTATCCTGTGATATTAGATTTTTAGAATTTTCACTTATTTCAATGACTCGACCTTTAGGTCATATGCAAGACCTATCATGGTTGCTTCCTAACTCTATATGAATGCATGATGCATAGTATTCCATCATCCCCTTGATTTTTTTTATTAAGGGGAAGATGAAGATACTTTTTACAAGATGAATACAACCTATGGGGATCTATATGAAACTTTAGTCAATGCAATAAGCAACCATGGTCTATATGCGACTCTCTAGGTGAAACTGGCCATGAGAAGGCTAGACTCCCAAAAATAATATCCACACAAGCATAACACATAAGATCATGTAGCACATCGCACACAACAACACATCTATATATGAGGTGAAGTCCAACCCTAACCAAGGTTCTAAGAGGCAACTAGAAGTAAGGCTTTAGGTGTCCAGAAGGTACCATGACTAGGGTGTGTCCAACTATCCACACTGCAACTTTGTGGTAATCAAAGTGGGATATCCATTATGAATCACATAGGTCATCTGATTCACGCATCATGGTTGGAATGGACATTGATTAAGGAGTGGCCTTAGGTAGGTCACCTAACAATCCTTAACGTCGGCCCCCAGGGGTGTCTCTATCATAGAACATACTTTAAGAGACATGAATCCTAAAGAAAAACCCTCACATGGGAGTTGCATGCATTATGCCAAGAAAAATAAAATTCAATATTATAACGATGAAATTACGAGAATTTTTAGTTTCGTCCATTTTCCTTTAAAAATAAGGAGTATCCCAGTGAAGTTGCCAAACTGTGGACCCAGGGCTTTGAGGGTCCACGTGCCCTTTTTACGGGCATTGAATGTCTCTAGTTTGTTACATATTGTGAGTATGCTTGGCTTAGGGAGTAAGTCTAGAAGTTTAAAACCCAAGAAGATAAGTCGCCACCGTGCTCTTTTCGGGAGCTCACAGAACCCCATTAGATCTAGCACGAAGGCAAATTGACAACCAAGGAAAAGAAAGTCTCATGTCTCTGGATTCGGGGACGAGGGTAAGGACAATGTAGGTCACAATGTCCCCCCACGTATAGCGGCCTATACTTTGAAAGTGCAAGTGACACTCAAGAGGGGGGTGAATTGAGTGTTTTAAGGTTGTTGTAAATTTTTTGATTCATTATAAGAACAGTTTAAAACCAGTTCTCAAGAAGCGGAAATAATAATGCAATAGAATAAATAACACCAAGATTTAACGAGGTTCGACTTCTAATAAGTCTACATCCTCCACTCACTCACTCTTTTATTAATCAACTAATAATAACAAAAGAATTACACTCAATCAATTATGCACCTATGCACAATATGATTCCCCAACTTCCACCTATGGAAGTTCGACTTAACCCTCAACTATGAAGGTTCCAATGAAGATGATCCTAGATCATCTTCCCCAATAAATTGAACTCAAATAATGCTCAAATTACAACACTTTGTCTCTCAATAACAATTAGCCTAAACGCTAACAAAAGAGAGAATATAAAGACCTTAATGTGGCTATGAGGTTTATGCGAGACTAAGACTTAGAGAGAACTTTTGCAATTCGTAATCTTCAGTTCGTTGTTCGTGCAAAAGTTATTCTGGTTCTATGCTAGCAGATATCCTTAAATAAGCCTTTGGCTAGTATGTTATATAATCTTGCAAGAGAATATTTCCCCGGAATTACTTCCATAATTCCAATATTTTCCCTACTGATTTTATTTGAATTCAAATAAAATCAACACAATATCATATAACATACTTTCCATACTTAAGAATATTTGCCTTGCATACGAATCCCAGCATCCGTGTTATTATTATTATTTTTTTTGAAAATAATTTTACGTTGAAAGAAACTTTCCTAAAATACGAATGTATGAAGTAAACTCTAGGGGACTGGTTCAGCATTGTTCCCAGACTGTTCTAGTCATCCAAGTTTACTTATAATTATGTATGCAAAGTAACTTAAGTTCCTTGTCTTCCATAATTAGTGCTTCTCTGTAATCTCAATCTTTATAGTGAATTTGTAAGCCTTCATACCACTTACATTGCATCTATGACCTAAGATTTAGACTCTATAAGCTTGGTCTTCATGCAAACTTTAAGATTTTTCTTCTCGAGCTTTACCTTGTCATCATTGAACTTGTTTCTTTAGTACCTGCACATGCAAACAGAAACTTGCATACAATATAATAGTTCAATGCGGTTTGTCATCATTCAAAACTAAAGTTAGGAACTCAACAAATTCCCCCTTTTTGATGATGACAAACCATGAAGTTCTCCCTACAAATAATATCATTTGATATTTGGAACTTTTCAAAAAATTTGAATTCTTTAGAATTCAATTTTATGGTCTCAAACTGTTCTTGTAGATTAAGCATCATTTACAAGTAAACCAGTTCACAACTAACTGACAACAGTTTAAGAAAAAGTTTTCTAAGTACCCAGGGTAAATACTAATTAGACACAGAGCTCTTAGACTTAAACATGTATTCGCAATAAGAACATCAATAAGTTCATCATACTTGTTTTCAAGCAAACAAGCATTTGGGATGATAAGAAGTAAAATGCTTTGAATACATTTACTTCCAGACCCTGTAGGTCTGTCACCACTAGCAAGACTATCAATCTTGCTTCCAGTTGCTGCAACACACACAAATTAGTAATATTCATCAGACCTGCTTCCCCCTAAATTAGGTAGAAGAGATCAGAACTTCACACCTGCTTTTTGGCATCATCAAAACAATCAAAGCATAAAAGCATTTAAACAAATAACTTAAACACAATTAGTAGTTAAACTACTAATTATATAAAGTTCAGCTAAATAGGTAGCTCTAACAAGATTCTAGAGATGCTGATTCTACCAATTGTTCCTGCCAAAGTGCCAAACTTACTTGTCTTGAAAGTTATTACAGACCAGTATTAAACCAAATTACAGAATAACAATTTCTTTTGAAAATGGAAGGGAGAAACCACAATAGGAGTTCAATAAAAGGAGGGGTTAGCAGCAATAGGATAAAATAAGAGGAAATAAAGGAAATCAATCAGCTCCAGAGTCTTGTTCAGTCTCATCATCATCTTCTTCATCTAAAGCACTTGCATCATGTTCTTCATCATCCTCTTCCTCATCCTTCTCAAAAATTAGTTCAACATCCTCATCGTCAGAATCACCTAGAGCTTATGATGTCTCTTCCTTGTCTTCAGAATCCTCACCACCAATTATACCAGCTTTATCAAGATGAACCTCAATTCTTCTGTAGGATTCCTGAAGTGCAGCACATAGTGTAGTGACACCATTTACCAAATTTTGCATGAGCTGATTCTGGTCATTCAGCTACTTTACCAAGGCATAGGTTTCCTGAACTGTGTTTGTACTGGTCTCAGCAAGACCAGCATCATCCTTCCATTCATCCTTCATTTTTAACACACCACCTGCATATGTCATGCCTATTGACCTATTATTTGATTGGTGAGATGTGACATGGTGCGATAATCTCCCACCATATGTATCTTCCAATGACCAAATACTAAGGTCTTCCATCCTCCATAGGGCAGAGCATGATTAGCTTTCTCCATATAGCAGATCATATGACCTAACATCATAGCAGGGAGGTTGACAGGAATGTATTCAATGAGACAGTAAATGAGAACATTGTCCATCAACCGTACACTCATGCGGCCTTATTCTCCAGGACACACAATCTTTGAGGCTATAGTATGGAATATACTCATGATTAGCTCCATTAATTGGCCAATGGTGGACCCCTTCTCGCTGTCAGGCGTACCAATAAAGAGTCTGGTCTGAATCTGTTCCGCTGTGACTCCCTTTAAAAAAGGCCAATGTTCTCTGGAGTAAACATCAAGTCCCTTTGTTGAAACTTTGGGAATCTCAGCTAATTTCTTTTCAGAAAAATTTATGGGAGTATCTTTGACAAAGGAGAAATAGGATCCATCATCTTTAGTATGCAGGTGTGAGTGAAATTCTTCAACAAGGGGCATGAAAACATCTAAATCTTTTGCAAACAACACAGACCATTTCTTTAAATCTAAAGCCTCCTTAACCTTAATCAAGAATTTTTGTGCAACCCAACTCTTTGCAACAGAAAATCCTACTAGAATTTGTCTATCTTTCAGATTATATAGAGGTTTAGGGGTAGTGCACTTACTTTTCTTAGATTTAATGCTTGAAGAGATCAGAACATCAAATTGCTTTACCTTTTGCCCTGTTGGGGGCTGGTCTGGTTGTGCATTTTTCATGATCGCCTTCCCCTTGTACGCTTCTTCACCCTTTCTAACAACTGCCTTCACACGAGCACCCTTGCTTGCTATTTTCTTTGTGTTCTCTTTCTCAATAGCTATATCAACTTCCTCTTCTTCTTCATACCTTCCTTGTTCTTTGATTTCTCAACTGGTTTGGGAATGGTTTTAGGCGTGAGTGTTTTGGATTTTGTGATTAGTTGGTTAGGTGCCTTCTTCTCATCTTTCTTAACCGTTTTTTATGATAGTTTCTTAGTGCTTACTTTGTTTTCCTTCACTTCTTTTGCAACAACATCCTCCATTGGTTCAATTTCCCTTTCTTTAAATTCAACTTCTTCTTCCTCAACTTCTTCTTCATCTGACTTTGATTCTGTCTCAGATTCCTTCTCATGTTCAGATTCTTCAACAACCTCTAGTTCTTTGGATTTTGAGGTCTCTATTGGTACAGTAGTTGATTCTTTGGATTTTGGTATGGGTGGCTTTTTGGCAGTGGTTGATTTTGTGGATGTTGGTGTGGAAGATTTGGTGGTTTTGGCGATTAATTTTGGTGTAACCGTTTTTGTGGTTTTTTTGTGGTGGATTTTGGTGTGGGAGGTCTTATATTAAGGGCTTTTGAAGTTTCAGACTTGATGTTCTTTCTAATCAACGACACTTCTTCCTCTTCATTAACTTTCTCCTCCACATCTTCTATCACAGACTCAATTACCTTGTCAACCATCTTCTTTGTTTTCTTCATTTCAATTTCAGGAGATTCACTAAGTTCTTTCTCAACCAATCGTGTGCTTCTTCTTTTCGACATGATGAGACTGAATATTTCCTCTGCTTTGAGCACAAATAAAAACTTTGAACAATGTGAGTGACAGAAAGCAGAAGAATTTAGATGATTTAGGTTTTTGTGTTAGAGAAATATAATTGAGAGAATTTATAAAAGAGAGAAACAAAACTGAGGAAATGAAATGAAGAAGGAAAGTATGATCAAAAGCAAATATTTATAAAAGATTTGAATCAAAACGGTCATCTTTAGAATATTTGAAGGATATTTGTCCGTTCAACCAAAAAGGCAGTTGCCATAAATATGATCGTCATAACATTTATTTCCAAAAATTTGAATTTTTGAAAATAAACTGACTGACTAAAATAACCCCCTCATGAATCCGGTTACCTAATGGTCTGCAATTGGTTTGTGCCAACTTACTCTTTACAAGATTTTGCTAAGGTACTTGAGTACTAAATTGATCAGCTCAGCATCGCATAAGAAATTTGTGAGACCTCAATAGCATTAACAAAACAAAACAATATATAGATAATGACATTATTTGCCTAGCCAAAGGGACAAGTCAAGACTTAAGAGCTCATTGTCTAATTTTAATCATACCCAAAAAGTTATGAAGCTTGATGAACATTTCTCTACTCAAAGGTTTTTTAAAGATGTTAGCTAGTTGAACTACTGACCTACAAAATTCCACTTCTACATTACCTTTTTCAACTTTTTCCCTTAGAAAATGATGCCTAACCTCAATATGCTTGGTTTTAGAATGGTGGACGGGATTTTTCGAAATATTGATTGCACTTGTGTTATCACATAAAATGGGAACACTTCTGAAACAAATCCTAAAGTCCTTTAGTTGTGACCTTATCCACAAGAGCTGAGCACAACACAAAGCAGCTGCAATGTACTCAGACTCTACTGTGGATAAGGCAACAAAATTTTGTTTCTTAGATCCCCATGAGATCAGGCAGGAACCTAAGAAGTGAGCCATTCCAGAAGTACTCTTCCTGTCCACAATAAAACCAGCAAAGTCTGCATTTGTGAACTAGAAGATAACCTCGATTTTGCGACGGACTAATTCCGTCGCAAAAATGGAAAAGTCCGTCGCAAAAAGCCGTTTGCAACGGAATTCCGTCGCAAACGGTCCCTCGCTAAATTTTTTGTCGCAAATTTCCATTATTGCGACGGAATAATAGAAGTTTGCGACGGAAAATTCCCTCGCAAAATTAGGGAATTTGAGATGGATAATTCCCTCGCAAACGACATATTTTGCGACGGAAAATTCCCTCGCAAATTTGCGACGGAATATTCCGTCGCAAATTCCCTCACAAACTTCAACAAAAATATAATAATGCACTTTTGCTACGGAATATTCCGTCGTAAGAAAGTTGACGGATTTTTGAATTTTTAATGTTTCGATTGCTTGTTTGTATTTGTGCCTGTGAACCTGTATGATCTGCCTGTGTATCCTATAAGATTCATAATGCTACCTTTTAGATAGCACGAACACAGAGCATCAGTACCATTGAGATATCTTAAAATGCTCTTAACATCCTTTAGGTGAGATTCTTTAGGGTTGCTTTGAAATCTTGCACACAACCCTACTGAAAACACTATATCTAGCCTACTGGCTGTTAAGTAGAGCAATGAGCCAATCATACCACTATACAACTTACCCTCAACACCCTTTCCCTTCTCATCAAGGCTCAATTTTGTAGATGTTGGAATGGGTGTTTCATAGGATTTGTTGTCTTGCAAGCCATATATTTTCAGCAACTCCTTGAGGTACTTCTGCTGATTAATCATAATTCCATCCTTGGTTTGCTTGATTTGACGTCCTAGAAAGAATCCAAGTTCTCCCATCATACTTATTCCAAATTCCCTTTTCATCAAATCTGCAAACTCATTACACATATCAGGATTAGTAGCTCCAAACAAAATATCTTCTACATATATCTGGACCACTAGCACATTAGTTCCCTTTTTCTTCAAGAATAGTGTCTTGTCAACTGAACCTCTCTTATATCCATTTTCTAAAAGAAAACTGGAAAGCCTCTCATACCAAGCTCTGGGAGCTTGTTTGAGACCACAAAGATCTTTGTCAGGTTTAAAAACATGGTTTGGTAAGTCACTATCCTCAAATCCAGGGGGTTGTTCCACATATACATCTTCTTTCAAATAACCATTAAGAAAGGTTGTCTTAACATCCATTTGAAAGAGTTTGAAGTTCATATGAGCTGCAAAAGCAATTGAAATCCTGATTGCCTCAAACCTGGCTACTGGAGCAAAGGTTTCATCATAATCAATTCCTTCTTGTTGATTAAACCCTTGGACCACTAGCCTAGCCTTGTTCCTGACTATAATACCCCCATCGTCCAGTTTGTTCCTGAACACCCATTTAGTTATAATAACAGACATGTTTTCCTTCCTGGGTTCAAGATGCCATACTTGATTTCTCTCAAACTGATTGAGTTCATGTTGCATGGCTAGAACCCAATCTGGATCCATTAAAGCAGTCGGCTAACTCCCAGCTGCTTTAGCAACCCCAACAATTAGTTGGTTCAACATTTGAGAGAAAGGAATAGAAAGCACAAAATTTTTGTAGAGTTGAATTCCTTGTTTGCACCCCTTTGTTAATATCACTAATGATAAGATCAGAGGGATGGGAAGGCTTGTACTTGAAGGATTTGTTCATATCAAGATTTGCATTGGTACCTTCTAATGTTCAACTGGTTCCTGTACTGATTCCCCCTGTTTCATTGTTGCTTTGAACAGGTGAACCTGGTTCCATAGTGTTTTGAGCTGCATTGTATTTATGTTGTTGAGCCTCTGAGTCACTATTTCCTTCTCTTACCTCATGAGCTTCTTGAGTTTGTGCTTGACTAGACTCTTCCTCTCTAGGAGAGTTGTGTGGTGAGTCTGGTTTAGCACCTTCTACTTCTTTAGCTCCTGTAAAGTTTAGCATGCCAATTTCGAATTCATCATCATCATGTACTTCCTCTCTATGTGTAATCAATACACATACGGCAACTTGTGACGACTGTAATGGGAATTAATTCATTTTTTTCATATCGAACAACAGTGGTCCCAACTTTCTTAGGTACTACCTGAACTGGACTGACCCATCTAGAATCAGGAACAGAATAAATAATACCAGCATCAAGTAATTTAATGACCTCTTTCTTAACAACTTCCTGCATGTTAGGATTCAAATGACGCTGACCATGTATGCATGGTTTATGACCATTCTCTAAGTGAATACAATGCATGCGAAAATCAGGACTAATACCAGTTAAGTCATCAATAGTGTAACCAATAGCCTTGTTATGACATTTAAGCATAGATAACAATTTCTAAAGTTGACTACCGGTAAGTGAAGCTCTAACAATAACAGGATATAGCTCATTTTCATCTAGAAATGCATATTTCAATTTAGAGGGAAGAGGTTTCATCTTAGGTTGTGTTACCTACTTTACCGAACAACCATCCTGGGGCAACTGCAGGAATTGACAGTTGCTTCCTGAATCGGTATCCATTCCTGAAAGGGCTTGAATTAATTCATTTGATTTCTTATGGCCTTCACCTGAAATCACATCCAAACACAAAATAGCCTCCAGAAGATCCTTTTTAAGGGATCGAGGCAAGTCATCATAAACAATCTCTTGAATTATATCAATTCTATAACATGATTGCTCTAACATAGGACTCTTTAATGCACTATCAAGGTTAAAAGTAACCTTGTCATCGCCTACAGAAAGAGTTAAACTACCATTCTTTTCATCAATGATAGCTCTTGCAGTATTTAAGAATGGTCTACCTAAAATAATAGGGATGTGTGCATCCTCCTCCATAACCAACACTACAAAATCAACGGGAATAAAAACTTCCTAACTCTTACCGGGACGTCCTCCAAAATACCTTTTGGGTATTTCACAGACTTGTCCACCATCTGCAAGGTAATGTTAGTAAACTTCAAAGAACCCATATCTAATTTCTTACAGATAGACAACGGCATAGCACTGACACTGGCCCCTAAATCACATAAAGCCATATCAATAAAAAGTAGACCAATGTTACAAGGTATCAAAAATCTTCCGGGATCCTTGAGTTTAGGTGGAGACTTATTCTGAAAAATAGCACTACATTCTTCAATTAAAGCAACAGTCTCTACTGAACTCAATTCCCGCTTCCTGCTCAATATGTCTTTTAAAAACTTAGTATATGTAGGTACCTGCAGAATCAAGTCAGCAAAGGGCACAGTAACCTGCAAATTTTTAACAATATCGAGAAACTTACGAAAATGATTATCATTCTTACTTCGATCTACACTATGCGGGAAGGGTAGTGGCACCTTGGGAGGTGTCAATGTATCAACTGGCTTATCAGCTACCGGGACTCTCTTCTTCGTGGCATCTTTCTCCTTAGAAGGTGTTGGCTCTGCAATCTCCTCAATCACCACATTGCTGGTCTTGCCAGTCTGCACTCCTATCTCTGGATCAGCATCATCAATGGGCATCTTAGGACCTTCATAGTGTGTCCCTCTTCTGGTAGTGATGGAGTTGCAATTCTCTCTTTGAGCTGGTGGATTTGGTTGAGGAGGTAGTTGACCCTGCTGCCGCTGAGCTGTGGACTGTGCAATCTGAGCTAGCTGGGTTTCTAGTTGCTTATTGTGAGCCTGCATTGCCTCCATATTCTTCTGCATCTGCAACATCATATTCTTCAGCTCTGAAATTTCACCACTAGGTTGAGCTGGTGGTGCTGGCAATGGCGGTCTGCTGAAACTTGGTGGGTGTGGTGGTACATATCGTTGCATCTGCTGGTGAACCTGCTGAGGTGGTATAGTGCTGAGGATTCTGCACATTATTGTCGTTCTTGTAGGAAAAGTATGGATGATCCTTCCACTCTGGATTATATATATTAGATAACGGATTGTTCTTGTAGGCTTAGAAGGCACACACTTGCTCTACCGAACTGTGACATGATTGGGAACTGTGACCGAATGAACCACATGAATCGTAGAAAGGCTCTGTACATCGTGAAACTGTAGCCATCGCAGCTACAGGTGATGGTGGAGGAGTTGTAGTACCAATCTTATCGAGCTTCTAGCTTATGGCATTGATCTCTGAAGCTAAACTTTCATACTTATCATCAACCACATGCTTTGCACCTTTCTTCGAATGTCCCGTAGGATTGCCAAACTGTGAATTATGAATAGCAATTTCTTCGATCAAATCATATGCAGCATTAACCTCTTGGTTCATGAATCAACCACTGGCAGCTGAATCTAATAATGTTCGACTCTCATTGCCTAAACCATTATAGAATGACTGGATCAGGAACCACTTCTCAAGACCATGATGTGGGCACAATCTCAATAGATCCTTGAATCTCTCCCATGCTTCATACAATGTTTCATCTAACTCTTGGTTGAAGTTTGTGATCATACTCAGAAGGGTTGCAGTTCGCTCTGGAGGGTAATATTTCCTTTGAAATGCTAGAGCTAACTCTTCCCAACTGTTGATGTTATCCATATTAAGATTGTTCAACCAAGTACGGGCCTTGTCTTTCAGTGAGAACGGGAACATCATTCTTCTAATGTAATCCTGAGAGACCCCAGCTTGCTTAATCGTACCATAATACTACAGGAAGTTATTCAAATGCAACATCGGATCCTCCATTAAAGTTCCTGCAAACTGATTCCTTTCCACCATATTCACCAGAGCTGGCTTCAGTTCAAAATATAGAGCCTCAGTATCAGGGAACCGATAACCACCTCCAACTGTTGCAGAACTAGGCTGGGAATAATCCTTCAACGATCGTGGTTGCGGCGCCGATGGTGGCGATGGTGACGGTGGCGGCGGCTGTGCATCATTATTCGGTATGTTGTTCTCGTTAATATGTGACTGCCATTTTTCCCTATCAGAATTCTCAGAAATTCTTAAATCAGAAAAGAGTTGTGACAAATTCGATAGTATCCTTTCAGAAAGAACAACTCTCCGCAATCTCCAGTTCCTCCTACGACTCCGCTTATGCAATGAACGTTCTAGTTCAGGATCAATCCAAACAGACATGCAAACCTAGTACCTGCACACGAATTGAAACTACAGATATCCATAAGAACTACCTCAAAGAACAGTGGGTTCCTTGAGAAAAAATAAAAAAATTTAAAATAGGACAAAATAACCCGATTAGTAGAAATTAAACAATTGCCTCCCCGGCAACGGTGCCAAAATTTGGTAGGGACTGTTGTATACCTATCAAAAATAACCTACTACTCTAACTATGTAGACAGGGAAGTAGGGATCGTATCCACAGGGAAGCAAGCTACTAATTCTAAAAAGTCACTTTGTCGTAAGGGGCCTTTGAATATTGGGTTTTGACCAAAAAGTTAACTAATATTAGGAATGGAATCACCTAAGAAAAGAACTCTATAACTAAGCCTAGGACGTCGGTTCATCACATATCAACAAATGAATTGCACACAATTAATTAACCGATTATTAACTTCCTGAATTAAGGTTCACTAATTCTCTCGAATCTAGTATCCTTCAAAACTCCTCTAATGGCTCTCGCTCACTTAGACTCGTTTTGCCTACTGTCCCTATGATCTAATTGTGGTAATCTTACCTCTCAGTGTAACACCCTGGATCTTTCTAACTTCCCACTTCTAATTTTTCTGGAAAACATATTAAATTAATAAGAATTATATTTATTAAAACTACTAAATATGGAAAAACCAAAGTATTGCCGCCACTGTGATAACGGCTAAGGCAATTTATCAAAGTACTACAGCAGAAGTCTCAAACCAAAACAATTTAAAACTATACTTCAAAACAATCTCAAATTAAAAATCAACTTTAAACTTGTTACACTCCGGAACCATATTAATGGCCCTTCAAAACCAAACCAAAACTAATATTAAAAGTCATTAGAAATCCAAACATCCAAAATAATTGTTAGTCTTCATAAGCAATTAAAATAAATTAAGCTACAAAACACAACAAGTGCTCTCATTCCATCCCATCATGAAATGACTTATGCCCACTTGTACCCGCATCTTTTCTTTTACTAGACAACTACTCACCACAAGTGGGTCATTGTAGGGCCAAGTCCAAGACAAAGCCATGCACACAAAACAAACAGTTAGCAAAGCTGAGTACATAACTACTAAAGACTATGCAGCAACAATAAAAAATAAAACACGCACTCAACTTACTTGTGACAACCTTTTTACCTGTACATGGACTCAATTATTTTAATTATTATATTTAAAATTATGGATCATGCATCGAACGGGTTTCCTCCTTAAAATCATCACCCTATTGGGCACCAACTTGGAAGCAACTCCAAGAAGGTATTACTATGTCACATAAAGTGACGGATATCCAGCGCATTAAAAATAGAAAAGAGTATAACGTCTTGTACTCCAATTAGAAGTCATAGATCACTGTTCCATACGACTCCCCCCATTGTTCATACTCAAGGTATATACGTTTCAAGAGTTTTGATGCAAGTCCTCTTACACTTTACGTGATTTAATAGGTTTAACAATTTTATGACTCTCATGCAACATCACATAAAGACATGCATCAAATCAAGTAAGCCAATTTAATTATCTTCAATTTAAGGTGATTCAAAATTAATCTTATGTGTGTCCTTTAATCAAACTGAACTTCCTTTACTACACATTAACTGTGAATGGGTAATAACTTACTTTCTTCATGACCACACATTAAACTGTGAGTGGCAACATGTCTAAAAAAGATAATTGCTCATAACTTCTTTTAATTATGTGAATAAAAATTCACAACTACCTTTCTTGTTGAAGAAGTAACTAACCAACTTAAAAATAACTTTCTTCCTTGATTTATTGGCCAAATCAAACTGATCATAATATTCCAATTCAATCTTATAAAAATTCAACCTTCTATTTAACATGGAATGCCATCATACTTTAAGAACATGCTGCTATTAAACTTGCCATGCACATAAATTCATGATTCAAAATAAACATACAAGATTTCATGTAATCAAGAATTGTTTAAGAATGCATTCTAACTCTTGTGTTTGTCTTTAGTACTTAAGTACCTCGTAAAATAACTGTGCCCCACCACAACTTCTAGAAGTGGACTAGTTCAAAGTCTCATACATAAGTAAAAACCGAAACTAAATTAAAACCTTGTTGACTAAATTCTACAACAACTATAACTAACATCTATATTGGAAACTTTGTCCAAAACTTCCTTATATGGTCTATATTCAATTCCATAATACACTTAATTTGTTCTATTGCAACACTACTTAGTTTTCGGGACTTGTTTACGCTTTATAAAACCTTAGTATAATTTTTATGCCACTTTAGAAAAGTGGACAACAATATGAAATTATCAAAATCCTTGAAAAACTTTAAAAAAAAAAAAAAACCACATAAATCAATCGTACAATGTATTACTTAATTTATATGATCAATTTATGCGAATTACATACTTTACAAGCCTAATTATTAAATTTATAAATTCTGCACAGCATGTTAAACATGCTTAGAATCACTTTTAGACTTCATAAAACATACTAAAAATTATATATATCAATATAGAATTGATGTGTGATCATACTAGTACAATTTGGACTTTTAAAACTTAATTTAACTTGTTTTCATAAAAATTTCAGATTTGTTTCCTACCTTTAAAGTCATGAAAACCTATAAAAATATCATAATTTCATGCCAAAACACTTCTACAATCTACTAACATATTTACGAAATCAATCTAGGCTTTAGAACAATTTTTCATATGCCGAAACATGTTAATAATGTTTATTCAACTCAAATTCATGATTATAAAATCTGGGCAGCTTTCTAAATTAAGTTTAAAACTCTTAAAAATCAATCTAAACTTAATAACATCATCATAAATTCACCCAATAATAATTTATGATCCTAATATCAAAGTTTAGAACATAAAAACTCATAAAATCATAACTTTATAACTTTTTCAAACCCTAATCTATAATTTCATAAACAACAAAATTAATTCATGCCTTTAAACAATTCATACTTATATCAAAATATGATCAAATTTATAAAAACATGATTAAACATAATTATGAACATGAATTTGCAAGCAGGGGCGGATCCAGGAATTTCAAATAGGTGTAGCACTCCAAAAATTTCAATGTTCGGATCAATCGATTCGGTTCATAAATAAAAAATTGCAAATTAAGCTTACATTAAAGTTAATACAATGACTAATAAAAATTTAACTTAATACAGTGACTCTAATAAACAAACTAAACATGACTAAAACATCACTAAATCAAATTAAAAAAATTTAAACATGAATGAATCACATTAAACAAATTTAAGTAAATTTAAACAAATCAAAATCAACAAGTCAGATTACCATCACTAATTAGATTAAACAAAATATAAATTAAGTTTAAAACTCTTAAAAATCAATCTAAACTTAATAACATCATCATAAATTCACCCAATAATAATTTATGATCCTAATATCAAAGTTTAGAACATAAAAACTCATAAAATCATAACTTTATAACTTTTTCAAACCCTAATCTATAATTTCATAAACAACAAAATTAATTCATGCCTTTAAACAATTCATACTTATATCAAAATATGATCAAATTTATAAAAACATGATTAAACATAATTATGAACATGAATTTGCAAGCAGGGGCGGATCCAGGAATTTCAAATAGGTGTAGTACTCCAAAATTTTCAATGTTCGGATCAATCGATTAGATTCATAAATAAAAAATTGCAATTTAAGCTTACATTAAATTAATACAATGACTAATAAAAATTTAACTTAATACAGTGACTCTAATAAACAAACTAAACATGACTAAAACATCACTAAATCAAATTAAAAAAATTTAAACATGAATGAATCACATTAAACAAATTTAAGTAAATTTAAACAAATCAAAATCAACAAGTCAGATTACCATCACTAATTAGATTAAACAAAATATAAATTAAGTTTAAAACCCTTAAAAATCAATCTAAACTTAATAACATCATCATAAATTCACCCAATAATAATTTATGATCCTAATATCAAAGTTTAGAACATAAAAACTCATAAAATCATAACTTTATAACTTTTTCAAACCCTAATCTATAATTTCATAAACAACAAAATTAATTCATGCCTTTAAACAATTCATACTTATATCAAAATATGATCAAATTTATAAAAACATGATTAAACATAATTATGAACATGAATTTGCAAGCAGGGGCGGATCCAGGAATTTCAAATAGGTGTAGCACTCCAAAAATTTCAATGTTCGGATCAATCGATTATTGATCATAAATAAAAAATTGCAATTTAAGCTTACATTAATTAATACAATGACTACTAAATTTAACTTAATACAGTGACTCTAATAACAAACTAAACATGACTAAAACATCACAAATCAAATTAAAAATTTAAACATGAATGAATCCCATTAAACAAATTAAGTAAATTTAAACAAATCAAAATCAACAAGTCAGATTACCATCACTAATTGATTAAACAAAATATAAATTAAGTTTAAAACCCTTAAAATCATCAAACTTAATAACAATCACATAAATTCACCCATAATAATTATATCCTAATATCAAAGTTTAGAACATAAAACTCATAAAATCATAACTTTAAACTTTTTCAAACCCTAATCTATAATGTCATAAACAACAAATTAATTCATGCCTTAAAACATTCACACTTATATCAAAATATGATCAAATTTATAAAACATGATTAAACATTATGAACATGAATTTGCAAGCAGGGGCGGATCCAGGAATTTCAAATAGGTGTAGACTCCAAATTTTCAATGTTCGGATCAATCGATTCGATTCATAAATAAAAATTGCAATTTAAGCTTACATTAAAGTTAATACAATGACTAATAAAAATTTAACTAATACAGTGACTCTAATAAACAACTAAACTGACTAAAACATCACTAAATCAAATTAAAAAATTTAAACATGAATGAATCACATTAAACAAATTTAAGTAAATTTAAAAACAACAAATCAACAAGTCAATTACCATCACTAATTAGATAAACAAAATATAAATTAAGTTAAAAAAACTCTTAAAAATCAATCTAAACTTATAACATCATCATAAATTCACCCAATAATATTAGATCCTAATATCAAAGTTTAGAACATAAAACTCATAAAATCATAACTTTATAACTTTTTAAACCCTAATCTATAATTTCAAAACAACAAATTAATTCATGCCTTAAAAACATTCACTACTTAATCAAAATTGATCAAATTTAAAAAACATGATTAAACATAATTATGAACATGATTTGCAAGCAGGGGCGGATCCAGGAATTTCAAATAGTGTAGCACTCCAAAAATTTCAATGTTCGGATCAATCGATTCGGTTCAAATAAAAAATTGCAATTAAGCTTACATTAAAGTTAATACAATGACTATAAAAATTTAACTTAATACAGTGACTCAATAACAAACTAAACATGACTAAACATCACTAATCAAATTAAAAAATTTAAACATGAATGATCACATTAAACAAATTTAAGTAAATTTAAACAAATCAAAATCAACAAGTCGATTACCATCACTAATTAGATTAAACAAAATATAATTAAGTTTAAAACCCTTAAAACAATTTAAACTTAATAACATATCATAATTCACCCATAATAATTTATGATCCTAATATCAAAGTTTAGAACATAAAAACTCATAAATCATAACTTTATAACTTTTTCAAACCTAATCTATAATTTCATAAACACAAAATTAATTCATGCCTTTAAAATCATACTAATATCAAATATTATCAAATTTATAAAAACATATTAAACATAATTATGAACATGAATTTGCAAGCAGGGGCGGATCCAGGAATTTCAAATAGGGTGTAGGACTCCAAAATTTTCAATGTTCGATCAATCGATTCGGTTCATAAATAAAAAATTGCAATTAAGCTTACATTAAAGTTATACATGACTAATAAAATTTAACTTAATACAGTGACCCTAATAACAAACTAAACATGACTAAAACTTCACTAAATCAAATTAAAAAAATTTAAACATGATGAATCACATAAACAAATTTAAGTATTTAAACAAATCAAAATCAACAAGTCAGATACTCCACTAATTAGATTAAACAAAATAAATTAAGTTTAAACTCTTAAAACAATCTAAACTTAATAACATCATCATAAATTCACCCATAATAATTTATGACCTAATATCAAAGTTTAGAACATAAAAACTCATAAAACATACTTTATAACTTTTTCAAACCCTAATCTATAATTTCATAAACACAAAATTAATTCATTGCCTTAAACAATTCTACTTATATCAAAATATGATCAAATTTATAAAACATGATTAAACTAATTATAACATGAATTGCAAGCAGGGCGGATCCAGGAATTTCAAATAGGTGTAGCACTCCAAAATTTCAATGTTCGATCAATCGATTCGGTTCATAAATAAAAAATTGCAAATTAAGCTACATTAAAGTTAATACAATACTAATAAAAATTAACTTAATACAGTGACTCTAATAAACAAACTAAACATGACTAAAACATCACTAAATCAAATTAAAAAAATTTAAACATGAATGAATCACATAAACACATTTAAGTAAATTTAAACAAATCAAAATCAACAGGTCAGATTACCATCACTAATTAGATTAAACAAATATAAAAAAATCAGTTTAAACATAAAATTTTTTTTTAAAAACAAACAAATTAGTTAAACTAATTAAACTAAAAAAAGAACAAATTTAATTAGTTAAACATTAGAAATTTTGAAAAAATAGATTATAAAAAAACAGATTAATAATTGATATAAATCTAATTTAAAAAAATAAAAAAAAAACATATTAATAAAAGATCGAATTGAAATAAAAAAAATCAGAACCAAACAATTAGGCATTTAAAAAACATATTAAATAAAACATCATCTTATGTCAATTAATTAGAAAACATAAACCCAAAAACTAAAATTAAAAGAAAAACGATTTTATAATTTAAAAACTAATTTAAACACCGACCACCACGCGATCGCTAGATTGATTTTCAGTGACGAAAGGAAGACGGAGACGTTGATGAGTGGATCCACCTAACTGTCGACGGGAAGGCCGAAGGCAATTGAGCGATTGCGAAACGCGGTGAGGCTTAACTGTCGTGAGGCTTTGAGGACTGAGGCGTGATGGTAGCTGCTAATCGGTGGCGAAGCGGCGAGATCTCAGATCCTTCTATCATTGTGTCGGTGGCCGCGTGTGTCTTGAGATGGAGATGAGGACGATTGAGGAAAGAGAGAAAGTAAGGGTTTGGGTAGAAATTAGGTTTTGGTTGTTTGAGTTTTGCCCAATGCCCCCTGTTTCCCACGCGTAACGCGTTAATTTTTTTATTTTTTAAATAAGCATTTTTTTCCAAAGAGGGGTAGCATGTGTCACCCCGTGCTACTCCTCTAGCTCCGCCCCTATTGTGCAAGATTGAATCAAAAATAGAGAAGGAGAATTTCTTTTGTTAAGTTTCTAAAACCGAAGAGGGGAGGGAACCAGTGGGCGTGGGTCCCGGCTGGGCACGGATCCCGAGGCACAACAAAAAAAATTTCTTCGGATTTCCTAACTGATGTTTTTTTTTTCGATCTCGGAAGACTCAACCCTTTTTGTTCTCTCTTTCTCTTGCGAGATTTTTGGAATCCTAATGACTAGTATGATCATGAAAATCTGAAATTTTAGGTTTTAAGGGTATTTATAGGCCCCAAGTAGGATTTTAGTGAGGCCCATAAATACTCCTTAATAAATTGGAAACCTTTGAAATCTATTTTTAGAAGCTTTTAAATATTTTATAAATATCATTTTAAAGCACAAATAATTATTTTAATTAAACCTCTTGACATTATGTTTCTTTTTATTTACTATTCCATTGACATAATTTTTCAAATAAAAATATTAATATAAATCATCCTAACAAAATACAAAATTATACGCATAAAATACAAAATACTTTGTTTAATACGTGAAAATGTGGAGCTATTACAGTCTCCCCTTAAAAGAGTTTCATCCCAAACTTTGTGTAAATTAGTGCATGGAATTGAATAGAGACTACTTTACTTTAAACTTGGTTACTGTAATGCTATGTTGTTGTAGATCTTAACACTTACAACTTTTATTTAAGACAAACATAAAACTCTTTCTAAAAGTCATAGAAACTCATAAAAACTTGCAAATCGATGCGCGAAAACAGGTCGCTTTCTACTCCCTTAAGTCGAGTTCGTCCTGTAACTCTACTACTACCAGAAAGAGCTCTGGTATTTTTCTCTCATCAAATGTTCAGCTTCCCAAGTGCTTCTTCGCGGTTTCTTGGTTAGACCACAACACCTTCACTATTTTGTCACTCTTTCTAGAGTATCCTCTGACCTTACTATCTAGGATTTTAATTGGCCTCTCCTTCATAGTCAAACTTTGGTCCCACTCTATTGTTTCAGGTGGTAATACATGTGACCTCGACTGGCAATACTTCCTTAGTTGAGACACATGAAAAACATGTGAACTTTGCTCAACTCCTTGGTAGTGCTAACTTATAAGCTACCTTTCCAACCCTTTGCAAGATCTCATAGGGTCCTATGTACTTTGGGCTCAACTTTCCCTTCTTCCCAAACCTCATCACTCCTTTCTTTGGTGATACCTTAAGGTAACACCTTTTCGCCACTTCAAACACAACTTCTTGGCATTTTTGATCCGCATGGGTTTTAGTCTATCTTGTGCTGATTAAAACTTTGCTTGTATTACTCAATTTTCTCGGTGGTCTCCTCTATTAATGAGGTCCTAGATCACTATCTCACTTGTGTCGTTCCAATCCAAGGTCTCCTACACTTCCTTCCATACAAAGCGTCAAAGGGTGCCATGCCAATACTACATGTAATTGTTTTTCTATGAAAACTCATGAGATCCAAGTGATCCTCACAATTCCCTTGAAAGTCCATTACACAAGCCCTTACATGTCCTCTAAGGTTTGTATGGTTCTCACTGTTTGTCCATCATGTAGCTGGATGGAAAGTTGTACTCATCTTCAAGGTTGTGCCAAAGTTCTCCTGACACTTTTTCTAGAATTTCGAAAGAAACCTAGATCCCTATCACACCGATATCCTTTGGAACTCCATGTAGCCTCACACATGTTTTTATGTAAGCCTTTGCAAGTTGTTCCATTTTCCAAGTCTCTTTCAGGGTATAACACACTGCTGACTTAGTAAGTCTATCCACCACTACCCATATGTATCATTTTGATTCTTAGACTTTGGCAGAAATCACAAAGTCCAGCGAAATGCAATCCCATTTCCATCCTGGTATCTCAGTGGTTGGACTCTTCTTGTGTTCTCTTATGCTCAAATTTAACCTTTTGACAAGTAAGACTTTACTCACATTTCAGCCACTTCTATCTTCATCCTAGGCCACCAATACATCTTCTTTAAATCCTTGTAAAGTTTATCGCCTCCAGGATGCACTGAATATGGGGTATTACTGAATACGGGGTATATGACCTTCTTCCATGATTCTTCTCTTCGCTTCAATCTTCATATTTCTGTGGTACACACCACCTTCCTTATTCCTTAACTCATCCCTCATGAATCTTAAAATCTATAGGCTATTCTGCTTTCAGCTTTTCCTTGATTCTGTCCAGTTTCACATCTCCTTCCTGGTTCTTCTTATTTCCTCGCGTATTGTTGGTTGGATACTAGAGAGTATAAATAATTCCTTCCAACTCTCCTTCCTTAACTATTTCCAAACTCAATTCTCCATATCCTTACATAGCTCATTAAGCAACCACCAGTGTTTCACTCCATGTTTTGTTTTACGACTTAGAGCATCGGCTACCACATTGGCTTTCCCTTCATGGTCTTGGATATCTAGGTCATAATCTTTGATCAACTCAAGCCATCTCCTTTGTCTCATATTTAATCCTTTTGAGTGAAAAGTACTTTAAACTCTTGTGGTCTCTGTATATCCTGCATTTCACCCCATACAAAATAATGTCCCATATTTTCAAAGCAAACACTATTGCTGCAACTCTAGATCATGAGTAGGGTTAGTTAACCTATATGGTTTCAATTTCCTTGAAGAATAAGCTATCACCTTTCTATTTTGCATTAATACACACCCAAAACCAATTTTGAAGCATCACTATATACATCATAAGAGTCACTTCCATCTGGCAAGGTCAGCACTAGAGCTGTAGTCAAACGCTTTTTCAAGGTCTGAAATGCCTCTTCACACTTATTACTTCACTCAATTTACAGTCTTTCTTCATTAACGAAGTAATGGGTTTAGCAATCCTCGAAAAGTCCTTCAAAACCTCTATAGTAACCTACTAACCCTAAGAAACTCCATACATCCGTTACATTCTTACGTGTAGGCCATTCCTTAACTGCTTTAATTTTGCCTGGGTCTACTTCAACTCCCTCTTTAGACAAAATATGCCCCAAGAACTACTTTCTCTAACGAGAATTCACATTTCGAGAACTTGCATACAACTCATTCTCCCTTAAGGTCATCAAAATTTCCTCAAATGTTCCACATGTTCTCCTTACTCTTAGAATACAACAAGTGTCATCAATGAAAACGACCAAAAGTTATCCAAAACCGTGGGAAGATTCTATTCATTAGATCTTAAAAAATTGCTGGGCATGATTAACGCAAAAGCGTAATAATGAACTCATAGTGTCCATACCTAGTGCGAAAGCAGTTTTCAGTATGTCCTCATTAGCATCCTCAATTGATGGTATCCTGACCTCAAGTCAATTTTCGAAAACACAGTAGCTCCTTTCAATTGATCAACAGTCATCAATTCTCGGTATGGATACTTATTCTTGATCGTCACCTTATTTAGCTCCCTATAGTCAATACATACCTTAAACTCCCATCTTCTTCTTCTCAACACAATATCGGTGCTCCCCAAGGTGAAGCACTAGGCCTAATGTAACCCTTTCCAACACATCCTGCAATTGTTCCTTCACTCACTCATTTCTGCAAGTGCCATCCTATAGGGTGCTTTGGAAATAGGTGTTGTTCCTGGGGACTAAGTCTATCTAAAGCCAATTTCTGGTGCTTTGGAAATAGGTGTTGTTCCTGGACTAAGTCTATGGTAAGCCAATTTCTCGCTTAGGTGGCATTCTCAGATCTCCCCGGAAACACATCAAGAAAGTTCCTCACACTCTCAATATCCTCAGGTTTAGCAGTCTCAACATGATCCACATTCTCACACTACAAGGAGATTGGAAATTTTTCTTCACAACCTAGCAAACCCATTACTGACATTATTTTGTGTGTTTCGGTCTTCCTGCCCTCCAATAGCTCACCTTCTTACCCTTATTCATCAACGAGATCTTCTGTGGTTCACATAGAATCTCAGCCTATGTTTTACCAACCAATCCATCCCTAGGATCACTTCTAAGTCACCTAAATCAAACTCGATTAGTTAGCCTAAACTCCACTCCCTCAATTTCAATAGGAACATCTTGAAATCTCCTTGACATTGCAAGTTTCCTATCCTGAGGGTAACACTATTGACATATCTACTACATCTATTTTTCCAACACAGGTTTTCACTTTTCTAGGATTTTAGTGGAAACAAAAGAGTACGTTCACCAGAATCAAACAAACTTTAACAGGAAGAGGGTGAATAGAAAAATACTAGTGATCACATCTTTATTAAGCATCCGCTTCACTTCGAGCCATCACATTCCGCTTTCCATTGTTTGAGGTCTTTGTCTGTCCTCCTCCATTCCCAACTCACATTCCTACTTCCGGCTTGAGATGTCCACCTTTCTCCCCCATATTTCCTTGGAAACCCTTTTGTTGTCTCCCAGCTGAATTTCCCCTAATTGAGAATTATGTCCCTCCTTGACTAGCCACCTCAGTCCTATTCCCATTTTCAGAATTAGACTTCCCAAGTTTCCCCTACTGCCCTGAAGTTGTTGTTGAAACGAGGTCTCTTGTATTCACTGAAAGGCGTGTCGCGCACCTACAACAAAAATAACCTAACTTTTCCTCCTAACTATGTAGTCCAGGCAAGTAAGGGTCAAATCCCAAGAGACTAAATGGTTCAAAGTGGTTAATCTTGATTCTACTTTATACTAAGCAAGTAACAATTTAGATTTGAGATTGAATAACTATTCTAACACTAAACAAGACTAATGAATACAAATGATTAATTCAGGAATAAAAACACCTAGAGTTAGGCACCACCACTAGCACAATGGACACAAGCATTCATACCCCAATTTAATCGACTAATTGTTCAAGAGAAAAGTAACCCTATAAAATACCACACAACCTCTCCCGAGTATCTATGGCATCCCAATTTTTGCAATCACAAGCCTACCTCCCGTGGAATCATGGCAAATCAAAGACTTAATCACAAACCCATAACTTTCTAACGATTCATTCTACCTACTCCCGTGGAGAATTTCATGTTCTTAATTGAAATATCCAATTCATCAATACTCAATTCCCATTGTGATAAAGACAATGAATTCATACAATACCAATTGTCCTTAATCTATTGGCATAAGCACAATCAATTAAGCATGAACAATCAACATTAATGGGGATTTTACCAAAATTGCTCAAGAATCAATCATGGCTAGGCTTGACCTAACCCTAGATTATAAAACGACTCACACAAATTGTTGAATAAACAAACAAAATTAAAATAAAGCATGATTAACAACAATAAAAAAGAATAAGAGAAAGATGATGTTACTTGAATTGATGAAGTTGCCAAACAATGTCAAAGAACCAAATTTGAAAATGTGTGCCGAAAAAACTTAGGAGAACTAAAGCTTTTTCTAAAAAAAATGATATTCAAGTATGTGTGTA
>PYUH01000327.1:5451-29885 GCA_016808085.1 Suaeda aralocaspica | reverse complement strand
AGAGTCTTAGACTTAAAATGTATTCGCAATAAGAACATCAATAGTTCATCATACTTGGTGGTCAAGCAAACAAGCGCATTTGGGAGATAAGAAGTAAATGGTTGAATACATTTTACTTCCGCACTGTAGGTCTGTCACCACTAGCAAGACTATCAATTTTGCTTCCAGTTCTGCACCACACACAAATAGTAATCTTCATCAGACTGACTCCCCTAACTTAGGTAGAGAAGAGAAGAAGAGATCAGAACTTCACACATGCTTTTGGCATATCAAAAAACACTCAAAGCATAAATGCATTTAAACAAATAACTTAAACACAATAGGTTAACTACTAATTTAGTAAAGTTCAGTAAATAGGTAGCTCTAACAAGATTCTAGAGATCTGATATACCAAGTGTTCCTGCCAAACGTGCCAAACTTACTTGTCTTGAAGTATTACCAGACCCAGTTATTTAAACCAACTTACAGAATAACAATTCTTTTGAAAATGGAGGGAGAAACCCACAATAGGAGTTCATAAAGGAGTGGTTAGCAGCAAAGCAATAGGAGAAAAAAGAGGAAATAAAGGAAACAATCAGATCCGCGTCTTGTTCAGTCTCATCATCATCTTCTCCAGCTAAAGCACTGGCTCCATGTTCTTCATAATCCTCTTCCTCATCCTTCTCAAAAATTAGTTCAACATCCTCATCGTTCAGATCAAATAGACTTATGAGTCTCTCCTTGTCTTCAGAATCCTCCCCCCAAATTATACCCGCTTATCAAGAGGAACCTCAATTCTCTGTAGGATTCTGAGTGCCAGCAAATGTTAGTGACACCATCTACAAATTTTGCTGAGCTGATTCTTGGTCTTCAGATACTTTACCAAGGCATAGGTTTCATGAAATGGTTTGTACTGTTCAGCACAGAACCAGCATCATCCTTCCATCATCCTCTTTTTAACAAACACCTGCATTTTGTCATGCATATTGACTATGATTTGATTCGGGAGAGTGACATTCTGGTCGATATATTTCCCACCATAGTATCTTCCATGACCAAATTATAGGGTTCCACATCAATAGGGCCAGAGCATGATTAGCTTCCTACTCCATATATCAGATCAATGACCTGAACAATCAAGCAGGAGGTTGTACAGGCAATGTATCTACAATGAACATGTACCGTAATGGTAACATTGTCCATCAACCTACCTATGCGGCCTATTCTACCGATCACACAATCTTTGGAGGCTATAGTATGAATATACTCATGTATTAGTCTCCATTAATTGGCCAATGGTGGAACCCTTCTCGCTGTCAGCGTAACCAATAAAAGTCTGGTCTGAATATCTGTTACCTGCTGTGACTCCCTTTAAAAAGGCCAAATTTCTCTTGGTAAAACCAAGAAAAAAAAAAAACTCCCTGTTGTTGAAACTGTGGGAACTCGCTACTATTTCTTTCAGAAAAAAATTTAATTGGGAGTATCTTGACAAAGGAGAAAGGATCCATCATCTTTAGTATGCAGGTGTTTGAGTGAAATATTTCAACAAGGGGCGGACTAAAACATCATAATCCTTTTGCAACAAACCCGACCCTTTCTTTTTAAATCTAACGAGCCTTCCTTAACCTTAATCAAGATTTTGTGCAACCCACTTTTGCAACAGAAAATCCTACTAGAATTTGTCTATCTTTTCAGATTATATAGAGTGTTTAGGGGTAGTTCACTGTGTTTGCTTAGATTAATGCTTGAAGAGATCAGAACATCAAATTGCTTTACCTTTTGGCCTGTTGGGTGGTCATGGTTTTGCAATTTTTCAAATGATCGCCTTCCCTTGTACGCTTCTTTCTTCCTTTTCTTTCTATTCAACCTCTACACCCTTACACAGGTCACCCTTGCTTGCTATTTCACCTCTTGTGTTCTCTTTCTCAATAGCTATAGTCACTTCTCTCTTCTTTCTTCATACCTTCATTGTTCTTTGATGTTCCCTCAACTGGTTTGGGAATGGTTTTAAGGCGTAGTGTTTTTGGATTTTTGTGAGTTAGTTGGTTAGGTGCTTCTCTCTCATCTGTCTTAACCGTTTTTATGATAGTTTCTTAGTGTAACTTGTTGTTCCTTTCCTTCAACTTCTTTTGCAAACAACATCCTCCATTGGTTTCAATTGTCCCTTCTTTAAAATTCAATCTGTTCTCTTCCTCAACTTTTTCTTCATCTGACTTGATCGTCCTCAGATCTTCCTTCCTCATGTTCATGATTCTTCACGAACCTCTAGTCATCTGGGATTTGAGGTCTCATGAGTACAGAGTTTGATTCTTGTGATTTTGGTAGGGTGGCTATTTTGGAAGGTTAGTGGTTGATTTTGGGGATGGTTGGTGTGGAAGATTTGGTGGTTTTGCGATTAATTTTGAGTAGTACCGTTTTTTGTGGTTTGTGGTGGATTTTGTGGTGGGGGAGTTTATAGTAAGGGCTTTTGAAGTTTCAGACTTGATGTTTTTTCTAATCAACGACACTTCTTCTCTTCATTAACTTTCTCCTCCCAATCTTCTATCACAGACTATAATACCTTGTAACCATCTTCTTTGTTTTCTCATTTCAATTTATTGGAGATTACTAAGTTCTCTCTCAACCAATCGTGTGCTTCTTCTTTTCGCATGATGAAGCTGAATATTCCTCCTCTGCTTTGAGCACAAATAAAAACTTTGAACAATGTGAGTGACAGAAAGCAGAAGAATTTAGATGATTTAGGTTTTGTGTTAGAGAATCTAATGAGAGAATTTAAAACGAGAGAAACAAAACCTGTGAGGATTGAATGAAGAAGGAAGTATGATCACAAGCAAATATTTATAAAGATTGAATCAAACGGTCATCTTAGAATATTTGAAGGATATTTGTCGTGCAACCAAAAAGGCAGTTGCCATAAATATGATCGTCATAACATTTATTCCAAAAATTTGGAATTTTGAAAATAACTGATGACTAAAATAACCCCCTCATGAATTCCGGTTACCTAATGGTCTGCAATTGGTTTGTGCCAACCCTTGACTTTACAAGATTTTGCTAAGGTACTTGAGTACTAAATTGATCAGCTCAGCATCGCATAAGAAATTTGTGAGACCTCAATAGCATTAACAAAAAAAACATATATAGATAATGACATTATTTGCCTACCAAGGGACCAGTCAAGACTTAAGAGCTCATTGTCTAATTTAATCATAACCCAAAAAGTTCTGAGCTTGATGAACATCTCTACTCAAAGTTTGGTTTTTAAAGATGTAGCTAGTTGAACTACTGACATACAAAATTTCACTTCTACATCAACCTTTTTCAAACTTTTTCCCTTTAGAAAATGATGCCTAACCTCAATATGCTTGGTTTTAGAATGGTGGACCGGGATTTTTCGAAATATTGATTGACACTTGTGTTACCACATAAAATGGGACACTTCTGAAACAAATCCTAAAGTCCTTTAGTTGTGACCTTATCCAACAAGAGCTGAGCACAACACAAAGCAGCTGCAATGTACTCAGACTCTACTGTGATTAGGCAAACAAATTTTGTTTCTAGATCCTGAGATCATGGCAAGGAACCTAAGAACTGAGCCATTCCGAATACTCTTCCTGTCCACAATAAACCAGCAAATCTGCATTTGTGAACTAGAAGATAACCTCGATTTTGCGACGGACTATTCCGTCGCAAAATGGAAAAGTCCGTCGCAAAAAGCCGTTTGCCAACGGAATTCCGTCGCAAACGGTCCCTCGCTAAATTTTTTGTCGCAAATTTCATTATTGCGACGGAATAATAGAAGTTTGCGACGGAAAATTCCCTCGCAAATTAGGGAATTTGATATGGATAATTCCCTCGCAAACGACATATTTTGCGACGAAATTCCCCTCAAATTTGCGACGAATATTCCGTCGCAACGTCCTACAAACTTCAACAAAAATAATAATGCACTTTTGCTACGGAATATTCCGTCGTAAGAAAGTTGACGGATATTTTTGAATTTTAATGTTTCGATGCGTTTGTTTTGTATGTGCCTGTGAACCTGTATGATCTGCCTGTGTATCCTATAAGATTCATTGCGACCTTTTAGATAGCACGAACACAGAGCACAGTACCATTGAGATATCTTAAAATGCTCTAACATCCTTTAGGTGAGATTCTTAGGTTGCTTTGAAATCTTGCACACAACCCTACTGAAAACACTATATCTAGCCTACTGGCTGTAAGTTAGAGCAATGAGCCAATCATACCACTATACAACTTACCCTCAAAACACCCTTCCCTTCTCATCAAGGTCAATTTTGTAGATGTTGGAATGGGTGTTTCATAGGATTTGTTGTCTTGCAAGCCATATTTTCAGCAACTCCTTGAGGTACTTCTGCTGATTAATCATAATTCCATCCTGGTTTGCTTGATTTGACGTCCTAGAAAGAATCCAAGTTCTCCCATCATACTTATTCCAAATTCCCTTTTCATCAAATCTGCAAACTCATTACACATATCAGGATTAGTAGCCCCAAACCAAATATCTTCTACATATATCTGGACCACTAGCACATTAGTTCCCTTTTTCTTCAAGATATGTCTTGTCAACTGAACCCTTTATACATCCATTTTCTAAAAGAAAACTGGAAAGCCTCTCATACCAAGCTTGGAGCTGATTGTTTGAGACCAAAGATCTTTGTCAGGTTTAAAAACAGGGTTTGGTAAGTCACTCATCCTCAATATCCAGGGGTTGTTCCACATTACACTTCTTTCAATAACCATTAAGAAAGGGTTTCTTAACATCCATTTGAAAGAGTTTGAAGTTCATATGAGCTGCAAAAGCAATTGAAATCCTGATTGCGTCAAACCTGGCTACTGGAGCAAAGGTTTCATCATAATCAATTCCTTCTTGTTGATAAACCCTTGGACCACTAGCCTAGGCCTGTTCCGATAATAATACCCCCATACGCCAGTTTGTTCCTGAACACCCATTGTTATAATAACGACATTTTCCTTCTGGGTTCAGATGCCATACTTGATTCTCTCACACTGATTGAGTTCATGTTGCATGGCTAGAACCCAATGGATCATTAAAGCAGTCGGCTAACTCCCAGCTGCTTAGCAACCCCAACAATTAGTTGGTTCAACATTTGTGAGAAAGGAATAGAAGCCAAAAATTTTGTTAGAGTTGAATTCCTGTTTGCAACCCCTTTGTATATCACTAATGATAATCAGAGGAGGAGAAGGCTTGTACTTGAAGGATTGTTCATACAAGATTTGATTGTTCTAATGTTCAACTGGTTCCTGTACTGATTCCCCTGTTTCATATTGCTGTTGAACAGGTGAACCTGGTTCCATAGTGTTTGACTGCATTTTGATTGTATGTTTGTTGAGCCTCTAGTCAATATTTCCTTCTCTATCCTCATGGCTTCGAGTGTGCTGACTGATAGACTCTTCCTTCTAGGAGAGTTGTGTGGTGAGTCTGGTTTAGCACCTTCTACTTCTTTAGCTCCTGTAAAGTTTAGCATGCCAATTTAATTTATCATCATCATGTACTTCCCTCTCTATGTTAATCAAGACACATACGGCAACTTGTGACGACTGTAATGGGAATTAATTCATTTTTTCATATCGAACAACAGTGGTCCCAACTTTCTAGTACTACCAGCATGGACTGACCCATCTAGAATCAGGAACAGATAAATATACCAGCATCAAGTAATTTAATGACCTCTTTCTTAACAACTTCCGCGCATGTTGATTAAAATGACGCTGACCATGTATGTCATGGTTTTGACCATTCTCTAGTGAAACAATGCATGCGAAATCAGGACTATACCAGTTAAGTTCAATAGTTGTAACCAATAGCCTTGTTATGACATTTAAGCATAGATAACAATTTCTAAGTTGACACCGGGTAAGTGAAGCTCTAAACAATAACAGGATATAGCTCATTTTATCTAGAATGCATATTTCAATTTAGAGGGAGAGGTTTCATCTTAGGTTTGGTACCTACTTACCGAACAACCATCTGGGGCAACTGCAGAATTGACAGTTGCTTCCTGAACGGTATCCATTCCTGAAGGGCTTGATAATTCATTTGATTTCTTATGGCTTCACCGAAATCACATCCAACACCAAAATAGCCTCAGAAGATCCTTTTTAAGGGATCGAGGCAAGTCATCATAAACATCTCTTGAATTAATCAATTCTATAACATGATTGCTCTAACATAGGACTCTTTATGCAATATCAAGGTAAAGTAACCTTGTCATCGCCTACAGAAAGGTTAAACTACCATTCTTTCATCAATGATAGCTCTTGCAGTATTTAAGAATGGTCTACCTAAAATAATAGGGATGTGTGCATCCTCCTCCATAACCAACACTACAAAATCAACGGGAATAAAAACTCTAACTTACCGGGACGTCCCCAAATACTTTTGGGTATTTCACAGAATTGTCCACCATCTGCAAGGTATGTTAGTTAACTTCAAAGAACCCATATCTAATTCTTACAGATAGACAACGGCATAGCACTGACACGGCCCCTAAATCACATAAAGCCCTATCAATAAAAAGTAGACCATGTTACAAGGTATCAAAATCTTCCGGGATCCTTGAGTTTAGGTGGAGACATTATTCTGAAAAATAGCACTACATTCTTCAATTAAGCAAACAGTCTCTACTGAACTCAATTCCCGCTTCCTGCTCAATATGTCTTTTAAAAACTTAGTATATTTATGTACCTGCAGATCAAGTCAGCAAAGGGCACAGTAACCTGCAAATTTTTAACAATATCGAGAAACTTACGAAAATGTATCATTCTTACTTCGATCTACACTAGCGGGAAGGGTAGTGCACTTGGGAGGTGTCAATGTATCAACTGGCTTAGCAGCTACCGGGACTCTCTCTTCGTGGCATCTTTCTCCTTAGAATGGTTGGCCTCTGCAATTCCTCAATCACCACATGTGGTCTTGCCAGTCTGCACTCCTATCTCTGGATCAGCATCATCAATGGGCATCTTAGGACCTTCATAGTGTGTCCCTCTTTGGTAGTGATGGAGTTGCAATTCTCTCTTGACTGGTGGATTTGGTTGAGGGGTAGTTGACCCTGCTGCGCTGAGCTGTGGATGTGCAATCTGAGCTAGGGGTTTCTAGTTGCTTATTGTGAGCCGCATTGCCTCCATATTCTTCTGCATCTGCAACATCATATTCTTCAGCTCTGAAATTTCACCACAGGGTGAGCTGGTGGTGCTGGCAATGGCGGTCTGCTGAAACTGGTGGTTGTGGTGTGGACATATCGTTGCATCTGGCTGGTGAACCTGTGAGTGGTATAGTCTGAGGATTCTGCACATTATTGTCGTTCTTGTAGGAAAAGTATGGATGATCCTTCCACTCTGGATTATATATAGATAACGGATTGTTCTTGTAGGCTAGAAGGCACACACTTGCTCTAACGAACTGTGACATGATTGGGAACTGTGACCGAATGAAACCACATGAATCGTAGAAAGGCTCTGTACATCGTGAAACTGTAGCCATCGCAGCTACAGGTGATGGTGGAGGAGTTTGTAGTACCAATCTTATCGAGCTTCTAGCTTATGGCATGATCTCTGAAGTAAAATTTCATACTTATCATCAACCACATGCTTGCACCTTTCTTCGAATGTCCCGTAGGATTGCCAAACTGTGAATTATGAATAGCAATTTCTCGATCAAATAACATGCAGCATTAACCTCTTGGTTCATGAATCAACCACTGGCAGCTGAATCTAATAATGTTCGACTCTCATTGCCTAAACCATTATAGAATGACTGGATCAGGAAACACTTCTCAAGACCATGATGTGGGCACAATCAATAGATCCTTGAATCTCTCCCATGCTTCATACAATGTTTCATCTAACTCTTGTTGAGTTTGTGATCATACTCAGAAGGGTTGCAGTTCGCTCTGGAGGGTAATATTTCCTTTGAAATGCTAGAGCTAACTCTTCCCAACTGTTGATGTTATCCATATTAAGATGTTCAACCAAGTACGGGCCTTGTCTTTCAGTGAGAACGGGAACATCATTCTTCTAATGTAATCCTGAGAGACCCCAGCTTGCTTAATCGTACCATAATATACAGGAAGTTATTCAATGCAACATCGGATCCTCCATTAAAGTTCCTGCAAACTGATTCCTTTCCACACATATATCAAGAGCTGGCTTCAGTTCAAAATAAGACCTCAGTACAGGGAACCGAAACCACCTCCAACTGTTGCAGAACTAGGCTGGGAATAATCCTTCAAACGATCGTGGTTGCGGCGCCGATGGTGGCGATGGTGACGTGGCGGCGGCTGTGCATCATTATTCGGTATGTTTTCTCGTTAATATGTGACTGCCATTTTTCCCTATCAGAATTCTCAGAAATTCTAAATCAGAAAAGAGTTGTGACAAATTCGATAGTATCCTTTCAGAAAGAACACTCTCCGCAATCTCCAGTTCCTCCTACGACTCCGCATGCAATGAACGTTCTAGTTCAGGATCAATCAAACAGACATGCAAACCTAGTACCTGCACACGAATTGAAACTACAGTATCCATAAGAACTACCTCAAGAACAGTGGGTTCGAGAAAAAATAAAAAAATTTAAAATAGGACAAAATAACCGATTAGTAGAAATTAAACAATTGCCTCCCCGCAACGGTGCCAAATTTGGTAGGGACTGTTGTATACCTATCAAAAATAACCTACTACTCTACTATGTAGACAGGGAAGTAGGGATCGTATCCCCAGGGAAGCAAGCTACTAATTCTAAAAGTCACTTTGTCGTAAGGGGCCTTTGAATATGGGTTTTGACCAAAAAGTTAACTAATATTAGGAATGGAATCACCTAAGAAAAGAACTCTATAACAAGCCTAGGACGTCGGTTCATCACATATCAACAAATGAATTGCACACAATTAATTAACCGATTATTAACTTCCTGAATTAAGGTTCACTAATTCTACTCTCGAATCTAGTATCCTTCAAAACCCTCTAATGGCTCTGCTCACTTAGACTCGTTTGCCTACTGTCCCTATGATCTAATTGTGGTAATCTTACCTCTCAGTGTAACACCCTGGATCTTCTAATCCCACTTCTAATTTTTCTGGAAAACATATAAATTAATAAGAATTATATTTATTAAAAACTAAATATGGAAAAACCAAAGTATTGCCGCCACTGTGATAACGGCTAAGGCAATTTATCAAAGTACTACAGCAGAAGTCTCAAACCAAAACAATTTAAAACTATACTTCAAAACAATCTCAAATTAAAAATCAACTTTAAACTTGTTACACTCCGGAACCATATTAATGGCCCTTCAAAACCAAACCAAAACTAATAAAAAGTCATTAGAAATCCAAACATCCAAAATAATTGTTAGTCTTCATAAGCAATTAAAATAAATTAAGCCAAAACACAACAAGTGCTCTCATTCCATCCCATCATGAAATGATTATGCCCACTTGTACCCGCATCTTTTCTTTACCTAGACAACTACTCACCACAAGTGGGGCATTGTAGGGCCAAGTCCAAGACAAAGCCATGCACACAAAACAAACAGTTAGCAAAGCTGAGTACATAACTACTAAAGACTAGCAGCAACAATAAAAAATAAAACACGCACTCAACTTACTTGTGACAACCTTTTTACCTGTACATGGACTCAATTATTTTAATTATTATATTTAAAATTAGGATCATGCATCGAACGGGTTCCTCCTTAAATCATCACCCTATTGGGCACCAACTTGGAAGCAACTCCAAGAATGGTTATACTATGTCACATAAAGTGACGGATATCCAGCGCATTAAAAAATAGAAAAGAGTATAACGTCTTGTACTCCATTAGAAGTCATAGATCACTGTTCCATACGACTCCCCCCATTGTTCATACTAAGGTATTACGTTTCCAAGAGTTTTGATGCAAGTCCTCTTACACTTTACGTGATTTAATAGGTTTAACAATTTTATGACTCTCATGAACATCACATAAAGACATGCATCAAATCAAGTAAGCCAATTTAATTAGCTTCAATTTAAGGTGATTCAAAATTAATCTTATGTGTGTCCTTTAATCAAACTGAACTTCCTTTACTACACATTAACTGTGGAATGGGTAATAACTTATTTCTTCATGACCACACATTAAACTGTGAGTGGCAACATGTCTAAAAAAGATAATGCTCATAACTTCTTTTACATTAGTGAATAAAAAATTCACAACTACCTTTCTGTTGAAGAAGTAACTAACCAACTAAAAATAACTTTCTTCCTTGATTATTGGCCAAATCAAACTGATCATAATATTCCAATTCAATCTTATAAAAATTCAACCTTCTATTTAACATGGAATGCCATCATACTTTAAGAACATGCTGCTATTAAACTTGCCATGCACATAAATTCATGATTCAAATAAACATACAAGATTTCATGTAATCAAGAATTGTTTAAGAATGCATTCTAACTCTTGTGTTTGTCTTTAGTACTTAAGTACCCTCGTAAAATAACTGTGCCCCACCACACTTCTAGAAGTGGACTAGTTCAAAGTCATTACATAAGTAAAAACCGAAACTAAATTAAAACCTTGTTGACTAAATTCTACAACAACTATAACTAACATCTATATTGGGAAACTGGTCCAAAACTCTTATATGGCTATATTCAATTCCATAATACACTTAATTGTTCTATTGCAATACTTAGTTTTCGGGACTGTTTACGCTTTATAAAACCTTAGTATAATTTTTATGCCACTTTAGAAAAGTGGACAACAATATGAAATATCAAAATCCTTGAAAAACTTTAAAAAAAAAAAAAAACCACATAAATCAATCGTACAATGTATACTTAATTTATATGATCAATTTATGCGAATTTAATCTTTACAAGCCTAATTATTAAATTTATAAATTTGACAGCATGTTAAACTGCATTGAAACTTTTAGACTTCATAAACATACTAAAAATTATATATCAATATAGAATTGATGTGTGATCATACTAGTACAATTTGGACTTTTAAAACTTAATTTAACTTGTTTTCATAAAAATTTCAGATTTGTTTCCTACCTTTAAAGTCATGAAAACCTATAAAATATCATAATTCATGCAAAACACTTCTACAATATAAAATATTTACGAAATCAATCTAGGCTTTAGAACAATTTTTCATATGCCGAAACATGTTAATAATGTTTACACTCAAATTCATGATTAAAATCTGGGCAGCTTTCTAAAAGTAAAACTCGAAAAATCAATCTAAACATAAACAATCATAAATCACCCAAAATATGTCAATACAAAAGTTTAGAACCAAAAACTAACACAAAAACAAAAGCAAACCCTAATCTATAACATAAAAAACAAAAACGCCAAACAATTCAACTTATACAAAATATGATCAAATTTAAAAACTGATTAACATAATTATGACATGAATTGCAAGCAGGGGCGGATCCAGGAATTTCAAATAGGTGTGCACTCCAAAAATTTCAATGTTGGATCAAGATCGTTCGTTCATAAATAAAAAATTGCAAATTAAGCTTACATAAGTTAATACAATGACTAATAAAATTTAACTTAATAAAGTGACTCTAATAAACAAACTAAACATGACTAAAACATCACTAAATCAAATTAAAAAATTTAAACATGAATGAATCAATTAAACAATTTAAGTAAATTTAAACTAATCAAAATCAACAAGTCAGATTACCATCACTAATTAGATTAAACAAAATAAATTAAGTTTAAAACCCTTAAAAATCAATCTAAACTTAATAACATCATCAATTCACCAATAATATATTTATGATCCTAATATCAAAGTTTGAAACATAAAAACTCATAAAATCATAACTATAACTTTTTCAAACCTAATCTATAATTTCATAAACAACAAAATAATTCAGCCTTTAAACAATTCACACTATATCAAAATATGATCAAATTTATAAAAACATGATTAAACATATTATGAACATGATTTGCAACAGGGGCGGATCCAGGAATTTCAAATAGTGTAGCACTCCAAAATTTCAATGTTCGGATCAATCGATTCGGTTCAAAATAAAAATTGCAAATAAGCTTACATTAAAGTTAAACAATGACTATAAAAATTTAACTTAATACAGTGACTCTAATAAACAAACTAAACGACTAAAACATCACTAAATCAAATAAAAAATTTAAACATGAATGAATCACATTAAACAAATTTAAGTAAATTTAAACAAATCAAAATCAACAAGTCAGATTACCATCACTAATTAGATTAAACAAATATAAATTAAGTTTAAAACCCTTAAAAATCAATCTAAACTTATAACATCATCATAAATTCACCCAATATAATTATGATCCTAATATCAAAGTTTAGAACATAAAAACTCATAAAATCATAACTTTATAACTTTTTCAAACCCTAATCTATAATTTCATAAACAACAAAATTAATTCATGCCTTTAAAAATTCATACTTATATCAAAATATGATCAAATTTATAAAAACATGATTAACACATAATTATGAACATGAATTTGCAAACAGGGGCGGATCCAGGAATTTCAAATAGGTGTGTAGTACTCCCAAAATTTTCAATGTTCGGATCAATCGATTGATTCATAATAAAAAATTGCAATTTAAGCTTACATTAATTAATACATGACTATAAAAATTTAACTTAATAAAGTGACTCTAAAAACAAACTAAACATGACTAAAACATCACTAAATCAAATTAAAAAATTAAACATGAATGAATCACATTAAACAAATTTAAGTAAATTAAACAAATCAAAATCAACAAGTCAGATTACCATCACTAATTAGATTAAACAAATATAAATTAAGTTTAAAACCCTTAAAAATCAATCTAAACTTAAAACATCATCATAAATTCACCAATAATAATTTATGATCCTAATATCAAAGTTTAGAACATAAAAACTCATAAAATATAACTTTATAACTTTTTCAAACCCTAATCTATAATGTCATAAACAACACAAATTAATTCATGCCTTAAACAATTCATACTTATATCAAAATATGATCAAATATAAAAAATGATTAAACTAATTATGAACATGAATTTGCAAGCAGGGGCGGATCCAGGAATTTCAAATAGGTGTAGTACTCCAAAATTTTCAATGTTCGATCAATCGATTCGATCATAAATAAAAAATTGCAATTAAGCTTACATTAAAAGTTAATACAATGACTAATAAAAATTTAACTTAATACAGTGACTCTAATAAACAAACTAAACATGACTAAAACATCACTAAATCAAATTAAAAAAATTTAAACATGAATGAATCACATTAAACAAATTTAAGTAAATTTAAACAAATCAAAATCAACAAGTCAGATTACCATCACTAATTAGATTAAACAAAATATAAATTAAGTTTAAAACTCTTAAAAATCAATTTAAACTTAATAACATTATCATAAATTCACCCAATAATAATTTATGATCCTAATATCAAAGTTTAGAACATAAAAACTCATAAGATCATAACTTTATAACTTTTTCAAACCCTAATCTATAATTTCATAAACAACAAAATTAATTCATGCCTTTAAACAATTCATACTTATATCAAAATATGATCAAATTTATAAAAACATGATTAAACATAATTATGAACATGAATTTGCAAGCAGGGGCGGATCCAGGAATTTCAAATAGGTGTAGCACTCCAAAAATTTCAATGTTCGGATCAATCGATTCGGTTCATAAATAAAAAATTGCAAATTAAGCTTACATTAAAGTTAATACAATGACTAATAAAAATTTAACTTAATACAGTGACTCTAATAAACAAACTAAACATGACTAAAACATCACTAAATCAAATTAAAAAAATTTAAACATGAATGAATCACATTAAACAAATTTAAGTAAATTTAAACAAATCAAAATCAACAAGTCAGATTACCATCACTAATTAGATTAAACAATTTATAAATTAAGTTTAAAACTCTTAAAAATCAATCTAAACTTAATAACATCATCATAAATTCACCCAATAATAATTTATGATCCTAATATCAAAGTTTAGAACATAAAAACTCATAAAATCATAACTTTATAACTTTTTCAAACCCTAATCTATAATTTCATAAACAACAAAATTAATTCATGCCTTTAAACAATTCATACTTATATCAAAATATGATCAAATTTATAAAAACATGATTAAACATAATTATGAACATGAATTTGCAAGCAGGGGCGGATCCAGGAATTTCAAATAGGTGTAGGACTCCAAAATTTTCAATGTTCGGATCAATCGATTCGGTTCATAAATAAAAAATTGCAAATTAAGCTTACATTAAAGTTAATACAGTGACTAATAAAAATTTAACTTAATACAGTGACTCTAATAAACAAACTAAACATGACTAAAACTTCACTAAATCAAATTAAAAAAATTTAAACATGAATGAATCACATTAAACAAATTTAAGTAAATTTAAACAAATCAAAATCAACAAGTCAGATTACCATCACTAATTAGATTAAACAAAATATAAATTAAGTTTAAAACCCTTAAAAATCAATCTAAACTTAATAACATCATCATAAATTCACCCAATAATAATTTATGATCCTAATATCAAAGTTTAGAACATAAAAACTCATAAAATCATAACTTTATAACTTTTTCAAACCCTAATCTATAATTTCATAAACAACAAAATTAATTCATGCCTTTAAACAATTCATACTTATATCAAAATATGATCAAATTTATAAAAACATGATTAAACATAATTATGAACATGAATTTGCAAGCAGGGGCGGATCCAGGAATTTCAAATAGGTGTAGCACTCCAAAAATTTCAATGTTCGGATCAATCGATTCGGTTCATAAATAAAAAATTGCAAATTAAGCTTACATTAAAGTTAATACAATGACTAATAAAAATTTAACTTAATACAGTGACTCTAATAAACAAACTAAACATGACTAAAACATCACTAAATCAAATTAAAAAAATTTAAACATGAATGAATCACATTAAACAAATTTAAGTAAATTTAAACAAATCAAAATCAACAAGTCAGATTACCATCACTAATTAGATTAAACAAAATATAAAAAAATCAGGTTTAAACATATAAATTTTTTTTAAAAAACAAACAAATTAGTTAAACATAAATTAAAACTAAAAAAAAGAAAAATTTAATTAGTTAAACAATTAGAAATTTTGAAAAAAATAGATTAATAAAAAACAGATTAAATAAATTGATATAAATCTAAATTTAAAAAGTAAAAAAAAAACATATTAAATAAATAGATCAGAATTGAAATAAAAAAAAATCAGAACCAAACAAATTAGGAATTTAAAAAACATATTAAATAAACATCATCTTATGTCAATTAATTAGAAAAAACATAAACCCAGAAAACTTAAATTAAAAAAGAAAAAAACAGATTTTAATTTAAACTAAATTTAAACACGAACCACCACCGATCGCTGGAGAGTTGGATTTTCAGTGACGAAGAAGGAAGACGGAAGACGTTGATGAGTGGATCCACCTAACTGTCGACGAGGAAGGCCGAAGGCAATTGAGCGAATTGCGAAACGCGGTGAGGCTTAACTGCGTGAGGCTTTGAGGACTGAGGCGGTGATGGTAGCTGACTAATCGGTGGCGCAAGCGGCGAGATCTCAGATCCGTCTATCATTGTGTCGGCGTGTCCGCGTGTGTCCTTGAGATGTGAGAGTGAGGAGCGATTGAGGGAAGAGAGAGAAAGTAAGGGTTTTGGGTAGAAATTAGGTTTTGGTTGTTTGAGTTTTGCCCAATTGCCCCCTGTTTCTCACGCGTAACGCGTTTAATTTTTTTATTTTTTTTAAGCTGATTTTTTTTTTTCCAAAGAGGGGTAGCATGTGTCACCCCGTGCTACTCCTCTAGCTCCGCCCCTATTTGCAAGATTGAATCAAAAATAGAGAAGGAGAATTTTCTTTTTTAAGTTTCTAAAAATACCGAAGAGGGGAGGGAACCAGTGGCGGTGGGTCCGGCTGGGCACGGATCCCGAGGCACACAAAAAAAAATTTCTTCGGATTTCCTAACTGATGTTTTTTTTTTCGGAAATCTCAAGCCCTTTTTGTTCTCTCTTTCTCTTGCTAGATTTTTGGAATCCTAATGACTAGTATGATCATGAAAATCTGAAATTTTAGGTTTTATAGGGTATTTATAGGCCCCAAAGTAGGATTTTAGTGAGGCCCATAAATACTCCTTAATAAATTAGGAAACCTTTGAAATCTATTTTTAGAAGCTTTTAAAATATTTTATAAAATATCATTTATAAGCACAAATAATTATTTTTAATTAAAACCTCTTTGACATTATTATTTCTTTTTATTTACTATTCCTATTGAACATAATTTTTCAAATAAAAATATTAATATAAAATCATACTAACAAAATACAAAAATTATACGCATAAAATACAAAAATACTTTGTTTAAATACGTGAAAATGTGGAGTATTACAGTCTCCCCTTAAAAGAAGTTTCATCCCGAAACTTTGTGTAAATTAGTGCATGGAATTTGAATAGAGACTACTTTTACTTTAAACTTGGTTACTGTAATGCTATGTTGTTGTAGATCTTAGACACTTGACAACTTTTATTAGACAAACATAAAACTCTTTCTTAAAAGTCATAGAAACTCATAAAAACTTGCAAAATCGATGCGCGAAAACAGGTCGCTTTCTACCTCCCTTAAGAATCGAGTTACGTCCCTGTAACTCTACTACTAACCAGAAAGAGCTCTGGTATTTTTCTCTCATCAAATGTTCAGCTTCCCAAGTAGCTTCTTCGGTTTCTTGGTTAGACCACAACACCTTCACTATTTTGTCACTCTTTCTACGAGTATCTCTGACCTTACTATCTAGGATTTTAATTGGCCTCTCTTCATAGGTCAAACTTTGGTCCAACTCTATTGTTTCAGGTTGTAATACATGTGACTCGACTGGCACATACTTCCTTAGTTGAGACACATGAAAAACATTGTGAACTTTGCTCAACTCCATTGGTAGTGCTAACTTATAAGCTACCTTTCCAACCCTTTGCAAGATCTCATAGGGTCCTATGTACTTTGGGCTCAACTTTCCCTTCTTCCCAAACCTCATCACTCCTTTCTTTGGTGATACCTTAAGTAACACCTTTTCGCCAACTTCAAACACAACTTCTTGGCATTTTTGATCCGCATAGGGTTTTAGTCTATCTTGTGCTGATTAAAACTTTGCTTGTATTACTCTAATTTTCTCGGTGGTCTCCTCTATTAATTGAGGTCCTAGAATCACTATCTCACTTGTGTCGTTCCAATACAAAGGTCTCCTACACTTCCTTCCATACAAAGCGTCAAAGGGTGCCATGCCAATACTTACATGGTAATTGTTTTTCTATGAAAACTCAATGAGATCCAAGTGATCCTCACAATTCCCTTGAAAGTCCATTACACAAGCCCTTAGCATGTCCTCTAAGGTTTGTATGGTTCTCACTGTTTGTCCATCAGTAGCTGGATGGAAAGTTGTACTCATCTTCAAGGTTGTGCCAAAGTTCTCCTGAACACTTTTCTAGAATTTCGAAAGAAACCTAGAATCCCTATCTGACACGATATCCTTTGGAACTCCATGTAGCCTCACAACATGTTTTATGTAAGCCTTTGCAAGTTGTTCCATTTTCCAAGTCTCTTTCATGGGTATAAACACTGCTGACTTAGTAAGTCTATCCACCACTACCCATATGGTATCATTTTGATTCTTAGACTTTGGCAAGAAAGTCACAAAGTCCATCGAAATGCAATCCCATTTCCATCCTGGTATCTCAAGTGGTTGGACTTCTTCTTGTGTTCTCTTATGCTCAAATTTAACCTTTTGACAAGTAAGACATTTACTCACAAATTCAGCCACTTCTATCTTCATCCTAGGCCACCAATACATCTTCTTTAAATCCTTGTAAAGTTTATCGCCTCCAGGATGCACTGAATATGGGGTATTACTGAATACGGGGTATTATGACCTTCTTCCATGATTCTTCGCTTCAAATCTTCATATTTCTGTGGTACACACCACCTTCCCTTATTCCTTAAACTTCCATCCTCATGAATCTTAAAATCTATAGGCTATTCTGCTTTCAGCTTTTCCTTGATTCTGTCCAGTTTCACATCTCCTTCCTGGTTCTTCTTAATTTCCTCGAGTATTGTTGGTTGGATACTAAGAGTATAAATAATTCCTTCCAACTCTCCTTCCTTAACTATTTCCAAACTCAATATCTCCATATCCTTACATAGCTCATTAGCAACCACCAAGGTGTTCACTCCATGTTTTGTTTTACGACTTAGAGCATCGGCTACCACATTGGCTTTCCCTTCATGGTATTGGATATCTAGGTCATAATCTTTGATCAACTCAAGCCATCTCCTTTGTCTCATATTTAAATCCTTTTGAGTGAAAAAGTACTTTAAACTCTTGTGGTCTCTGTATATCCTGCATTTCACCCCATACAAATAATGTCTCCATATTTTCAAAGCAAACACTATTGCTGCTAACTCTAGATCATGAGTAGGGTAGTTAACCTCATATGGTTTCAATTTCCTTGAAGAATAAGCTATCACCTTTCTATTTTGCATTAATACACACCCAAAACCATTTTTAGAAGCATCACTATATACATCATAAGAGTCACTTCCATCTGGCAAGGTCAGCACTAGAGCTGTAGTCAAACGCTTTTTCAAGGTCTGAAATGCCTCTTCACACTTATTACTCCACTCAAATTTACAGTCTTTCTTCATTAACGAAGTAATGGGTTTAGCAATCCTCGAAAAGTCCTTCAAAAACCTCCTATAGTAACCTACTAACCCTAAGAAACTCCATACATCCGTTACATTCTTACGTGTAGGCCATTCCTTAACTGCTTTAATTTTGCCTGGGTCTACTTCAACTCCCTCTTTAGACAAAATATGCCCCAAGAATGCTACTTTCTCTAACGAGAATTCACATTTCGAGAACTTAGCATACAACTCATTCTCCCTTAAGGTCATCAAAATTTTCCTCAAATGTTCCACATGTTCCTCCTTACTCTTAGAATACAACAAGGTGTCATCAATGAAAACGACCACAAAGTTATCCAAAAACCGTTGGAAGATTCTATTCATTAGATCTATAAAAAATTGCTGGCGCATTGATTAACGCAAAAGCGTAATAATGAACTCATAGTGTCCATACCTAGTGCGAAAAGCAGTTTTCAGTATGTCCTCATTAGCAATCCTCAATTGATGGTATCCTGACCTCAAGTCAATTTTCGAAAACACAGTAGCTCCTTTCAATTGATCAAACAAGTCATCAATTCTCGGTAATGGATACTTATTCTTGATCGTCACCTTATTTAGCTCCCTATAGTCAATACATAACCTTAAACTCCCATCTTTCTTCTTCACAAACAATATCGGTGCTCCCCAAGGTGAAGCACTAGGCCTAATGTAACCCTTTTCCAACAAATCCTGCAATTGTTCCTTCAACTCACTCATTTCTGCAAGTGCCATCCTATAGGGTGCTTTGGAAATAGGTGTTGTTCCTGGGACTAAGTCTATGCTAAAGCCAATTTCTGGTGCTTTGGAAATAGGTGTTGTTCCTGGGACTAAGTCTATGGTAAAGCCAATTTCTCGCTTAGGTGGCATTCTCAGAATCTCCTCCGGAAACACATCAAGAAAGTTCCTCACTACTTCAATATCCTCAGGTTTAGCAGTCTCAACATGATCCACATTCTCACACTACAAAGGTAGATTGGAAAAACTTTCTTCACAAACCTAGCAAACCTCATTACTGACATTATTTTGTTGTGTTTCGGTCTTCCTGCCCTCCAATAGCTCACCTTCTTACCCTTATTCATCAACGAGATCTTCTGTGGTTCACATAGAATCTCAGCCTTATGTTTACTCAACCAATCCATCCCTAGGATCACTTCTAAGTCACCTAAATCAAACTCGATTAGGTTAGCCTTAAACTCCACTCCCTCAATTTCAATAGGAACATCTTGAAATCTCCTTGAACATTGCAGTTCCTATCCTGAGGGTAACACTATTGACATATCTACGACATCTATTTTTCCCAACACAGGTTTTCACTTTTCTAGGAGTTTAGTGGAAACAAAAGAGTACGTTACACCAGAATCAAACAAAACTTTAACAGGAAGAGGGTGAATAGAAAAAGTACTAGTGATCACATCTTTATTAGCATCCGCTTCACTTCGAGCCATCACATTCCGCTTTCCATTGTTTGAGGTCTTTGTCTGTCCTCCTCCATTCCCACTCACATTCCTACTTCCGGCTTGAGATGTCACCTTTCCTCCCATATTTCCTTGGAAACCCTTTTGTTGTCTCCCAGCTGAATTTCCCCTAATTTGAGAATTATGTCCCTCCTTGACTAGCCACCTCAGTCCTATTCCCATTTTCAGAATTAGACTTCCCAAAGTTTCCCCTACTGCCCTGGAAGTTGTTGTTGAAACGAGGTCTCTTGTATTCACTGAAAGGCGTGTCGCGCACCTAACAAAAATAACCTAACTTTTCCTCCTAACTATGTAGTCAGGCAAGTAAGGGTCGAATCCCAAGAGACTAAATGGTTCAAAGTGGTTAATCTTGATTCTACTTTATACTAAGCAAGTAACAATTTAGATTTGAGATTGAATAACTATTCTAACACTAAACAAGACTAATGGAAATACAATGATTAAATTCAAGGAATAAAAACACCTAGAGTTAGGCACCACCACTAGCACAATTGACACAAGCAATTCATACCCCAATTTAATCGACTAATTGTTCAAGAGAAAAGGTAACCCTATAAAATACCACAAACCTCTCCCGAGTATCTATGGCATCCCTAATTTTGCAATCAAGCCTACTCCCGTGGAATCATGCAAATCAAAGACTTTAATCACAAAACCCTAACTTTCTAACGATTCATTCTACCTACTCCCGTGGAGAATTTCATGTTCTTAATTGAAATATCCAAATTCATCAATACTCAATTCCCATTGTGATAAAGACAATGAATTCATAACAATACCAATTGTCCTTAATCTAGTATTGGCATAAGCACAATCAATTAAGCATGAACAATCAACAATTAAATTGGGGATTTTACAAAAATTGCTCAAGAATCAATCATGGCTAGGGCTTGACCTACTGTGCGCACTCCTTGGTAGTGCAACTAAGCTACCTTTCCAACCCTTTGCAAGATCTCAGGGTCCTATGTACTTTGGGCTCAACTTCCCTCTTCCCAAACTCATCACTCCTTTCTTTGGGATACCTTAAGTAACACCTTTTCGCCAACTTCAAACACAACTTCGGCATTTTTGATCCGCATAGGGTTTAGTCTATCTTGTGCTGATTAAAACTTTGCTTGTTTACTCTAATTCTCGGGGGTCTCCTCTATTAATTGAGGTCCTAGAATCACATCTCCTTGTGTCGTTCCAATACAAAGGTCTCCTACACCCTTCCATACAAAGCGTCAAGGGTGCCATGCCAATACTACATGGTAATTGTTTTCTATGAAAACTCATGAGATCCAAGTGATCCACAATTCCCTTGAAAGTCAACAACAAGCCCTTAGCATTGCCTCTAAGGTTGATGGTTCTCACTGTTGCCACCAGTAGCTGGAGGAAAGTGTACTCATCTTCAAGGTTGTGCCAAAGTTCTCCTGAACACTTTCTAGAATTTCGAAAGAAACCAGAATCCCTATCTGACACTGATCCTTTGGAACTCCATGTAGCCTCACAACATTATGTTAGCCTGCAAGTTGTTCCATTTCCAAGCCTCCAGGGTATAAACACTGCGACTAGAAGTCACCACCACACCCAATGGTATCAGATTCGTAGCGGCAAGAAAGCACAAAGCCACGAAATCAATCCCATCCATCCGGGTATCCAATGGGTTGGACCTCCCTATGCTCAAAAACCGACAAGTAAGACATACTCACAACAGCCACCTACTCACTAGGCCCCAATACATCTCTAAACCGGTAAAGTAATCGCCCCAGGAGGCACTGAATATGGGGTATTACTGAATACGGGGTATATGACCCTCCAATCTTCGCCAAATCTCATATTCTGTGGTACACACCACTCCCTATTCCTAAACTCCATCCTCAGTGATCTAAAACTAAGGCTTCTGCTACTCCACGCCTCACACTCCCCTGGTCTCTAATCCTCAGAGATTGTGTGGTTGGACAAGAGATAAAATAACCCCAACTCCCTCCTTAACTACCAAACTCATACCAATCCATAGCCACATAGCAACACCAGGGTGTTCACTCCAGGTTTTGTTTTACGACGGAGCATCGGCTACCACATTGGCTTTCCCTTCGGTATGGATATCTAGGTCATAATCTTTGACAACTCAAGCCATCCCTTTGCCAATAAACCTTGAGTGAAAAGACAACCTTGGTGGTCTCGTAACCTGCATTTCACCCCAACAATAATGCCCAATTCAAAGCAAACACTATGCTGCTAACCTAGACAGAGTAGGGTAGTTACCCATTCAATTCCTGAAGAATAAGCATCACCTCATGCAAATACACACCCAAAACCATTTTTAGAAGCATCACTATATACTCTAGAGTCCTTCCATCGGGCAAGGTCAGCACTAGAGCTGTAGTCAAACGCTTTTTCAAGGTCTGAAATGCCTCTTCACACTTATTACTCCACTCAAATCAGTCTTTCTTCATACGAAGTAATGGGTAGCAACCTCGAAAAGTCCCAAAAACCCCATAGTAACCTACTAACCCAAAGAAACCCATACATCCTTACATTCTTACGTGTAGGCCATCCTTAACTGCTTTAATTTTGCCTGGGTCTACTCAACTCCCTCTTTAGACAAAATGCCCCAAGAATGCTACTTCTCTACGAGAATTCACATTCGAGAACTTAGCATACAACTCATCTCCCCTTAAGGTCATCAAATTTTCCTCAAATGTTCCACATGTCCTCCTTACTAGAAATCAACAAGGTGTCATCAATGAAAACGACCACAAAGATTCCAAAAACCGTTGGAAGATCTTCATTAGATCTATATAAAATTGCTGCGCATTGATTAACGCAAAAGCGTAATATGAACTCAAGTGTCCATACCTAGTGCGAAAAGAGTTTCATTTCAGTATGTCCTTAGCAATCCTCAATTGATGGTATCCTGACCTCAAGTCAATTTTCGAAAACACAGTAGCTCCTTTCAATTGATCAAACGTCATCAATTCTCGGTAATGGATACTTATCTTGATCGTCACCTTATTTAGCTCCCTATAGTCAATCACATAACCTTAAACTCCCCATCTTTCTTCTTCACAAACAATACGGTGCTCCCCAAGGTGAAGCACTAGGCCTAATGTAACCCTTTTCCAACAAATCCTGCAATTGTTCCTTCAACTCACCTCATTTCTGCAAGTGCCATCCTATAGGGTCTGGAAATAGGTGTTGTTCCTGGGACAAGTCTATGCTAAAGCCAATTTCTGGTGCTTTGGAAATAGGTGTTGTTCCTGGACTATCTATGGTAAGCCAATTTCTCGCTTAGGTGGCATTCCAGAATCTCCCTCCGGAAACACATCAAGAAAGTTCCTCACTACTTCAATATCCTCAGGTTTAGCAGTCTCAACATGATCACATTCTCACACTACAAAGGTAGATTGGAAAAACTTTCTTCACAAACCTAGCAAACCTCATTACTGACATTATTTTGTTGTGTTTCGGTCTTCCTGCCCTCCAATAGCTCACCTTCTTACCCTTATTCATCAACGAGATCTTCTGTGGTTCACATAGAATCTCAGCCTTATGTTTACTCAACCAATCCATCCCTAGGATCACTTCTAAGTCACCTAAATCAAACTCGATTAGGTTAGCCTTAAACTCCACTCCCTCAATTTCAATAGGACATCTTGAAATCTCCTTGAACATCAGTTCACTCCTGAGGGTAACACTATGACATATCTACGACATCTATTTTCCCCAACACAGGTTTTCACTTTTCTAGGTTTAGTGGAAACAAAAGAGTACGTTACACCAGACAAACAAAAACTTTAACAAAAGGGTGAATAGAAAAAGTACTAGTGATCACATCTTTATTAGCATCCGCTTCACTTCGAGCCATCACTTCCGCTTTCCATTGTTTGAGGTCTTGTTCTGTCCTCCTCCTTTCCCACTCACATTCCTCACTTCCCCGGCTTGAGATGTCACCTTTCCTCCCATATTCCTTGGAAACCCTTTTGTCTCCCACTGAATTTCCCCTAATTTGAGAATTATGTCCTCCTGACTAGCCACCTCAGTCCATTCCCATTTTCAGAATTAGACTTCCCAAAGTTTCCCCTACTGCCCTGGAAGTTGTTGTTGAAACGAGGTCTCTTGTATTCACTGAAGGCGTGTCGCGCACCT
>PYUH01000033.1:0-14884 GCA_016808085.1 Suaeda aralocaspica | reverse complement strand
TATGACATAATGGAGCTTCAAAAACATATAGCAGGTACCGTCTGTACTAGTTAGAACTGAAAACCCTTAAAGCGCCCCGAAATGGCCATTTTGTGTCCCAATGTGACCTTTTTGTGTCGAAACATTTGGAACTAAGAGTTAAATGCATAATATTTGAAATGATGGAGCTTTCAAAACAGATAACAGGTCGAGTTTGTAGAAGTAGGCGCGAAAACCCCTTAAAAAGCCCCGAAATGGCCATTTCATGTCCCCAAGTGACCTTGTCGTGTCTAAACGTATAGAACCAGGACTTAAATGCATAATATATGACATGATGGAGATTTAAAAACATATAACAGGTCGCATTTGTAGAAGTTAGGGGCGAAACACCCAAAAACGCCCCGAAACGGCTATTTCACGTGCCAAAGTGACCTTGTCGTGTCTGAACGTGGGCAATAAAGACCTAAAAAGCTTAAAGGAATAATATATGACATGATGGTGCTTTAACAACATATAACAGGTCGCGTTGGTAGAAGTTAGGCGCGAAACCCCCTAAAATGCCATGAAATGGCCATTTCACGTTCCAAAGTGACCTTGTCGTGTCTAAACGTGAGCAACCAAGACGTAAAAAGCTTAAATGCATAATATANTTATGGAACCAAGACTTAAGAGACTTAAATTCATAATATATGACATGATGGAGCTTTAAAAACATATAACATGTCGCGTTTGTAGAAGTAGCAACGAAAACCCCTGAAAAAGCCCCGAAATGGCTATTTCACGTCCCAAAGTGACCATGTCGTGTCAAAACGTATGGAACCAAGACTTAAAAGACTGACATGCATAATATATGACATAATGGAGCTTCAAAAACATATAGCAGGTACCGTCTGTACTAGTTAGAATTGAAAACCCTTAAAACGCCCCGAAATGGGCATTTCATGTCCTAAAGTGACCTTGTCGTGCCGAAACATATGGAATCAAGACTTAAATGCATAATATATGACATGATGGAGCTTTAAAAACATATAACAGGTCGCGTTTGTAGAAGTNTAACAGGTCCCGTCTGTACAAGTTAGACGCGAAAACCCTTAAAACGCCCCGAAATGGCCATTTCATGTCCCAATGTGACCTTGTCGTGTCGAAACATTTGGAACTAAGAGTTAAATGCATAATATATGAGATGATGGAGCTTTAAAATAGATAACAGGTCGGGTTTGTAGAAGTGGGGTGGAAAACACCTTAAAAAGCCCCGAAATGGCCATTCCACGTCCTAAAGTGACCTTGTCGTGTCTAAACGTATAGAAACAGGACTTAAATGCATAATATATGACATGATGCATCTTTAAAAACATATAACAGGTAGCATTTGTAGAAGGTAAGGGCGAAACACCCAAAAACACCCGGAAATGGCTATTTCACTTGCCAAAGTGACCTTGTCATGTCTAAACGTGAGCCACAAAGACCTAAAAAGCTTAAAGGAATAATATATGACATGATGGAGCTTTAACAACATATAACAGGTCGCGTTGGTAGAAGTTAGGCGCGAAACCCCCTAAAATGCCATGAAATGGCCATTTCACGTTCCAAAGTGACCTTGTCGTGTCTAAACGTGAGCAACCAAGACGTAAAAAGCTTAAATGCATAATATATAACATGATGGATCTTTAAAAACATATAACAGGTCCTGTTTGTAGAAGTAGGCGTGAAAACCCACTAAAACGCCCCGATATGGCAATTGCATGTCCCATAGTGACCTTGTGTGTGTAAACGTTTAGAACCAAGACTTAAAAGACTTAAAACAACCCGAAATGGCCATATCATGTCCCAAAGTGACCTTGTCGTGTCGAAACATATGGAACTAAGAGTTAAATGCATAATATATGACATGATGGAGCTTTAAAAACATATAACAGGTCGCGTTTGTAGAAGTAGCAACGAAAACCCCTGAAATAGCCCCGAAATGGCTATTTCACGTCCCAAAGTGACCATGTCGTGTCAAAACGTATGGAACCAAGACTTAAAAGACTGACATGCATAATATATGACATAATGGAGCTTCAAAAACATATAGCAGGTACCGTCTGTACTAGTTAGAACTGAAAACCCTTAAAACGCCCCGAAATGGGCATTTCATGTCCTAAAGTGACCTTGTCGTGCCGAAACATATGGAATCAAGACTTAAATGCATAATATATGACATGATGGAGCTTTAAAAACATATAACAGGTCGCGTTTGTAGAAGTAGCAACGAAAACCCCTGAAATAGCCCCGAAATGGCTATTTCACGTCCCAAAGTGACCATGTCGTGTCAAAACGTATGGAACCAAGACTTAAAAGACTGACATGCATAATATATGACATAATGGAGCTTCAAAAACATATAGCAGGTACCGTCTGTACTAGTTAGAACTGAAAACCCTTAAAACGCCCCGAAATGGGCATTTCATGTCCTAAAGTGACCTTGTCGTGCCGAAACATATGGAATCAAGACTTAAATGCATAATATATGACATGATGGAGCTTTAAAAACATATAACAGGTCGCGTTTGTAGAAGTAGCAACGAAAACCCCTGAAAAAGCCCCGAAATGGCTATTTCACGTCCCAAAGTGACCATGTCGTGTCAAAACGTATGGAACCAAGACTTAAAAGACTGACATGCATAATATATGACATAATGGAGCTTCAAAAACATATAGCAGGTACCGTCTGTACTAGTTAGAACTGAAAACCCTTAAAACGCCCCGAAATGGGCATTTCATGTCCGAAAGTGACCTTGTCTTGCCGAAACTTATGGAATCAAGACTTAAATGCATAATATATGACATGATGGAGCTTTAAAAACATATAACAGGTCCCATCTGTACAAGTTAGACGCGAAAACTCTTAAAACGCACCGAAATGGCCATTTCATGTCCCAATGTGACCTTGTCGTGTCGAAACATTTCGAACTAAGAGTTAAATGCATAATATATGAAATGATGGAGCTTTAAAAACAGATAACAGGTCGGGTTTGTAGAAGTGGGTGGAAAACACCTTAAAAAGCCCCGAAATGGCCATTCCACGTCCTAAAGTGACCTTGTCGTGTCTAAACGTATAGAAACAGGACTTAAATGCATAATATATGACATGATGCAGCTTTAAAAACATATAACAGGTAGCATTTGTAGAAGGTAGGGGCGAAACACCCAAAAACACCCAGAAATGGCTATTTCACTTGCCAAAGTGACCTTGTCATGTCTAAACGTGAGCCACAAAGACCTAAAAAGCTTAAAGGAATAATATATGACATGATGGAGCTTTAACAACATATAACAGGTCGCGTTGGTAGAAGTTAGGCGCGAAACCCCCTAAAATGCCATGAAATGGCCATTTCACGTTCCAAAGTGACCTTGTCGTGTCTAAACGTGAGCAACCAAGACGTAAAAAGCTTAAATGCATAATATATAACATGATGGATCTTTAATAACATATAACAGGTCGCGTTTGTAGAAGTAGGCGTGAAAACCCACTAAAACGCCCCGACATGGCAATTTCAGGTCCCATAGTGACCTTGTGTGTGTAAACGTTTGGAACCTAGACTTAAAAGACTTAAAACGACCCGAAATGGCCATTTCATGTCCCAAAGTGACCTTGTCGTGTCGAAACATATGGAACCAAGACTTAAATGCATAATATATGACATGATGGAGCTTTAAAAACATATAACAGGTCCCGTCTGTACAAGTTAGACGCGAAAACCCTTAAAACGCCCCGAAATGGCCATTTCATGTCCCAATGTGACCTTGTCGTGTCGAAACATTTGGAACTAAGAGTTAAATGCATAATATATGAAATGATGGAGCTTTAAAAACAGATAACAGGTCGGGTTTGTAGAAGTGGGTGGAAAACACCTTAAAAAGCCCCGAAATGGCCATTCCACGTCCTAAAGTGACCTTGTCGTGTCTAAACGTATAGAAACAGGACTTAAATGCATAATATATGACATGATGCAGCTTTAAAAACATATAACAGGTCGCATTTGTAGAAGGTAGGGGCGAAACACCCAAAAACACCCCGAAATGGCTATTTCACTTGCCAAAGTGACCTTGTCATGTCTAAACGTGAGCAACAAAGACCTAAAAAGCTTAAAGGAATAATATATGACATGATGGAGCTTTAACAACATATAACAGGTCGCGTTGGTAGAAGTTAGGCGCGAAACCCCCTAAAATGCCATGAAATGGCCATTTCACGTTCCAAAGTGACCTTGTCGTGTCTAAACGTGAGCAACCAAGACGTAAAAAGCTTAAATGCATAATATATAACATGATGGATCTTTAAAAACATATATCAGGTCCTGTTTGTAGAAGTAGGCGTGAAAACCCACTAAAACGCCCCGACATGGCAATTTCAGGTCCCATAGTGACCTTGTGTGTGTAAACGTTTGGAACCTAGACTTAAAAGCCTTAAAACGACCCGAAATGGCCATTTCATGTCCCAAAGTGACCTTGTCGTGTCGAAACATATGGAACCAAGAGTTAAATGCATAATATATGACATGATGGAGCTTTAAAAACATATAACAGGTCGCGTTTGTAGAAGTAGCAACGAAAACCCCTGAAATAGCCCCGAAATGGCTATTTCACGTCCCAAAGTGACCATGTCGTGTCAAAACGTATGGAACCAAGACTTAAAAGACTGACATGCATAATATATGACATAATGGAGCTTCAAAAACATATAGCAGGTACCGTCTGTACTAGTTAGAACTGAAAACCCTTAAAACGCCCCGAAATGGCCATTTTGTGTCCCAATGTGACCTTTTCGTGTCGAAACATTTGGAACTAAGAGTTAAATGCATAATATTTGAAATGATGGAGCTTTCAAAACCGATAACAGGTCGAGTTTGTAGAAGTAGGCGCGAAAACCCCTTAAAAAGCCCCGAAATGGCCATTTCACGTCCCCAAGTGACCTTGTCGTGTCTAAACGTATAGAACCAGGACTTAAATGCATAATATATGACATGATGGAGATTTAAAAACATATAACAGGTCGCATTTGTAGAAGTTAGGGGCGAAACACCCAAAAACGCCCCGAAACGACTATTTCACGTGCCAAAGTGACCTTTTCGTGTCTAAACGTGGGCAATAAAGACCTAAAAAGCTTAAAGGAATAATATATGACATGATGGTGCTTTAACAACATATAACAAGTCGCGTTGGTAGAAGTTAGGCGCGAAACCCCCTAAAATGCCATGAAATGGCCATTTCACGTTCCAAAGTGACCTTGTCGTGTCTAAACGTGAGCAACCAAGACGTAAAAAGCTTAAATGCATAATATATAACATGATGGATCTTTAATAACATATAACAGGTCGCGTTTGTAGAAGTAGGCGTGAAAACCCACTAAAACGCCCCGATATGGCAATTTCAGGTCCCATAGTGACCTTGTGTGTATAAACGTTTGGAACCTAGACTTAAAAGACTTAAAACGACCCGAAATGGCCATTTCATGTCCCAAAGTGACCTTGTCGTGTCGAAACATGTGGAACCAAGAGTTAAATGCATAATATATGACATGATGGAGCTTTAAAAACATATAACAGGTCGCGTTTGTAGAAGTAGCAACGAAAACCCCTGAAAAAGCCCCGAAATGGCTATTTCACGTCCCAAAGTGACCATGTCGTGTCAAAACGTATGGAACCAAGACTTAAAAGACTGACATGCATAATATATGACATAATGGAGCTTCAAAAACATATAGCATGTACCGTCTGTACTAGTTAGAACTGAAAACCCTTAAAACGCCCCGAAATGGGCATTTCATGTCCTAAAGTGACCTTGTCGTGCCGAAACATATGGAATCAAGACTTAAATGCATAATATATGACATGATGGAGCTTTAAAAACATATAACAGGTCGCGTTTGTAGAAGTAGCAACGAAAACCCCTGAAAAAGCCCCGAAATGGCNTCTTAAAACGCACCGAAATGGCCATTTCATGTCCCAATGTGACCTTGTCGTGTCGAAACATTTGGAACTAAGAGTTAAATGCATAATATATGAAATGATGGAGCTTTAAAAACAGATAACAGGTCGGGTTTGTAGAAGTGGGTGGAAAACACCTTAAAAAGCCCCGAAATGGCCATTCCACGTCCTAAAGTGACCTTGTCGTGTCTAAACGTATAGAAACTGGACATAAATGCATAATATATGACATGATGCATCTTTAAAAACATATAACACGTCGCATTTGTAGAAGGTAGGGGCGAAACACCCAAAAACACCCAGAAATGGCTATTTCACTTGCCAAAGTGACCTTGTCATGTCTAAACGTGAGCCACAAAGACCTAAAAAGCTTAAAGGAATAATATATGACATGATGGAGCTTTAACAACATATAACAGGTCGCGTTGGTAGAAGTTAGGCGCGAAACCCCCTAAAATGCCATGAAATGGCCATTTCACGTTCCAAAGTGACCTTGTCGTGTCTAAACGTGAGCAACCAAGACGTAAAAAGCTTAAATGCATAATATATAACATGATGGATCTTTAAAAACATATAACAGGTCGCGTTTGTAGAAGTAGGCGTGAAAACCCACTAAAACGCCCCGACATGGCAATTTCAGGTCCCATAGTGACCTTGTGTGTGTAAACGTTTGGAACCTAGACTTAAAAGACTTAAAACGACCCGAAATGGCCATTTCATGTCCCAAAGTGACCTTGTCGTGTCGAAACATATGGAACCAAGAGTTAAATGCATAATATATGACATGATGGAGCTTTAAAAACATATAACAGGTCGCGTTTGTAGAAGTAGCAACGAAAACCCCTGAAAAAGCCCCGAAATGGCTATTTCACGTCCCAAAGTGACCATGTCGTGTCAAAACGTATGGAACCAAGACTTAAAAGACTGACATGCATAATATATGACATAATGGAGCTTCAAAAACATATAGCAGGTACCGTCTGTACTAGTTAGAACTGAAAACCCTTAAAACGCCCCGAAATGGGCATTTCATGTCCTAAAGTGACCTTGTCGTGCCGAAACATATGGAATCAAGACTTAAATGCATAATATATGACATGATGGAGCTTTAAAAACATATAACAGGTCGCGTTTGTAGAAGTAGCAACGAAAACCCCTGAAAAAGCCCCGAAATGGCTATTTCACGTCCCAAAGTGACCATGTCGTGTCAAAACGTATGGAACCAAGACTTAAAAGACTGACATGCATAATATATGACATAATGGAGCTTCAAAAGCATATAGTAGGTACCGTATGTACTAGTTAGAACTGAAAACCCTTAAAACGCCCCGAAATGGCAATTTCATGTCCTAAAGTGACCTTGTCGTGCCGAAACATATGGAATCAAGACTTAAATGCATAATATATGACATGATGGAGCTTTAAAAACATATAACAGGTCACGTGAAAACCCTTAAAACACCCCGAAATGGCCATTTCATGTCCCAATGTGACCTTGTCGTGTCGAAACATTTGGAACTAAGAGTTAAATGCATAATATATGAAATGATGGAGCTTTAAAAACAGATAACAGGTCGGGTTTGTAGAAGTGGGTGGAAAACCCCTTAAAAAGCCCCGAAATGGCCATTCCACGTTCTAAAGTGACCTTGTCGTGTCTAAACGTATAGAAACAGGACTTAAATGCATAATATATGACATGTTGCAGCTTTAAAAGCGTATAACAGGTCGCATTTGTAGAAGGTTGGGGCGAAACACCCAAAAACGCCCCGAAATGGCTATTTCACGTGCCAAAGTGACCTTGTCATGTCTAAACGTGAGCAACAAAGACCTAAAAAGCTTAAAGGAATAATATATGACATGATGGAGCTTTAACAACATATAACAGGTCGCGTTGGTAGAAGTTAGGCGCGAAACCCCCTAAAATGCCACGAAATGGCCATTTCACGTTCCAAAGTGACCTTGTCGTGTCTAAACATGAGCAACCAAGACGGAAAAAGCTTAAATGCATAATATATGACATGATGGAGCTTTAAAAACATATAACAGGTCGCGTTTGTAGAAGTAGGCGTGAAAACCCACTAAAACGCCCCGACATGGCAATTTCATGTCCCATAGTGACCTTGGGTGTGTAAATGTTTGGAACCAAGACTTAAAAGACTTAAAACGACCCGAAATGGCCATTTCATGTCCCAAAGTGACCTTGTCGTGCCGAAACATATGGAACCATGACTTAAATGCATAATATATGGAATGATGGAGCTTTAAAAACATATAACAAGTCCCGTCTGTACAAGTTAGGCGCGAAAACCCTTAAAACGCCCCGAAATGGCCATTTCATGTCCCAAAGTGACCTTTTCGTGTCGAAACATTTAGAACCAAGAGTTATATGTATAATATATGACATGATGGAGCTTTAAAAACATATAACAGGTCGGGTCTACAGAAGTAGGCGCGAAAACCCCTTGAAAAGCGCCGAAATGGCCAATTCAAGTCCCAAATTAACCTTGTCATGTCTAAATGTATGGAACCAAGATTTAAAAGACTTAGATGCGTAATATATGACATGGTGAGACTTTAAAAACATATAGCAGGTCCTGTCAGTAGAAGTTAGGCAAAAAAAAGCCCCGACAACGCCCCGAAATGGCCATTTCATGTCCCAAAGTGACCTTGTCCTACCTAAACGTATGGTACCTAGACTTAAAAGACTTAAATGCATAATATATGACATGATGGAGCTTTAAAAACATATAAGAGGTCTCGTTTGTAGAAGTTAGGCAAGAAAACCCTCTAAAACGCCCAGAAATAGCTATTTGACGTCCCAAAGTGACCTTGTTGTGTCAAAACATATACAACCAGGACTTAAGAGACTTAAATGCATAATATATGTGAACCGATTCATTGATATTTGCATACAGGCATACAACGTAGTACGGAATAGCCACAGTCAGCATCTTGTGGTGTCATCAATAATACATAATGTTATAAACATATGGTATAACTATTGATTCTATAAACTAAGTAACGCATAAGTAGAAATGATATACACCACAAATGAATCCTTATTCCACTGCAACCCCCACCCACAATCAAAAAACAGAAGAAGAAGAAAGTCTGTAACTGTTCAAGTAAAGGTAGAAGAAAGCCAACAATTTCCAAAACGAACACTAGTGGTTTTTTTGCCTTCTGGTGTACCACCTGTTACGTCGCTTTCGCCGCCTCAACCTTCAATCCCACCTCAATCAAAGCCTTCAACCCCACCATAATCACAGCCTTCGACACCACCACAATCACAACCTTCAACCCCATCACAATTATCAATCAAACCACTACAACCAAAACAACTAGCACCTACTAAAGTCAAAACCACATTTTAGCCCCTGAAATCGACTACTTGTTTAGTGAAATATAATCCAATTGAATAATATATCGAATTCCTTTTCAAATTAACCAATTTAAACCCAAAATTCTTACCACCAAATTTTATAACTTTTTCGTAAACAAATTAATATGGTAAAAATCACAATATCAATCACATAAGTATGAAGCTAAAATCCCAATAAAACACCAAAAATTATGATTATTTCCATCAACAACTTATTAATAATAACAAAAATAGAGGAAATTAGTATTGCTATACTAAAAACAAAAAAAAAAATCAATTCTAAAATAAAGCTCAATAAATCATACTACTGCTGCAAAAAAATAACTCTAAATTAAAAAATACAAAATCATAACAATGCAATTGAAAAATTAATACAAGTAAACTTATAATAAATTTACACAAAAATTACAAACAAAAATCAAAATCAAGTAAAATTTTTTTTTAAAAAAAAAAAACTAAAATTAAACCTTAGGGCAGCATTTGCCGCAATTTGAGCAGCGAATGAAGTTGACATGACCACGACCATGTTTGTTGCGACCTCCATTTCTTCTCTTAAATGTCCGAAATTAATTTACAGTAACCCTAACCTGTACCTACGATATGATTTTGTTTAGGGTTTTGAAGACTGCTATAAGGATTCATGTTTATGAACTCAGCCTTATACAAACGAAATTCCCGACAATTCTAAATCAAATCAATTCGCACATCAAGAATCAATGTGAAGATGAGAACTTACCAAGAAATTGAAATAATTGATGGCCAATTGTAGGAATTTGAGTTTTTTACTCCACCGATTGCAGTTTCGGAGGATTTCGAGTTTAGTGGTGGTGGAATTTGCGAAGGTGAGAGAGAGTGACGGCGGTGGAATTTGCGAAGGCAAGAGTTTGTGGGAGGGGATTCACAGGAAGCAATTTTGGTTTTGGTTTGTGTTTTAGAGGTTTTTGTTTGATAAATCTTGATATTAAGTTTTCTTCAACAATTCTTTTATAAAATGTTTCTAGTTTTTATTCTTTTTACAAACTTCGATTGTAACGGTTGATGAAAGGACGCTACACATGAAAATTTAATTGTAACGGGCATAACTTTGTACGTTACAAATAACTGAAAGTGGAGTAAATACCATCGTATTTGTAACGGGCACCAACAAATATTGTTTGTAACGGGCGATAAACCAGCCCGCTACAAATAATTTTTTTGTGCTAAAAAAAAGCATGTTTTTGTAACATTTTCAAAAAATGCCCGATACAATAACCCCATTCGTAACGATCCAACAGAAGGCCCGTCAAATAGGGTGTTACGATTAGGAAATTTTCCACTAGTGCATTCTTTGTGTTTAACAAGAATCCTTCATTCAATGCATCAACATCCATCTCATAATACCTCTCAAAGAAGGTGAAACTGATATGGCCCTTTCTTGAAGCTAAAAGGGTCTCTTGTGTCACTTGGAAGTGATAGATGGAAAGAAACTCATGGGTGGGTTCTTGATAGGTGTGTGGGCCCTGCTGGGTTCTGCCATCAGGACCTGTCATAGTAGCATTAATCCAGTTACCCCATCCGATACGGTAAGCCATCCTCATCACTTGGTCAGTAATTCCCAATTTATCACAAGTTACCTTGTGAAAGAATTTGGTGGACCTGATGGTTCGTTTGGAGAGTTTTTCATACTTCCTCTGCCTCTCTTGTCTGTTCAGTGGTGGTGCTCGAGAGGATGTAGGTTGCTTCTCCTTGGAAGCTGAAGATGATGCCCTTGTCTTTTGAGAATTCTTGGGGCCCCCGCCGAACAACTTTCCTACGGTCTTCCTCATTATCCTACAAAACATAAGCATGAAAGAGCAAGGATTAGGATTCCACCACAATAGTTGAAAGCATGAAAACTATGAGCATGGAAAGGATATGGCATTGAAAAATCATATCATGCAAGTAACTAAAGTTTCATGGTCATCAAAGCAAATAAGAAGCATTATAGTCATCAAATAACTCAAATTGCAAACAAAGTTGAGCGGAAAATTCGGCATGACCCGTTTGAAAAATCAACTTATCCCTTGAGAACTACAAATTCTCATGAAAATATAACTATGAACATATTCATCAAAACCAATTCCACTCACTAACATTATGCTAAATCTATGCAATATGAAACTCAGCATCCTCGATCTCCAAAATCCAATCAAAGTTCCAAAAATCTCAAAAATACAATTCCAATGAAAATGGAACAATAATTCTTCCATTCAACATAATTCCACTCAACAATTTGGCACCATTATTCACTAGCTATGTTTAGTAGCAACTGCTAATAAAAAAATTTAGCATTAGAAATCATGAATGAAGCTACTAATAAAATTTCAATGAAGTAATTACAACAAAGCTAAGCATAGAAATCAAATCATAGCACGATTACCATTATTCTAAACAATTCAAAGCATGAAATTAAGCTAATTAAACCACTTCTAAACACTAACAATCACCAACAATTACAACAATTCCTTACTAATCAAAATAACACAAAACTTCCAACTACTCAAAATTAACAATTCTAAACATGATATTGAAGCATAAAAACAAAAAGTAATCATTCATAAGCAACAATAATCAAGTTTAAAAATTAAAATTTTAATTCGTAATTAAATTTCCCTAAAATTAGAAATTCATGAAAACTTCATAAAACTTAGTAAAACATGGGGAAAAAGGAAGATATACCTCACTACATAGCAATGGAGCAAGAAATTTCAAGAATATTGAAGAAGAAAATTCAAAAATCAAGCACAATGTGTTCGAAAATTTCGGACCCTAGAGCTTGGATTTCGGTTGATTTTTGCAATTTTTTACTCCAAGAGATTGTTTAGGTGAGAGAGGGGGGTGTTGTGTCAAAATTTGAAGTGATTTGGAGTTGTGAGTAGTGAGTTATGGAGGATTGAAAGTGGAGGTTTTTGGGGTTTTAATGGGGTTTGAAGAGGAAGAAGATAGATTGAGAAGAAAGAAGCAAGGGAGATGAAAAGAAAGAAGAATAAAAATAAAAGGATAAAATAATAATAATAAATAACGGCCAAACAAGATAGGCCCCATGCGAGAAAAAGAAAGAAGAAAACTAACGGGGCTTGCAGGGGGGTACCTGCGCCCGCAACTGTAATACCTCGGAATTTCCTAACTTTCTTCTCTAGATTTTCCGGAATATACTATATATAGTAAAGAATAATAATTATTAGTACTCCTAACCAACTAGGAAAAACCAAAGTATTACCGGCACCGTGATAACGACTAAGGCTTTTATCAAAGTACTATAGTAGAAGTTTTTAAAACCAAAACCAAATTAAAACTCAAAGTAAAACTTAAAACAAACCAAGTCAAAACCAAAATAAAACTTTATTACATTTCGGAACCATCTTAATGGCCCTTCAAAACCAAATAAACTTTAAACTTCAAAACAAAAGTCAACATCAAATAATAAATAGCTAACAAGTCCATAAAGCATTAAACTAAGAAAATTACGATGCATGATTGACTTATGCCCACTTGTACCTGTATCTTTCTCTTATTCTAGACAACTACTCGCCATCAAAATGGGTCATTGTAGGGCCAAGACAAAGGCAAAGCCATGCACACAAAACACACAATCAGAAAAGATGAGTACATAAATATCAGAGACTATGCAAAACATGATTGATATTAAAATAAAAAGAAAAGTACATCACATACAATTCTTATCGTTAACTACTCTTCACTTATGCATAGAATCAACTCAAATAAAAATATTTATTATATTTAAGCTTTCGATTTCGCATCGAACAGGTTTCCTTTCCTTTAAAATCCATCTATTAGGCACCAACTTGGAAGCAACTCCAAGAGTTAATTGCATAATATATGACATGATGGAGCTTTAAAAACATATAACAGGTCGCGTTTGTAGAAGTAGGCGTGAAAACCCCTTTAAAACCCGCGAAATGGCAATTTCACGTCCCAAAGTGACCATTTCGTGTCTAAACATATGGAACCAAGAATTAAAAGACTTAAATGCATAATATATGACATGATGGAGCTTTAAAAACATATAACAGGTACCGTCTGTACGAGCTAGACGCGAAAACCCTTAAAACGCCCCGAAATGGCCATTTCATGTTCCAAAGTGACCTTATCGTGCCGAAACATGTGGAACCAAGACTTAAATGCATAATATATGGCATGATGGAGCTTTAAAAACACATAACAGGTCCCGTTAGTACAAGTTAGGCGCGAAAACCCCCTAAAACACCTCGAAATGGCCATTTCATGATGGAGCTTTAAAAACATATAACAGGTCCCGTCAGTACAAATTAGGCGCGAACACCCCCTAAAACGCCTCGAAATGACCATTTCATGTCCCAAAGTGACCTTATCGTGCCTAAACGTATGGAACCTAGACTTAGAAGACTTAAATGCATAATATATGACATGATGGATGTTTAAAAACATATAAGAGGTCTCGTTTGTAGAATATGGGCAAGTAAACCCCCTAAAATGCCCCGAAATAGCCATTAGTCGTCCCAAAGTTACCTTGTTGTGTCCAAACATATAAAACCAGGACTTAAAAGACTTAAATGCATAATATATGACATGATGGAGCTTTAAAAACGTATAACATGTTGCATTTGTAGAGGCTAGGCGCGAAACCCCCTAAAACTCCTCGAAATGGCCATTTCACGTCCCAAAGTGACCTAGTCTTGTCTAAGCGTGAGCTACCAAGACCTAAAAAGCTTAAATGTATAATATATGACATGATGGATCTTTAAAAACATATAACAGGTCGCGTTGGTAGAAGTTAGGCGCGAAACCCCCTAAAACGGCCCGAAATGGGCATTTCACGTCCCAAAGTGACCTTGTCGTGTTTAAACGTGAGCAACCACAATGTAAAAAGCTTACATGCATAATATATAGTACGATGGAGCTTCAAAAACATGTAACAGGTCGCGTTTGTAGAAGTAGGCGCGAAAACCCCCTTAAACGCCCCGAAATGGCAATTTAATGTCCCAAAGTGACCTTGCGTGTCTAAACGTATGGAACCAAGACTTAAAAGAGTTAAATGCATAATTTATGACATGATGGAGCGTTAAAAATATATAGCAGGTGCCGTCTATACAAGTTAGACTTGAAACCCCATAAAACGCCCCGAAATGGCCATTTCACGTCCCTAAATGAACTTGTCGTGCCGAAACTTATGGAACCAAGACCTAAAAGACTTAAATGCAAAATATATGACATGATGGAGCTTAAAAAACATATAATAGGTACCGTCTGTACAAGTTAGACGCGAAAACCCTTAAAACGCCCCGAAATGGCCATTTCATGTCCCAAAGTGACCTTGTCCTGCCGAAACATATGGAACCAAGACATAAATGCATAATATATGGCATGATGGAGCTCTAAAAGCATATAAAAGGTCCTGTCAGTACAAGTTAGGTGCGAAAACCCATAAAACGCCCCGAAATGCCCATTTCACGTCCCAAGGTGACCATGTCGTGTCTAAACTTATGGAACCAAGACTTAAATTCGTAATATACGGCATGATGGAGCTTTAAAAACA
>PYUH01003429.1:0-27541 GCA_016808085.1 Suaeda aralocaspica | reverse complement strand
GAAAACTGAATACAATACTTATATTACTCTTTCTATCTCTCTCAGTCTCTGTGGGTTGGATGATTTACAACCGAACAACTCAGGTATTTATATACATCTTCCTCCCCTACTCTAATTAGGATATTCTAGCCTTTCCTATTACCTCTGGGACTACTCACTTCCCTACTGTACATAGAACATCCTACATTCCTAGTGACTTTAGGATATCCAATATTCCTAATGTATCTAGGATAAGTGAGAATTCCCCAGAATACCCTCCAATGTTCCGGACCCTTCCGGAATATGCTGAACTACTCTAGACCTTACAATGAGGTTCTAGAGCCTTCCATACTCTTCCAAGCGTAGTAGACAACCTCTTCACCATGTACGAACCTCGTTTCACCAACATAGCACGGTCATCCCAAAAGTAGTGCTCATCTTCGGATCCAGTATCATGGTACAGCATTGCTACATCCTGCAGACTGTCTACTATAGGGAGTTGAGTGTTCCAAGCGTGGAAGATAAGTGAGAATTCCCCAGAATACCCTCCAATGTTCCGGACCCGTCCGGAATGTGCTGAACTACTCTAGACCTTTCAATGAGGTTCTAGAGCCTTCCATACCCTTCCAAGCGTATTAGACAACCTCTTCACCATGTATAAACCTCGTTACAGTAATATAGCACTGCCGTCCCCAATGTACTGCTGATTTGCAGATCCAGTATTATCCTACAGCACTATCATTTCCTGTAGACTACCTACTATAAGGGTGAGGGTGCTGCTTAATAGCCCACGAGTAGCTCCCCTTAGGGATCCTTATGCCTAGGCATAAGGACTATGAGTGGGATAAATAGTCGGTCCGTGACATTCTCCCCCACTCAAACCCTTGACGTCCTCGTCAAGTCCACGTCTCCTTCCACGTGTTCCATGCCTTGACTTGGTTTCTTGCTCCGGTGTGCTGCATCTCTTGTCGCTCTTGCTATGGTGTATGGGCTGTGTGCCCATGACTCTGACCCTTGTTGTGCCCCCATCTTGGACACCTCTTACACATGTGTAGGTCATCGTTGCACACCTTCAACGTTCTTTGTCAACACCACTCCGGGCAAGTTCCTCATGTGGTTGGGCAACTTGCCTGTTCCACATGCCCTTGCGCACTCGTTTCCATTGAGCACGCACATTTGTGTAAGCCCCTTGCTTACACACGAGTTTCTTTCCATGCTCTGTCCCTTGGAAACGAACAACTCCCTTGGTCCACTCACGGACCTTGTCATGGTGCTTCACCCTTGGCTTGCCCATGACTTGCCCACTTTAAGCACCCAGTTAACGCCGAGGCCTTAGTGCCCATGTAGCACGCATTGATGAGATCTTTGGGCAATCCTCCTTTGTCCTAACAATTCTCAACACATGTTAAACCCCGTTGTGTGTGATAGTCAATTTGCCATCACCAAACACCACTGGCCTCATTTTGTCTAGGAACTCCATTCCTAGCACGGCAAACTTCAACTCCATGTCGACGACTAAGAAATCTACTTTTCTCGTCCACTTCCCCAAGCGGACTTGGACATCCCATGCCCGATCGTACACCGGCGCGGACTTATTGTTGATGGCCTTCCACTCACCATCAACCTTGGTGAACTTGACACCCAGATCCTTGGCTTCCCTTAATGCCAAGAAGTTGTGTGACGCTCCTGTGTCCACAAGCAACCTGGTCCCAACGCCATTCACCTCCCCATGGACAGCCATCAAGCCCCTTTGCATGATGCTTGTCCCTTGTTTTGTCGTGGCTGCCTGTTCAGTTAGCTTTCTATCCACGACACTTGAAGCATTGAGGAGTCTCATGTTGGCTAGCGTGGCTTTCTCCTCCATGCGCATTGCCCCACACCTCATCTCCTCTTGAGGCGACTCCTCCAAGCTTGCAACTAGGGCACTCAACCTTTGCTTCGTTGGGCATTCCCTTGCCCAATGTGGCCCTCCACATATGAAGCATCCCCGTTGGTTGGTCTTCGAAGTTAATCTGAACTCCTCCTTTCCTTGGTTGTTCTTCTCAAACTTGTTGCCCCCATTGCCTCCCTTGGTTGGTTTGGTGGGCACCTCTCCCCCACCATCCTCCTTGTTACCACCACTCCTGCCATCCTTCTTGGAACCCCTGAACTCCGTCAGGGACTCTGCAGTAGCAATGGCATCAAAGAGTGTTTGAGGGTTCCTCCTCTTTACCTCCAGCTGATCCCAAACATCCATTTGTTGATCCCACTCCCTTGCAACCCGATATGCAACGGGACTACTACACTTGTAGCCTGTCGCAACGACTGATTGCGGTGTCAGGGGTTGTTGTCCCATGACGATCTCAAAAGGACTTTGTTGTGTCGACTCTGACCGCTGCAGATTGTAGGAGAATTGAGCAACATCAATCAACTTTGCCCAATTCTTTTGGTTGGCACTCACAAAGTGCCTTAAGTAGAGTTTTAACAAGGCGTTTACCCTCTCTGTTTGCCCATCGGTTTGCGGGTGAAATCTTGTTGAGAAGTGAAGGCCTGACCCCAACAGCTTGAACAACTTTGTCCATAACTTTGCAGTGAACCTCGGATCCCAGTCGCTAATGATAGTCCGAGGAAGTCCCCAATACTTCACAACATGCTTGAAGAATAACTTGGCGGCTTGCTCGACTGTGCAATCCCTAGGTGCTGCGATGAATGTCCTATACTTTGAGAAGCGATCTACAACAACCATAATTGAGCCACACCCATCAGACTTGGGTAAGGCTGATATGAAGTCCATTGACACACTCTCCCATGGCTTCTCAGGTGTGGGCAATGGTTCCAACAACCCAGCTGGAACTTGTTGTTCAATCTTGTCTTGTTGGCACACAAGACAAGTTTTCACTTAGGCCTCTATGTCATCCCTCATATGTGGCCAGTAATATGACTCCTCTAATAGAGCTAGAGTCCGTTGCATGCCTAGATGTCCGACCCACATTGAGTCATGACACTCCCTCATGATGTCCTGCCTAAGATTATCCCACTTAGGCACATACATACGACGACCGGTGGTGTAGAGAACCCCATCTTCAACCCAAAACTGTCGCGTCTTCCCTTCCATGGCCATCTCAATTAGTGACTTGGCCAATAGATCTTGCTTCATCCCCTCCTTGACCCGCTCTAGGAGGTTGCTAGCAATGCAACTCGTGCTAGCAAGTATAGCCTTGCGGTTCAAGGCATCAGCAACGACATTTACCTTGCCCGGCTTGTATTCCATAGTTTAATCAAACTCTGCCAAGAAGTCTTGCCACCTGGCTTGCTTGGGACTAAGTTTCTTCTGGTCTTGAAAATAACTTGTTGTCACGTTGTCTGTCGTGATGGTGAACCAACTCCCAAGCAAGTAGTAGACCTGAGCACGGATCGGATATCCGATCCGAAATTTGAGAAAACTAATATTTGTATCCGCATTCAAAATTTTCGGATATTTGATATCCAATAGTTTTCGGGTCGGATACTCCGGATATCCATTTCCAATTTTTCTTTCGCATAAAAAAAAAAGCATAGCTGATTGCAGCATAAGAATACACTAAGACGATATAAGTACCAATTGAAAAAAAATGAATATGATAAATCTTTTCCATTAGCAATCGCACAGAATAACTTAATTTTTGTAGAAGTACTCCGTAAGATTCTTGAGTTTACTAGTTTAGTATACTCAAAAGTCGGAAATTTTTTAGGGATGACCTTTATTTTTTGTGGATTCAATACATAAAAGAGGTATATGGTATCAACAAATTTCGGACATCCGGTTCGATATTGCGATTTCAGATATCCAAAAGGGCCAAAAGTGATATTTGAATAGGTATTTGGTATCCGCTTTTTCGGATCGAATATCCTAAAAATCAGATCAAATACATATCAGATTTTCGGATTTTCAGATCTTCAGATATTTTTGCTCAGCCCTAGCAAGTAGTGCCTCCAAAAGTGTAGGCAATGAATGATCGCGGTCATTTCCTTGTCATGAACTGGGTAGCGCCTCTCTGTGTCATTCAGCTTCCGCGACTCATATGCAACAGGATGCCATTCTTGCATAAGCACCCCTCCTATGGAAAAGTCCGATGCATCTGTGAGTAACTCGAATATTTTGGAAAAGTCGGGTAAGGCTAGAACAAGCTCCTCGGTGACAGCTTGTTTCAAGTCATCAAATGCTTCTTGGCACTTGTCACTCTACGACCATTGTACCTTCTTCTTCAGCAAGTCGGTCAATGGTGTTGTCCTTGCCAAGTAACTCCTTATGAATCGCCGATAGTAGTTTGCAAGTCCAAGAAATGACCGTAGCTCTGCGACATTCTTGGGCTCACTCCACTCCTTGATGGCCTTCACCTTATCATGCTCCATCATAATCTTCCCTTCCTTGATGTGGTGTCCTAAGAAAGACACCTCTCCTTGCCCAAACGAGCACTTCTCCCTTTTTACGCAGAGCTCGTTGTCCCTCAAGGCCTTAAACACCTTCCTCAAATGTTCCACATAGTCTTGAAGGTTGTCGCTATACACGACAATATCATCAAGGTAGACTACAACAAAATCATCAAGGAACGGCTTGAAGATCTTGTTCATCAAAGTGCGGAATGTGGCCGGGGCATTGGTGAGACCAAAAGGCATCACCAAGAATTCATAAGACCCATATCGAGTTACGCATGTTGTCTTTGGCTCATCCCCTTCAGCTATGTGTACCTGCCAATACCCCGATCTAAGATCAAGTTTGGAAAAGTACGTGGCTTTACCAAGTCGATAAAAGAGATCAGCGACTAACGGGATTGGATACTTGTTCTTTACCGTGATTTTGTTGAGAGCCCAATAGTCAATGCACATACGCAAACTCCCATCATGCTTGCGTTGGAAAAGCACAGGTGCCCCATAGGGTGCCTTGGATGGCCTGATGAACCCTGCATCCAACAATTCCTTGAGTTGTCTCCTTAGCTCCTCGAGCTCCGGTGGTGCCATCATGTAAGGCGACATGGCTGGAGGCCTAGCCCCTTGCTCCAGCTCAATCTCATGATCCACTTCCCTTCTAGGAGGAAGCTTCTTGGGAAGTTCCGGAGGCATTACGTCTTCAAACTCCTGGAGAACCCCGGAAATTTCTTTGGAAATCTCACCCCCTTGAGACTCCTTTTCGACGAGTGTTGCCAAGAATGTAACTTCACCCTTCTTCACACCCTTGCAAAGTTGGAGAGCTGATAGGGTCTTGGCTTCCACGTCTTCCCATGAAACGGGGACAGACCTTGTTCCATCATTTCCCCTAATGGACAAGGTGTCATCTGCCTCCAATGTCAACGACCTCACTGAATGCATGAACTCCATACCCAACACCAGTGAGAAGTCATCCATATTGACGACCATGAGATCCACGGTGCCCTTCCATTCGCCCAAACAAAGGGGTACACCCCGTGCGACACCTAGGATAAGCGCTGGTGAAGCATTGACGGTCTTTAACCGACCTGGCTCCTTGGCGTACTGTAACCCCAATCTCGTTGCCTCACCCTTGGCAAAAATGTTATGAGTAGCACCCGTGTCCATGAGTACCTTGGAAGCATGCCTATTCACATATGCTTCAACAAACATGAGTGAAGATGTTTTTGAATGGGGCAGCGTACTCACCTTGGCCACGTCGTCGCACTTCCTTGCTTGAACCGCCGCCTTGACGCTACTCAGCAAACGCAAAGTCCCCATTTGCGCCTCGTTCCCCAACGATTCTCCGTTCGATCCCATAAGAGCACTGAGCTTCCCATTTGTTGGGCAATCCCTAGCCCAATGCGGCCCTCCGCATAAGAAACAACCATGGTTCTTTAGCTTGTCTGAGGAAGATGCTGGACCCTTTCCTTTATCCTTCCTCTCGAACTTGCCTTCCCCCTGGTGACCGTGGTTTCGCTCGATGGGCTTAGCTCCCCCACCTTTCCCCTTGCTACCTCCACTCTTGGCATCTTTCTTGGAACCCCTAAACTCTGTCAAGGACTTTGCAATAGCGATGGCGTCAGCAATGGTATGAGGGTTCCTCCTCTTTACCTTGTGCTGGGCCCAATGTTGCAACCCTCCAATGAAGTAAATGAGTTGGGTTTTGTCTGTCATATCTTCGACTTCAAGTAAGAGTGATGTGAATGTCTTGATACATTCTTTGATGTTGCTTGTGTGCTTCAACTCACTTAGCTTTGTCATGGACACCTCTTGAGCATTCTCTGGGTAGAATTGCTTCTTGAAGTCTTTCTTAAACTCATCCCAAGTGTCAATGGAATAAGTTCCCTTCTTGATATCCAACTCACGCCTTCTCCACCATAGGATACCATCCTCCCCGAGGTACATAGTGGCGGTGTTGATCTTGGAAGTTTCATCCTCCAAGTGCATGGCTTCAAAATACCGCTCCAAGCTCCAAAGGAAATTGTCGATTTCTCGAGCATCCCTTTTCCCTTGGTACTTGGATGGTTTGGGAATGTCCATCTTTGGCCCGGCTAGGATAGTGACACCCCCACTTACCGCGACCTTCTTGCACAACAACAACTCGTCCTTGAGGAGGTCATTTTCTTTCCTTAAGGCTGAGAGCTCTCCCAATACCTTAGCCATCTCGCTCTCCATCTTCTCCATGACATGGCTCATGAGCGTGTTGACCTCGCCGGAATGCTCAATAGCAATCTCCTCAACCCTTGTGTCAACAACGTCCACTTGCTCCTTCAGCGCCCCGATGTCTAACTCGGCCTTCTTTAGCCCATCGGATAATTCTGCGGCTCCCCTCTCGACCCTTGCGGATCGCTCTTCTGCCTTGGCCGAATTCTCCATCGCCTTGGCCACCCATTTCTCAAGCTTCTCAAATGCCACCTGAGTAACCTCTAGCACATTGCTTTCAGTTGCTTGTCCTGAAGTGCTGCTCTTGTCCTTGGCCATCAAACCTCAACTTAATTCAACCTCGTGCACTTGCTAACACACTCGAACGCCGATATATCCCAACGACCGTAGCAACTCTAATACCACTTGTCATGTGCTGACTAATTCCCTTTAGTCCTAGACACGCTGCCCACTAACTTCCACCCTTTGGATGCTAGTCAAGGCTAAACCCTTTTCCTAGTATGTAGCTAAGTAATGCAACGAAAGCTTGAATAAGAGAGTAAGTAAGAAAGCACAAGTGTTTGAGTAAAGTATGTGTTGTATTGCTTGAGAGAAAGCGAGTACAAGGCTTGTATGTTTTTTCTGAATGAGTGTACAAATGAATGCCTTGGGTATTTATAGGCATCACCCTTCCTACTATATCTAATCCAGAACATTCTGACCTCCTCAAATGAAGGGTTCTACACAATACCCTATCTAGAACTTTATAGTCTTTACATACTCTTATGTACATGTGAGAATACCCTAGAAACATCTATGCATCCACTAGAGCATACTAGAACACTCTAGAGTCACCTACCCTACAATATCCTACAATGTTTCGGAACCTTCCGGAATGTGTCATACTACTCTAGACCTTTCAATGAGGTTCTAGAGCATTCCATAATCTTCCAATGTAGTAGACAGCCTTTATACCAAGTTTGAACCTCGTTAGAGAAATATAGCAATGTCGTCCCCAAGAGTAATTCTTATCTGCACATCGAGTATTATCCTGCAGCCCTATCTTTTCCTATGGACTACCTACTATAGGGAGATAAGTGTTGCTTATACAACACATGGGCGGCTCTCCTTGGGGATCCTTATGCCCTCGTTCCAATGCAATGGGTGGGTCCTTGGGTCACTCGTAACACTACGCTCTGTATACATTAGCACGGGATAACATTATAGGATCCTGGTCCTATTATGTTGGCCTTCGGGATCAGAGTGATAATTAACAGGGACAGTCGGGGGCATTCGTATTTCATAGTCAGAGGTGAAATTCTTTGATTTATGAAAGACGAACAACTGCGAAAGCATTTTCCAAGGATGTTTTCATTAATCATGCCCAAACCATGAAGGCCCATGAGCCCTTATATAAGTAAAGCCCATCCATTGAATGACAGGTGTCATTCAATGAGAGGCTAATCCTTTATCCTATTGCTTATAAATAATCCTTAAAGGATGAAAAATGGGGGATCTTACATTCTTGAAAAAATACAAACTTATTACAAATTAGAGAACTTCTCAATCTAGAAATTTTCCATTTCTCTCTCTAGCTTTAATTAATCAACTTATTTTACACTTTACCTCTCAAACAAATATCATACTTAAGCATCGGAGGGGGGAATAATACAACAAGGATTATTGTCCTTTTTTTCCAGGATCAATCAGCACGAACCTGTCCACGTCAGCAAAGTCCTCCTAGTCCCTACCCCACCTTATTGCTTGTGCAACATCAGTTGTTTTTAAATGCATTGGAATTCCGTCACTTCATGTGACATAGGTAATACCTTCTTGGAGTTTCTCCCATGTTGGTTCCAAAAAAGGAGAATATGGAGAAGGAAACCCGTTCGATGAAAAATCCAAAGTTAATTATTAAAATAATTATAAAGATTGGTGAGTCTATGTTACAGGTACATAGCTATGGTAAAGGTAAGTGTAACACCCTGGATTTTCCTAGCTTCCTACTTCTTCATTTTTCCGAAAAACATAACAAATTAATAAGAATTATATTTATTAAAACTATTAGATATGGAAAAACCAAAATATTACCGCCATCGTGATATCGGCTAAGGCATTTATCAAAGTACTACAGCGGAAGTCTTAAAACCAAAACAATTTAAAACTAACCTCAACAATCTCAAATTAAAAATCAACTATAAACTTATTACACTTCGGAACCATATTAATGGCCCTTAAAAACCAAAACAAAACTAATATTAAAAGTCTTTAAGAAATTAAAACATCCAACATAAATGTTAGTCTTCATAAGCAATTAAAATAAAGCAAAGCTACAAAACACGGCAAGTTGTCAGGGACCGACTATTTTCCCACCCATGGTCCTTATGCGTAGGCATAAGGATCCCTAGGGGGAGCTGCTCATGGGTTGTCAAGCAGCACCCTCCCCCTTATAGTAGGCAGTCTACAGGAAAAGAAAGTGTTGCAGGATAATACTGGATCTGCAGATAAGCAATACTTTTGGGGACGACAGTGCTATATTTCTGTAACCATACCAAATTACCTTCCTTGTATGTGTGTTTAACTTTGTTAGCTCTTGTCTTGTAGATATCATTCACATGCTCAATTCTTGCTCTAACCTGTGCATGTAACTTCTGCATATATTCAATTTTAGCTAAAGCATCATTATGAACAAGCTCACCTTTGGGAATAGCCACGAAATCAATAGGTAGCTTGGGATTGACTCCATAAACAACTTCAAAAGGTGAATGCTTAGTTGCATATGTAGGTGAACGATTATAAGCAAACTCTGCATGAGCTAACTTCAAGTCCCAATCCTTTTGTGTCTTGCTTACCAAACCACGAAGTAGAACTCCTAGGGTTCTGTTTGTGACTTCATTTTGACCATCTGTTTGTGGATGATAAGAAGTATTGAAGAGTAGTTTCATGCCTATCAAACGCCACAATGATTTCCAAAAATAACTCATGAATTTCGTGTCCCTGTCACTTACAATTGTTTTCGGAACCCCATGTAACCTAACAATGTCACGAAAATACAATTCTGCAACATTGACAGCATCATCAGTCTTGTGACAAGGTATGAAGTGAGCCATCTTCGAAAACCTATCAACCACAACCATTATAGCATCCTTTTGCCTTGCAGTTCTAGGCAAACCAACTGAAATATCATCCCAAGGGGCTTCTGGCACTGGCAGTGGTGTGTAGGATCCCTGATGGAAGGATGCCTTGGCTTTCTGACAAACAGCACACTGTGAGATTACTACTTCAACATCTGCAATCATTCTAGGCCAATAGAAATGCTCCTGCAAGATTGTCAATGTTTTTGTAATACCAAAGTGACCTGCAATTCCACCCCCATGCGCCTCTCTGACGAGCAATTCACGAATACTGCACTTAGGGATGTAAAGTAGATTCCCTTTGAATATTAATCCATCATGTAACACATAAGATCCCATTGAACCCTTCGTAAGTTGTGAATAGATAGGACCAAAATCTCCATCTTGCTCGTAATATTGTGTAATCAACTCCAAACAAGGCAATTTGAAATTAAGAACACCAATTAAAGCATACCTCCTTGATAGAGCATCAGCAACCACATTAGATTTGCCTTCTTTGTAATTTGATGAAAAGTGAAAAGACTGCAAAAATTCAACCCACTTAGCATGTCTTGGATTGAGTTTATGTTGGCCATTGACATGCTTCAGAGCCTCATGATCAGAATGCAATACAAAGTGACTTGGACGCAGATAATGACTCCAATGATCCAATGCTCGAACAATAACATAGAATTCCTTGACATAGGTAGAGTAGTTCAACCTTGCTCCATTCAATTTCTCACTGAAATAAGCTATAGGCCACTTACCTTAAACCAACACTGCACCAATCCCCACGCCACTAGCATCTGTCTCAACTTCAAAAGGTTTCGAAAAGTTTGGTAAAGATAAGATAGGAGCTTGACAATGCAATTTCTTCACCAATTCGAAGGCTTTTTGCGCATCTTTGGTCCATTTAAAGTTCTCCTTGTTCTTCTTAATACACTCGGTCATAGGTGCTACTACAGAAGAGAAATTCTTCACCAATCTTCTATAGAAAGAAGCTAAACCATGAAAAGCACGCACCTCAGTCACAGTTTTTGGAACTAGCCATGATTTAATAGCTTCTACTTTCGAAGGATCAACTGAAACACCATCCTTAGAAACAATGTAACCTAGAAACGTCACACTAGAGACCATGAAAGAGCACTTTTCGAGCTTAGCATACAACTTCTACTTCCTCAAAGTTTCGAACACTTCTCTTAGATGCTGCAGATGATCTTCCACACTTGCACTATATACCAGTATATCATCCAAGTAGGCAACCACAAACTTCCCAATGAGAGGTTTCAAAATTTCATTCATCAATCTCATAAAAGTACTAGGGGCGTTAGTAAGACCAAAAGGCATAACCAACCATTCATAGAGTCCTAGTTTAGTTTTGAATCCTGTTTTCCACTCATCACCCTCTTTTATTCGAATTTGATGGTAACCACTCCTCAAATCAATCTTAGTAAACACTTGTGAGCCAAACAATTCATCCAATAAATCATCTAATCCAGGAATAGCAAACTTGTATTTGATGGTGATGGTATTCACAGCTCTAGAATCAATGCACATTCTCCATGATCCATCCTTTTTAGGAACAATCAATGTTGGTACTGCACATGGACTCATGCTCTCCCTAACATACCCTCTTGCCATCAACTCTTTAATCTGACGTTGAATCTCCTTAGTTTCTTCTGGATTGCACCTGTAAGCTGGTTTATTAGGAATTTGAGCTCCAAGAACCAAGCAAATCTGATGTTCAATTCCTCTAATGGGTGGCAACCCTGGTGGCAATTCATCAATATGTCTTGAAATTCGTGCAATAAGGGGCGCAACTCACGAGGGATGCTCGTTGCTTTCTCTTGCACTTCCTTATCCATTAACACATAGAACTTCTCACAATTCTTTACCTCTTGCACCATGGCTTTCTCACCAATCAACAAAACACCCTTTTTATTGCTCACATCCTTCGAAAATTTCGAACTTTCCAAAGGTTTCAATGCAACTGGTTTCCCTTGTGCCTGTTTCCTAATGATGTATATATTTGTTCTTCCATCAAACTGTACAAATCTATCATACTGCCACGGTCTTCCAAGCAATATATGGCATGCATCCATAGGAATCACAAAGCACTTGATCATCGAAATTTCCAATTTTAAAACTAACCAGAGCTTGTCTATTCACCTTGACATCACTTGTGATACTAAGCCAATGTAACTTGTAAGGTTGAGGATGTTCTGTGGTAGGAATCTCCAGTTTGTTGATCAATACAGTAGAGACCACATTAGTGCAACTACCTAAATCAACTATGAGATCACATAATCTTCCTAGAACATTGCACCTGAGATCACCTCAGGAATAATTTCCTCAATCTCCTCTTCCTGAGTATCATAATTCACACCATCCTCCTGTTGTTGACGTTCATTCTTCTCTTCTTCATAGTTTTCAACATCTGCCTAATTTCGAGTAGTATGAACCCTTGAATGAGGACAATCCTTCTGGATATGACCTAGACCTTTGCATTTAAAGCATGTACGTTGGTCAGCGTTTGGAGGCTTAGTAGCAGAGCCTTTATCCTTGATATACAGAGGAGGTTTCGAAGTGGAATCGAAATTTTGTTTAAATAAAACGACACCTTCCTTCTTCACAAAGGGTTTCGAAAAAGTAGCTGGTTTTTTCGAAAATTGCTTCTCAACCCTAGATGCAACCTTGCAAACTTCATCAAAAGTCCAGTAAGGTTGTAATTCCACCTTTTCTCTTATTCTTTCATCTAGGCCAGCAACATAATGAGCAACTTGATGATCCTCTTTTTCTTCTAGATCGCAGATGAGGAATTCAGACGTATATTCTTCGACTGATTTTTGATCTTGCCTTAAAGTATGAATCTTTATAAAGTTGCCTTGCTCGTAATCCTGAGGAACAAAACGTCTCCTCATCTCCTTCTTTAGTTTCGTCCAAGTGGATACTTTGGACTTCCCATCCTTCTTTCTTTTCTTTTGCATACCTTCAAGCCATAAACTAGCTAAGCCAGTCAACTTCAATTCTGTAATTTTATATGATTTTCAATCATCATACTCCTTATACTTGAAAATTCGTTCAATCCTTCTTAGCCAATCTAGGAACTTTTCAGGATCCAAACTTCCACTAAATTCAGGAATATCTAGTTTAAGATTGCAATCATCATCCTTCGGTCTATCCTTCTTTTTGCGCCTACCCATAGGTTCTTCATTACTAGAACTAGATGAGTAATGCTTTCTTGGTTTTCGTGCACTCCTTGAGCTTGCTTGCTCATCATCAGAACTAGAATCCGACTCCCCTTTACTTCCACCCTCGGACTTGCTAAGTGATTTCAATTTTTCGGCAAAGTCCTTCATGGTGGCCTCAAACATAGCCTTTAATTCTTCTATGTCCTTACGCAATTCCTCAGTAGTAATCTTAGGAGTATTTACTTCATCAGCTGACATGATTTCCCTTGTTTCAACAATGAAATTATACCAATAACCTTGAGGATTAATGTCCTCTCAACGAGATCATCAAAAGCTGATGTGAATATTGATAAAAGAAATCGCCACTCAAAATGATAGAATTTAGTTCGGTTTTTCTCTAAATCCAAGCACCAAGAAAAACGATCCAAGTCGAATAATTTTGCGAATTGATTAAAGCTATGCACCCTCAATTCTAAAAATTATCCTCACAATAGTCTAAAGCCTAAGTACCAACTCTTTCAAAGTGTTCGAAATTTTTACACTTGAAAATTTCTTCGGTTTTGGTTTTGTTTTGTAGAAAACAAATAAAACTTAAACAATAATGTTTATTGAATTCACTAATCTGAATTTTTACAAACTAAAGTTGAGATTATTTATAGTCATAATCATCAACAAATTCCTAACTAAACTTAGCCAAAAACACACGCACAACATAGAGAAAATCGTCCTAATCTAGTGACTCATTGATGACTCACAAGACAAGAATGCCACATCATCACTGTATGCCATGCTACTTGCTAAAATATCCTAACAAACCATATCTAAACAAGAAATATCCTAATAAAATTATTGTTACCTTGCTAATCTTAATCATCAAATTACAACAAGAATTGCACAAAAATATGATTTAGCCAACTCATCACAAAATCGTCAAAATTGACGCCATGTGGGATCGTCCAATTTTGCGCAATTTTTGCGGTTTTCTTCAAATCTTCAAGAAACTTTTCAAGATTCAATCTTTTAATCAAGAAACCTTCAAGAAGTCATTTTCCATGTATATAAGGTTGTAAATGATGATTAAGACACTTCAAGAAATAAAAGACTCAATGCCCAAAAATGAGAAAACCCTATCAAGTGAAGTGGGAAAAACTCATAAGCAAAACCATCTTATTCCCCTAATTCCGCCATTCTTTCCTTTGCTTCAATGATCAAGTATTTTCGTGTGTCACCATACACACCCATGATGATGTCTTTGAAGATCCCAAAAGCCTTGAATCTCCATAAGCCATTATTTCCCCCATACTTGCATCATTCTTAGAAGCCATTATCAAACCTTCGAAGTTATCACCTTATTTTGTATTTCAGGGACATAGTGAGACTTCATGGAATTCTTAGAACAATTGTAAGTGATAGGGATACAAAGTTCATAAGCTATTTTTGGAAGTCCCTATGGAAACTAGTTGGCACGATGTTGCTCTTTAGTACATCATATCACCCTCAAACTGATGGGCAAACAGAAGTCACAAATATAACTCTTTGGGTTTTGTTTCATGGTTTGGAGAGCAAGGCACAAAAGGATTGGGATTTAAAGCTTGCACATGCGGAGTTTGCCTACAATAGGTCACCTACATTTGCTACAAAACACTCGACATTTTAGGTCGTGTATGGGGTGAATCCAAAGTTACCGATTGATCATTTTGACATTCCAAAGGGCGAGTTGATGCACAAAGATGCCTTGGCAAAGATTGAGTACATGAAAAAGCTCCATGCGCAGGTGAGGGCTAGAATTGAGAAACTGAACGAGCAATACAAGACTCGTGCAAATAAGCATCGCCATCAACATACATTCACGGAAGGAGACTTGGTTTGGCTACACCTAAGGAAGGAAAGATTCCCTAACAAACGCAAGAACAAGCTCGTGCCTAGGTGTGATGGTCCATTCAAGGTTTTGAAGAAGATTGGTGACAATGCTTATCAATTAAAATTACCAGGTGAATATGGGGTCCATGCTACATTTAACATTGGTGACTTGACTCCTTATGTTTCTGATGATCAAATTCGAGGTTTGAGGACAAACTCTTTTGCAGAAGGAGAGGATGATACAAATATTGATCACAACTTCGAAGGTTTATTTGAAACTACAAAGAAAGGTGCAAACATGTAATTGCTTATGGAGACTCAAGTCTAATGGGTTCATCTAGGGTTGGGATTTGCGTGTGCATGGTCACACATATCTAGGTGGGCACACCAAACAAGGGAAGATGGTTGATAAGGGGAATAAGTTGGTTTTGCCTATGAATTTTCTCCGACTTCACTTGATAGGGTTTTTCTCATTTTAGGCATTGTGTCTTTTACTTCTTGGTGAGTCTTGATCATCATTTACAACCTTAAAGACATGGGAAATGATTTCTTGAAGGTATCTTGATTAAAAGATTGGATCTTCAAAGGTTTCTTGAAGATTCGAAGCAAATCTTGAAAAATGCGCAAAATTGAAGCACACTTCTTGGGCGAGATTTTGACGATTTTTGTGTGGATTTGGGTCCTTCGATTTTTTGTGTATTTATAATTGTAATTTGTTGATTATCTTGTTTATTAAGTTATTAGGAAGTTTTTTAGGATATTTTCTTGATTAGATAGAGTTTGTTAGAGTTTGTTAGCAAGATAAGATCAAGATGCAGTGATGATGTGACAATTTTATCTTGTAAGTGAATTATGAGTCATTAGGGACGATTTTTAGGGAGTTTTTTTTGCGTGTGTTTAGTTACTTTTGTTAGGATTTTGTTGATGATTATTCCTATAATTTGTCTCGACATTAGATTGTAAAATTAAGATTTGAGAATTGAATAAAAGTTTTGTTTTGTTTACATGAAAAACAAAAATACCGAAATTGTGAGTTAGTGGTTAATTCCTTTAGGCTCTTGTGAGATTGATTAATGGCTCTGAGGATGCCTAGAGCTTTAATCAAAGACTAATCTATCAACCTAAATTCGTGAGTTTTGGTGGCATAGCCTTTAGAAATTCGTGAGTTTAGTTCTATCCCTTGTGAACTTTTGTATTCATACAAAAATTCACATAAAAAACCGGACCAGATATCAGGTTTTTAAACTCGGATACCAGATCGGAACCAGAATGGAACTTTTAAAATCCGGATTACGGATTTTTCAGGTAAACATAAACTAGATATCTGGTTTTCTAATCCGGTTTTTTTAAAGGAAAATGAGGTGTTTTAGAAGAAATTTGGTTTAAAAACCGGATATAGAATTCCGGATTTTTAGAATTCCAGTTCCTCCTTATAGGATACGGAATGCTTTTTTTTATTCTGAAAAATCCGGATATCCGGTTTTCTAGATCGGAAAACTTTCGGTATCCGGTTTTAAAAACTTGACTTCGAATCTTGCAGTCAGGGGCAGATCCAAGATTTTAATAATGGTGGGGCACAACTGCCAAACCTACTGCACCGATCATGACCAAAAAATTTTATAACAATGAAACTCATAATTTATATTAAAAAATAAACAATAATGTCATACATGATGTCAAATTACATCAAAATTCAAATACTTAAACTATTGCAATTGTTCTCTACGAATTTTCATATTTTGAAATCGGTTAACAATTGAATCCATACTAACACCTAAAAACAAATCTTTCTCAAGAAAAGTTACTAAACAATCGCTCAACATTTGATCTCCCATGCTTAAACTATTTCTCAAGAAAAGTACACAAATTATGAATCTAGGAAAGACATTATAGATTCATAATCAATAATTTGATAATGAATAATAATATAATCTAAAATAATATTAAATCAATAATCAAATAATCAATAATCTGATAATCTGAAATAATAATATTAAATCAATAATCTGAAATATCATTCAACGATCAATAATCAATAATCTGATAATCTGAAATAACGATATTAAATCAATAATCTGAAATATCATTCAACAATCAATAATCAAATAATCAATAATTTGAAATAATAATATTAAATCAATAATCTGAAATATCATTCAACAATAATAATATTAAATCAATAATCTGAAATATAATTCATAAATAACAAAAATTAGAAATTTAGAATAACAAACTAACCTGAAAATCTGAAATTTTCCAAGACCTGATCTATATCTTATGTTCAAACTAAGGGCTTAAACTTAAGATAGATTGATTTTAAAAGAATTTCGTAAATTGGAACACTCACAATCAACGAAACTCACGAACTTAGGTTAGATTGGAACACTCAACAATCTAATTCTAAGGTTGTTTTAATCTTTGTGAGAACACTCAATCACAAATCCTAAAACTATGGTGAATATTTTGAAACTTTTAACTCTCAAAACACTCGAATTCCTTCTGTAATTTTGTATGAAATTCTCACACAAAAATAACGAGTAACAATTATGAACAACAATCAAAATCTCAATTTTATTGAATAAAATATGGGTATTTATAGTACAAATACCTTAGGACTCCTAAAAAAACCTTGGTTAAACTCCCTAGCTTATCTAGGAAATAAAACAACTCCTAAACCACTCAAAACACACGTACAAACACAAGAAATTCGGCCTTCACAAGATAAACATACAACAAGATAAGTATGCCACCTCATCATTGCAAGTTGATTTTATCTTGCCTAACAAACTACCTAATCAAGAAAATATCCTAACAACTTACCTAAATAACTAATTAACAAGATAATCATCAGATTTTAAGCTAAAAATCACAAAATATCTTGCTGCCCAAGACCTTGGAAAAATCGCCAAAAACACGCCACAACTTGCTTCGCTATTTTTGCGCAAATTTCAAGATTCTTCAAGAAACTTCAAGAAATGTTTCAAGATCCAATCTTTTAATCAAGAAACCTTCAAGAATCTGAAGAATCTGTTCTCCATGCATTTTAGCATAATTGTGATGATTAAGACTCCACAAGAAACAAAAGACTCAATGCCAAATATGAGAAAACCCTAGCAAATGCAATGGGAAAAACTCATAGGCAAAAACCATCTTGTTCCCCATAATAAACCTTCCTTTCCAAATGGCGTGTGGCTTTATTCAAGCATGAGTGTTATGCAACAATGATCATGAGCTAATCCGAAGCCATATAACCCAGATGAATGGACCCCTTGAATCTCAGAACGACTTAGAATCAACTCTTTCTCATCAATGCTTGAATCTGCTTCCTGATCATCCTCCCTTTCTTCAAAAGGAATTGTCCTCAATTCTTGAATCTTCTTATCATCCAAGTAAGGAGTTAAATCCCCTATGTTAAAGGTACTAGCCACGCCATATTCTTCCCCAATGTCAATCTTGTAAGCATTATCACCATACTTCTCTAAGACTTTGAAAGGACCCTCAGCTCTAGGCATGAGCTTGTGCTTGCGTTTCCCTGTAAACCTCTCCTTCCTAAGATGAACCCAAACCAATTCGCCTGGATTGAATGTCTTAGACTTGCATTTCTTCACTTTCTCAATTCTTACCTTTACTTGCTTATGTAACTTCAACATGTTCTCAGCTTGCTTCTTTGCATCTTCATGGATATACTTGTTTTTAGGAATAGCAATCAAGTCAATTGGAATATAAGGATTGATACCATAAACTACTTCAAAAGGTGAATGTTGAGTAGCATAGGTAGGTGTCCTATTGTACGCAAATTCTACATGACTTAGCTTCACATCCCAATCTTTGCCAGTTTTTCTCACAAGTCCCCTAAGCAACGAACCAATTGTTCTATTAGTGACTTTAGTTTGCCCATCTATTTGTGGATGATGAGAAGTGCTGAACAACAACTTCGTGCCAATCAATTTCCATAAACCCTTCCAAAAGTAACTAAGAAATTTGCTATCATGATCAGAAACAATGGTTTTAGGAACCCCATGCAAACGAACAACCTCTCTAAATACAAAGAAGCCACACCTATAGCATCCTCGGTTTTGTGACAAGCAATAAAGTGCGCCATCTTTGAAAATCTATCAACCACAACCATGACTGAATCCTTGCCCCTTTATTTTCTTGGCAAAGCAATAATAAAGTCGATACTCACATCTTCCCAAGGCCTTTCTGGAACAAGTAGTGGAGTGTATAATCCTGTAGGAAACGTGCTTTTTTATTGTTGACAAGTACCACAACGAGCTAGAATTGCGTGCACATCTCCCACCATCTTTGGCTAGTAGAAGTGTTCTTGCAACAAATCAATTGTTTTGTTGATGCCAAAGTGTCCTACAAGCCCCCCTCCACGAGCTTCACGAACCAACAACTCCCTTATAGCACACTTAGGGATAAAAAGCTTGTTCTTTTTTAATAGAAAACCATCAACCAAGTTGTAATGACCAATTGCTTCTTGCGTGCATTGCTTATATATGTCACCAAAATCCCTATCTTGATCATAGTACTCCTTGATGATTTCGAATCCCAACACTCTTGAATCAACCATTGCTATCAAATTGTGTTTTCTAGAAAGTGCATCTGCAACTACATTAGCTTTGCCAGCCTTGTATTTCGCAACAAAGTTGAAAGATTGAAGAAACTCCACCCACTTAGCATGTCTAGCATTAAGCTTTTGTTGACTATTGATATGTCTCAATGAGTCATGGTCAGAATGTAAAACAAAAGCTTGTGGTCTTAGATAATGGCTCCAATGATCCAATGCTCTAATCATGTCATAGAACTCCTTATCATAAGTAGAGTAATTCAATTTTTCTCCCCCTAACTTCTCACTAAAGTAGGAAATTGGCCTCCCTCCTTGAATAAGAACCGCACCGATCCCTATACCACTTGCATCACAAAAAACTTCAAAAGGTTTAGTGAAATCAGGAAGTGCTAGAATAGGAGTATTGCACATCTTTTCCTTTACTAACTCAAACGCTTGTTGAGCTTGCTTAGTCCACTCAAACTTGCCTTGTTTTGTGCATTCAGTTATAGGACTCATAATAGTGCTAAAATTACGAATAAATCTCCTATAAAATGAAGCTAGACCATGAAAAGATCTCACTTGAGTAAATGTTGTAGGAATAGGCCATGATGCAATAGCTTTAACTTTCTTTGGATCCACTTTGATACCCTCATGTGAAACAATGTAGCCTAGAAAGCTTATCTCACTTTGCATGAAATCACACTTTTCTAGCTTCCCGTAGAGTTTTTGTTTCCTTAGAACTTCAAAAACTTGTCGAAGATGATCCATATGCTCCTTTTCATCCTTACTATACACCAATATATCATCAAGATAGACCACAACAAACTTACCAATGAAAGGACGCAATACCTCATTCATAAGCCTCATGAATGTGCTAGGGGCATTAGTTAAACCAAAAGGCATAACCATCCTTTCATATAGCCCATGCTTTGTCTTGAAAGTCGTCTTCCATTCATCCCCTTCCCTCATACGAATTTGGTGATACCCATCCACTACGTAAGTCAATCTTTAAAAATAGTTGAGAACCACTCAATTCATCTAGCAAATTATCCAACCTAGGGATAGGAAACCTATACTTGATAGTTATGTGATTCACGACTCTACTATCAATGCACATCCTCCACGTCCCATCTTTCTTAGGCACAAGCAAGGTAGGAACTGCACAAGGACTCATACTTTCACGTACATACCCTCTCTCCATAAGCTCGTCAATTTGCCTTTGTAACTCTTTTGTTTCTTCTGGATTGCATCTATATGGTGGCTTGTTAGGTATGGGAGCACCAGGAATCAAATCAATTTGGTGTTCAATACCACAAATTGGTGGCAACCCTTGTGGCAAATCTTCTAGAAACACATCCTCACATTCACGCAATAATCCTTGTAGAATAGGATGATCAATGTCTTCAAAGCTCTTTACTTCCTTAGCAACCAAAAGGTATACAAAAACACGAGCACCCATGTCCTTCTCAAATTGCTTTCGTGACACAAACAACACATTCTTGTCATCTTTGGGCTTATCCTTTTTCTTCTTGTTTAGATCACTAGGCGAAAGTGGGAGCAATACCTTCGTCTTTCCTTCTTTGAAGACTTTATACACATTGGACTCACCATCATGAATAGTTTTTCAATCATACTGCCACGGTCTACCAAGCAGTAGATCACATGCATCCATAGGAACAACATCACAAAGTACCTCATCATCAAATTTTCCAATTGAAAAACTTACTAAAGCTTGCTTTCGGATGCTCACTTCATTATCATCATCTAGCCACTTTAGCTTATAAGGTTTTGGATGTCTTGATGTTTTCAATTGTAGCTTATCAACTAGTTTAGATGAAACTACGTTGGCACAACTACCCCCATCAACAATTAAACTATAAATAGAATTCTGTACTTTGCAACAAGTGTGAAAGATGTTTTCACGTTGCTCTTCTCCCACGGATTTTGAGTGCAAAAGCCTTCTAAGAACTAAGTTGTTCTCATAAGCTTCCTCCTCCTCGCAGTCACTTTCTGGCTTGCATTCTTCCTCATCACCTTCTTCTTCCATGGCTTGTTGAAGTCCATAGGTGTATTCATCAATCTCTTTCATCTCACGCATGGTCAACACCCTAGAAGTAGGACAATCTTTCTTATAATGGCCATACCCCTTACACTTAAAACATGTTACCTTAGGTGTACCATCATCAAGTGTCTCAATCTTCTTTCCCTTATCACTATTTGGAGTCACAAACTTCTTTGCCTCACTCTTAGATTCACTCATAGGCGTCGAACTTGTAGCGTTAAACCCTTGATAAGGCTTAGATGATGGCTTAGTTACGTTCCTCTTCCTTTTCTTATCTAATATTATTGCTATCTTGCTAACTTCGTCAAAGGATAAGTTAGGTTGTAACTCAATCTTGTCACGCACATCCATGCTGAGACCTCCAACAAAACGTGCAATCTTTTGCTCCTCCCTCTCTTCAACTTCACATTGTATTGTTAATTTTTCGAACTCAGCAATGTAATCTTCCATACGCTTGATCCCTTGTTTCAATGTTGCCAATCTAACATACAACTCTTGTTGATAATTGGTGGGAACAAAACGCCTCCTCAAAAGCTTCCTAAGCTTTTCCCAAGTTTCGATCTTGCTCTTGCCCTCACGTTGCCTACTCTTTTTGATGCCATTGAACCACATGGAAGCGTATTTGGATGGTTTAGCAATATCAATCTTGTACTTCTTATCTTCACTCGTGCCCTTGTAATCAAAATACCTTTCCAATGCTAGTTCCCATCACTACTAAAAATCCCCCCCTTTGTCGACACTATTTCCGCCTATTTGCAACACTTTAAAGTGTCGGAAAAGTCACTACCGACACTTTCACAAAGTGTCGGAATTTCACATGACGAGATTTCTTGACACTTTAAAGTGTCGGTATTATGGACACAAAAAAGTGTCAGTATTTTATTGTTTCCGACACTTTAAATTGTCAATAACACTGGCAAATGCAACTCTACCAAAATTTACCCGCCAAGTTCCTCGACACTTTAAAGTGTCGATTCTTATTTTGCGGGATTTTGAGGGAAAATAATCGACACTTTAAATAGTCAAGTTGACTAGGGGTATAAGTCTGACGTATAAAATAAGTAGACACTATAAAGTGTCGGCATTCTCAATTTTTTTACTGGAAATCGATGCAAAAAATTCAAATCCAATTGTAGAAAATAAAAAATACCCTGTTGCCACATTTGTGCTACTTGTTGAAAATTGTGAAGCTAGTATTTGAACATATATATACTACGTGCTTTTCATCATCATAGAAATTTAACCCTGGAAGAGAAATTATATTTCGTAATATAAATTCATCATATAGATAATATATCATCCACCCTTTAATACTGAAAAAGTTCAAATACTAAAAACACAATTAAAAAAAAACAATCTAAATACTATAAAAACTAATAATTTAAAATGTTAAAACATCTAAGTACTAAAAAATACTCACAATTGAAAAGTTTAACAACCAAAAGACTAATAAATTTTAGTGAACGGTCATATACGGTATGCCATTGTTGTAAGATCATCAAGTTGACTTTTGTTGGTTCGATTCATCCATGTCTTCAGTTTCTTCACTCAAATCTTCTATATTCTGGAGAAAAAAAAAAGCATTTCATTAATACATATAACAAGGCATAAAAGCATTAACATTTGGGTATACTAGTGATTAATGCCCAATGGTAAGGTGTGGTCTGCATAGCTGCATAACTATTATTGAAACTTTTTTTGGTGCAAATGTAAGCCAAGAATAGCTGAAAACAAACACCTAAACAACCAGCAAGAAAATAAACAGCCTAAGAAAAAAACCAAACAACCAACCAAAACAACCTACAAAACCACACTCTACACCACAAATAGCCAGCCACCAAAACAAGGGATCAGCCCTATAACATACTGCTAACACATCCTGTATAAGCTTAAAATCATGAGCAAGATCAGGAACAAGAATCAAGTAGCTTGCTAAAATGCTGTGTATTATCATGACTGTTATGAGATTCCTTAACTCCGTGTAAATTATAGATTAGTTGGGGGAGAAGGGAATGTAAGCAATTGACAGAGAATCAAATTAAGTTCCATCTTATCTTAACCTTTTCTGAAGTTGTTAGGCTCTAATTCACAGACCTACCAAATATAATCTTACCTTCATTTTTAAAAAACCTACCTTACTTGAAAGAAAACAGAAGGCTTTTGAAACCTGAAAAACCTGAAGTCATTTTTCCTATATAGAACAGGCCACTGCAGCCAGCCTGAAAAACCTACCTTACTTGAAAGCTGCACAGCAGTCAGCCTGCACTGGGACTCTGCAGCCACTACTGCCTCCCCAGGAAACCTCCCTTCCTACTCAACAACGGCAGAAGAACAGCCACACACTGCACCACCATCTGCAGCTTGAAGCCAACAAACACCAACAACACTGCACCAACTCCAGTTCAAAAAACCAGCTCACCAACAGCAGCACCAAGCAGGCCAACCACATCAGCTGTAGCTTGAACTAAAAAAAGGCTTGTCATGTAATCTTGACAACTAATTTTCTAAACTAACTTTGACAATTGTAAGATCTAATGTTTGATGAGACACTCTTTACTTGAGTTTAGATCTAATTAAGATACTTGCTATCTTTTAAACACAATACAACTGGCAACACCTTGTTGGCTCAATAACAAAAGAATTTCAACCCGAACTACAAAACAAAACGAATAAAACAAGGTACAAGTGAAGAGGACATAGACTAATCTGCTCATTTATGGAGCGTAAAGCAGCATTAGTGGCCGCTAACATTTCTGGAGATATACGACCACTTTGCACAGCACTCAACAAGTCACTCATAGAAGATGCCATTCTCTTTATAAGGTTAGTTGTGTGCTTCTTATGCCTTGCAAACTTAACTTAAATATCATGGTCTCCGTTATTACTCATTTCTGATGTGATGCCTCTTTCTCATAACAACGAATGCACGCCCATCACGTCACTTCGCTTCACTCCAAACCCATACCCAATTGGTTTCTGGTTATTATTATCTTTGTCGTACATGAGCTCATTAAAAACTTCATCTTCAATCTCTGTTATTGTCTTCGATGATGAAGTATATGCAACAGCTTCATCAATCTTAGATTTTGCCACATTCTACAATTACTCACAAGGACACCGATTAATAGCTAAGAACACCGAAATGCCAACAGTACATATTTTATCATTTAATAACACCAAAATGAACCCAAAATATGATATAAAGTAATGTCTAATGTACAAGAAAAGAGTAATGTGAAATATACAATGAATTCTTCAGTACTAGTTTTCTCGGGATAAACTCCATCCTTTGCTTTGTGAGTTAAATCAAAAAATTCATAACCACCTGGCTCCCTTCCATGTTTTGCCTCCTACAATATTTTGAATATTATTTAAGTAATATAAATTCTAATTACTTTTAATAAACAAGGAGAAAGCTTTTATGACATACAAATTCATCTCTTGAAGTAGCAAAGCTTGTAGAACCATTGGTATGAAGATGACCAAGCATGGAACGCGCTTCTTTTCCATTGGCAGCATATTTCTAACCATTATACACATACCATTATTTTTAGGAGCAACGCTTTCAAATACTAGAATAAATTGAAGTAGAAAAAGAAGAAGAAGAAAAAAGGTACCTTACTTTTACTTGAATACCAATATTTCACTAGTTCTAACCAAGTACCTCGTTGCATTCCACTTGGCTTGTTGTTCTCAATTTCTTGCCTAGTTCGCATACTTGGGTTGAAGTATCTAGCTTTCAACTCAAACTTCCATTGTCTACGATGCTTACCGACGTGCTTAAGCATTGCATCATTGTAGGTCCTACCATTAGGAATTATGAATTTTCCCTAAAAGGAGAAAAAAATAGCAAGTATGTGTAACAATAATTCATAAAATAGATAATGGGATTTATATATCTTGAAACCATAATTGCACAAACTTACGCGAATCAGATCTACAATGTCTGCTTGCACTTGTTGGTTTACATTTCGCCAATTTTCTACATCAATTGGACACAACTCAGGATTTTTAGCGACATTTGAAATAAACTTCACAAGCACTGCTCCCCCCTTTCTAATTGGTTGGTTATATTGGTTGAAAGAGACCTCAAATCTAAATCCATCTTTCATGAACCAAACATCATGTGGTTGTATAGATCCACTCCATATTTCCACTTTCCCATTGGAATCTGTGATTAAAATGTGAGGAAAAGTGTCATTTCTTCATAAAAGATCATATAACAAGCAATCAAAAAGTGGCAATATTATGCATAATAATATTCTTCTTCATTCCATAGTAATAACATGCAATATAACCACACAACAAGCTAGGCTCCATATTGTTTCTACCGTTAATGTTATATTTAATTACCTATAGCACGAACATTCTCACTTGCATCAAATATCACATCGCCTGTCCAATCCCGAGGTTCTTCATTGGAAGAGTTGGCATTGACCGCAACTGAAAAACTCCTTTTTCCTTTTCCCCTTAACCCACCAATGCGACCACGATCTTCAGCAGCCTGATTAGAGGAGTTTGTTTGCATTAACTGTTCAGTCGGAGTATTAGCTTGCCGTGGTTGTTCAGAACCTTGATTGGAACCTATCATTTCTTGAGCAGCAACATTGGTTCGTTTTCTTCGAAACATAATCTCTGCTTCCACAAACATAAATCAATGAAAACAAATGTAGACATATATATATATATATATATATATATATATATCCTAACATGTAGAAAACATTAAATAATTAATATAACCTTAAAAGTTAACAAAAAAATAATGTATACATCAAGCAATACAAGGAAGCAAGTTCATCAAAAATGTACTACTCATCTCCTAAATCATACATATCTCTAGGCTTAGATTCTATGGCATGTAACCATCCCTTTCGCATCTCATCTTCAACGTAAAAGACTTGTTTTGCTTGGGATGAGAATATAAAAGGATCATCATGTAGCATTCTTCCTCGATGCATTAATCGAGAGAAGTTAACAGAAATGCCACCATTACAATGATGTTCTAAGCCCTTATTAATGTCTACCCAATCACATCGAAACATTACAACTCTATACATTCCATAGTAGTTTAGTTCATATATATTTGTGACTTTTCCATAGTAATTTTGCCCATCAGCCACGACCATAACTCCTGAATTTTGAGTTGAGCAATTGCGGTCACGGTCTATTGTAAGGAACTTATACCCATTCACGAACAAACCTTTGAACTATTTAGCATACGCGTATAAACCACGAGCTAAAGCTTTTCTTTTCTTCCCTTGCTCAGTAGAAGTATCTAGGTCGTGTACCTAAACAAATGACGATTAATAAAACACTATACCATGTTGCTTATGAAAATTTTTGCGACTTATAAAGACAAGCCAAGTACCTGGTTTTTGAGCCATTCGAAAAATCCTTAATAATCCACTCATTCTCTGCACTTCCTCGTATTCCTCTAAATCGATTCTCTCGTCGCTTTCACGTAAGAACTCACTAGGAACAACGAAAATTATTTTCAACATATTGTTGCTTTCGTAATTATAATATTGATTCTTAAATAAAAACTTACTCGCGAAGGTCACTTATCTCATCAGAATGGAGGAGGACATAACGATGTGCTTGTTCAAGACTTATATCATCCAACACAACATCTTTTTCCATTCCAATAACTCGACCACCAGTATCAAATAGATAACCATTGTATTGACAAGGTCACTTCGTTTAAGCTTATTGAATAGGGTCTCAATTTCTTCAAGATACCTTGAGCAAAGTTATTATTTCTTCTACATGGTACCCTTCGGCCATTGAACCTTCTGGTTGAGCTTTGTTAGTCACAATGATTTCAAGTGGGCCAGTACCTTTCAAACATTGTGTAAGCATAAGTAATCAAGACTTTATAAAAAGAGTAAATGTATTCTATTAAGCTAGTTTGGTTTTTTGTTTTAATACGAATAGAATACACTACTAACCTTTCAATGGGATCATCCATGTAACGCCCTAAATTTTGAGCCTAAAAAAATTCGTCCTTTATATTCAAATATTAATTTATCAATTGAGAGTTAATATTCGAAATAAAATATGTTTAGTATTAGAACGTTTATGTTAATATAGCTTGTGTTGTGTTTTCATGCTTTCCTTCCTTGCCATATTTTGGAGCTAAACCTAACTTGAGTTTAAACTTTGTTTTGGTAAATAAGGATGTTTTAATAAGCTACATTAACACTTTTATTTT
>PYUH01000324.1:333482-362999 GCA_016808085.1 Suaeda aralocaspica | reverse complement strand
CACAATGTGTTGGTTTCTAAATGTGATTTGGAGTCCGGTTATGTACGTGTGATAGTTTGGTCTTAATGGCCAACTGTTAAGAGTCGTGAAACTAAAATGAAAACAAAAAAAAAGAAAAATAAAAAGAAAAGAAAAAAAAAAGAGAAAAAAAGAGAAAAACAAGTTGAAATTGAAGTAGATGAATGAAAAGCTTGAATTTGGTTTATATTTGTGATTTGAATGAAAATAAAGGTGTGAAGTGAATGAAAATTGAAAAGTTTGGTTTGATTCGTGTTGCGAATTGGATGAATGGGAGACATTGATGTATTGTATGATGTGTTGGTGAGTTCTCCGATTTTTATATGCGTATACCCGCATTTTCAGCCACACTATCCCAAATTATCTTACCCTTCACCCTAGCCGTCGTTACAAGCTTATAAAGTCCTTTGATCTTCATGTGCATGCTTTGGTTGATTGTGGAAGAGTCTTTGGCAAGGTCGTAGAGTATTAATTGCATTTCGAGTCGACCTTAGGATTGAGTGTAACCTTTGAACACTTGCATGAGGTGTGAGATGTGGATTTGGGCTCCTCAAAACCTTGCATTTAAACACTTTGTTGCATTTGCATTTCATTTTCTTATGGTTGGGTGGTGAGGGTGAGCTAAAATTATTGATGCTCAATTGTGTGGAGTGACAACCCGTGAGCTATTCTAGTCATCGATCATTAAACTTGCTTGGTCGGCTTTGTTTGACTTTTGCTAGGAATGTGTAGCATTAGACTTGCTTTGATCTAGTAAGCTCGAAAAACCCTTGAGTTGTGATGCATATGGTTTTTATGGGGTGAAAGTCATTTCGTTATCTTTCTCGGGACGAGCAAAGGCTTGGCTGGGGGAAATTTGATTGTGCGGTTTTTATAGTGTTTTTCCCTTGTTTCGAGTCAATTTCTTGCCTAGTGGTTGTTAACTGGCTTTATTCAGCTCATTTGATGTTTTAGCTATTTGAAGTGTCTCGTCAAGTTGATTAATTTCCGGCGATTTTAGAGCTCTTTAGTTTGATTTTTTAATTTGCGGTTGTCATGCTCGGTTTTGGTATGTTTTGTAATTCAGGCACGGAAACCGAGGCTCGGAAACGAAGCCGGAAAGCTTGGACGGGTAAGAGTGAAGATGCATGGAATGCGTGTTTAGAAGTGTGAAAACAAGTCTTAGAGAACTCATGAAGAATAAGAGGAAAAGAAAATAAAATGACTTCTGAGGTCATGATGCGGGCGCACAATAGACATGCGGGCGATTTAATGACTTTGCAGACTTAGAGGCATTCTGGGAGGTGATGCGGGCGCATAAACTTCCTCTGCGCCCGCATCAGACGATTTTTCCGGATTTTAATTCTTTTTATTTTCTTCGTAGTTGGCTTTGAAGCCCAACTTTGGGTAAATTGGCACAACTTTCTAGGCAAAACAACTTATGCTTTTCATATTTAGAATTACTCTCTTAGGATATAGAATTAAGCACTTTCTCTCTCAAATTAATTTAGGGAAATTAGGGTTTTGTTAACAACATTAATTTTCAATTCAATTCAAGCTTCGATTCGTTCTTCAAATTGGTAAATTCTTCTGTTTTGTTCTTTATTTTAGTTTAATTTGTGTTTTAGTCTCTTAGTTTAGTTAATTTAGTTATTTGTTTTTTAATTAGTTTAATTGTCAATTACTTCATGAATGCAATTAGGAATTTTACAATTGTTCTTGCTTAATTTTCATAATCATGAGTGAGTAGTCTAATTTCTAGGGTTAGGGAAACCTTGATTAATTAATGGACTAATTAAATTAGGTGTTTCAATTCTACAATTAGTAGTCAATTTCCTATTATTGGGTTTTTTTCGTTTACAATTGAATTGTGCGCAGATTTAGTTGTAAATTTTGTAATGGTGATTGATGCCGAGAGGTAAAAATACCACAATAAGACCACTGAATAATAGGCGGAATTAGTCTAGGCATGAGCGAGAGCCGCTAGATGAGTTTCGAGGGAGTCTAAATTCGAGAGAATTAGTGAGCCCTAATTTGACGATAATTGTGAGGTTGAACGATCTTTGTTAGTGAATCCATTAGTTGTTCTTGGTGACCCGAATGACCCTAGGCTTAATTTATTGGTTTAATTCTCCGTCATTTCCCGTAATTGCTTAGTAGTTAATTAGTAGTCAGTTAGTTAGTCAACGTTTCTCAACCAAGGCCCTTTATACAGTTTAAGCTTTTTAGAACTAATAGGGTTCAACTGCTTCCCTGAGGATTCGATCCTTACTTCCCTAGCTACATTAGTTAGTGCTGTTTGGTTTACTTTTGATAGGTGTGCGATAGCCATTTCATGCTGAATTGGGAAAAGTACCATTTTATAGTCACTGAAGGTGTTGTGCTTGGACATTTAATCTCCGAACGAGGTACTGAGGTCGATAAAGCAAAGATTCAGTTAATAGAGCAACTTCCCCCTCCAGTGAATGTCAAAGGGGTAAGAAGTTTTTTGGTTCATACAGGTTTTTATCGTAGGTTTATTAAGGATTTTTCTAAAATTATGAAACCACTAACCCAATTGCTTTTGAAGGATTAAGATTTTGATTTTACTGATGAGTGTGTTGGGTCTTTTAACAGGATTAAACAGGCACTTATTTCTACACCCATCATCTAATCTCCTGATTGGGATCTCCCGTTCGAGATCATGTGTATGCCAGTGACTATGTAGTTGGAGCAATTTTAGGTAAAAGGAAGGACAAGGTCCTCCACGCGATTTACTATGCAAGCAAGAAACTTGACCCAGCTCAAGTTAACTATGCCACTACTGAAAAGGAGCTACTAGCAGTTGTTTATGCACTTGAAAAGTTCAGATCGTATCAACTGGGCTCTAAAGTGATTGTTCACACTGACCATGCTGCTTTGAAGTACCTCCTAGCCAAGAAGGAAGCTAAGCCACGGTTGATCAGATGGATTCTATTGCTGCAGGAGTTTGACCTCGAGATTCATGATAAGAAGGGAGGAGAGAATGTACTAGCTGATCATCTCCCTAGGATTCGATTCGAAGATGCAGAACTAGTTCCCATTGACGATTCTTTCCCTGATGATCATCTACTTTCTGTTGCAGTTAAATCACCATGGTTTGCTGACTTTGCCAATTATATTGTAGGTGGTGTTTTGCCTCCTAATCTCTCATCGCAGCAGAGAAAGCGGTTCCTTCACGATGTCAAAAGGTATTTTTGGGACGAACCAAATTTATTTCGGGAATATGTTGATGGATTATACAGATGATGTGTTCTTGATTGGGAGTTTTATGGAATTCCGAGCCATTACCACTCGTCGCCTTACGGAGGACATGCAGGCCCTTCAAAGACAGTGTTCAAGGTATTGCAGTCTGGTTTTTATTGGCCTATCTTACTGAAGGATGCTAGAGATTTTGTCATGTCATGTGATTCGTGCCAAAGAACACGTAACATCTCCAAAAGGCATGAATGCCTCAAACAGGTATCTTAGAAGTCGAAATATTTGATGTTTGGGGTATTGACTATATGGGTCCCTTTCCTTCTTCTAATGGCAATCGTTACATTTTAGTTGATGTGGATTATGTTTCTAAATGGGTGGAAGCTCTTGCTACCCCCCATTGTTATACTAACACCGTGTTTAGATTGTTTAAGTAGGTTATTATCCCTACGTTCAGAGTCCCTAGAGCTGTCATTAGTGATGGGGGGGAACGCATTTCCATGAGAAACGGTAAGATAAGCTACTAGAGAATTATGGTGTCTGCCAAAGAACAGGATTGGCATACCATCCACAAGCCAGTGCTCAAGTGGAAGTCTTAAATCGAGAAATAAAAGCTATGATGGAGAAAATCGTTGCAAAGTCAAGGAAATACTGGAGGTGCAAGATGCATGATGCATTATGGGCATATAGAACGGCCTTCAAGATACCTATCGGTACATCTCCTTATCGATTAGTATAGGGGAAGGCGTGCCATTTACCGATTGAATTAGAGTACAAGGCCTACTGGACAGTAAAGGAGCTCAACATGGATGCCAAACTTGCGGGTGAGAAGTGGTTACTTCAACTAAATGAGCTAGATAAGCTTCGACTGGGAGCCTATGATAGTGCTGAGATCTACAAGGAGAAGACTAAAAAATGGCATGATAAGCGAATTATAAGAAAGGAGTTCGTAGCAGGTGATAAGGTCTTGTTATTAAACTCTAGATTGAAGCTTTTTCTTGGAAAGTTGAGGTCTAGGTGGTGCGGTCCTTTCATTGTCACCACGGTGAGCTAGTACGGGTTTGTGAAGGTTCAGAACGATAAAGGGGAGCGATTTAAGGTTAATGGACACCGCCTCAAGCACTACTATGAAGGTGATGCTCTTGGCCTGGTTGAAGAAATCAGTTTCCGAAACCCACACCCCCTATGAGCTAACATGGTAAAGCTAATGACCTTAAAAAAGCGCTTTGCAAGAGGCAACCCGTAGTTACATTAATTTTTAGTAGCTTTTTTTAATTTATTTTCATAGTTTAGTAGGGACTCTAGCTGTATTCTAAGTTTTGGTGAGGAGAGTGAGGTACTAACGAATTTTTCCAAGTGTTTTGCGTGTGATTATAGGTGCGATTGAGGTTAAACGAGCGAAAAACGGCATGAAAAGCACGAAAAACCGCTCGCCCGGGTGGGTACGGGTGCACAGCAGCTTTTGGGAGACTTAGAATTTTTTGGCAAATTTTGGAAAAATTGACCCCCGGGCGGAGAGACGCCCTCCGGGCGCATGGAAGATCGACCCGGGTGCGCAACCCATTTTTCACCCCTTATAAATAATTCAAAAAATCGTCAGAGAAGGCTATTCGCCCAGGTACCCGGGCGAACAACCCCCTCCGGGCGTGTAGCAAGGGGGGCTCCGGGTGTGCTGCTCCCCCCCCCCCCCCCCCCCCCCCCCCCCCCCCCCCCCCCCCCCCCCCCCCCCCCCCCCCCCCACCCCCCCCCCCCCCCCCCCCCCCCCCCCCCCCCCCCACCCCCCCCCCCCCCCCCCCCCCCCCCCCCCCCCCCCCCCCCCCCCCCCCCCCGCCCCCCCCCCCCCCCCCCCCCCCCCCCCCCCCCCCCCCCCCCCCCCCCCCCCCCCCCCCCCCCCCCCCCCCCCCCCCCCCACCCCCCCCCCCCCCCCCCCCCCCCCCCCCCCCACCCCCCCCCCCCCCTCCCCCCCCCCCCCCCCCCCCCCCCCCCCCCCCCCCCCCCCCCCCCCCCCCCCCCCCCCCCCCCCCCCCCCCCCCCCCCCCCCCCCACCCCCCCCCCCACCCCCCCCCCCCCCCCCCCCCCCCCCCCCCCCCCCCCCCCCCCCCCCCCCCCCCCCCCCCCCCCCCCCCCCCCCCCCCCCCCCCCCCCCCCCCCCCCCCCCCCCCCCCCCCCCCCCCCCCCCCCCCCCCCCCCCCCCCCCCCCCACCCCCCCCCCCCCCCCCCCCACCCCCCCCCCCCCCCCCCCCCACCCCCCCCCCCCCCCCCCCCCCCCCCCCCCCCCCCCCCCCACCCCCCCCCCCCCCCCCCCCCCCCCCCCACCCCCCCCCCCCCCCCCCCCCCCCCCCCCCCCCCACCCCCCCCCCCCCTCTTTTTGTTTTTTCTTCGGCTGTTGATTACTCCTGCGCTTCCTTTGTCTTTAATTTTTCGTTGTTTTGTTTGGTGTTGTTGTGTTTGTAGTTTCGTTTTTTCCCCCCCCCCCCCCCTTCTTTTTTTTCTTGTATTACCCCTACTTTTTCGTTTTTTCTCTTCGTGTTGCTTTGGTATTTCTGTGGTGTATTGTTCAGTTTGTTTTTTGTATCTCGGTTGTTTTTTGCTAGTTTTTCTTTTTTTTCTGTTTTTGTTTTTTATTTATCGTTGGTCGTTTTTTTCGGTGTTATATGTGACAATTTTTTATTTTTTTGTGGTGGTTCTTTTTAGTTCTTGTGATTTGGAGCGTTATTGGGAGGAGTTTCGTTTGTTGTGCTTTGGTTTTTTGGTTTTTTATTATTTTGGTGTTCAATTAGGTTAAAGGGTTTAAATGGGTTAGATTTTTTAATTTTTTTTGAGGTTGTTGTTTTTTTGTGCTCTCCGCCTTGATTATTTAGTTTGTTGTTTGGCTATATTTTTATTAGTGATTTAGGAGTTATGTATTTTGTTTCTTTTGTTTTTTTTACTGTTTTGGTTTTTGTTGGTTTGTCTGTTAATGATACTAGGTTTTTTTTGGCTTTTTCTGGTTTGGTCGTTTTTTTGTTTTTTTTTTGTATTTTCTAGTTGTGGTGGGGTTTTTGAGTTTTGGGTTGTTATTGTTGTTTTGTTGGTTGGTTTTTTGGGATTTTGTTTGTTGAGTTGGAGGGTGAAAAGAATGCCATGATTTTTTTTTTTTTGTGTTGTGTATGTTGTTGGATGGTTCTTGTGGGTTTTGGTCTGTGGTTTAATTGTTTGTGTGGGGTGGGGTTAGTTTCGTTATTACTGGTGGGGGGTGTTTTTTTAATTAGTTGGGGGTGTTTTGGTTTTTGACTGGGATTCTTGGTTTTTTGTATGTATAGTGTTGATGTGGTGTATCAGTGTAGTTTTTGTTTTTTGTTTTTTTTTATATTGTGTTTTTGCTTGTTGGTTTTTGTGTTTTTGTGATTTTGTTTTTTTATTTATTTGACGTGTTTTTTTATTTTGTTTACTTGTGTGTGCGTTTGACTAACTCTTTTGTACAGAAAATCCTACCAGATTGTCTATCCTTTCAAATTATATAGAGGTTGAGGGTAGTTAGACTTACTTTTCTTAGATTTAAGTGCTCGAGAGATCACAATATCATAGTGGCTTTCCTATTTGCTCCTGTGTTGGCGGTCGGGTTTTGTGCTTCTCGCTGATAGCCTTCCCCTTGGACGCCCAGCACCCGTTCTAGCACCGGTTTTCACACTAGCCCCTTGCTATTGCTATTTTCTTTGTGTTTTCTTTCTCATAGCTATCCTCTTCATCTTTTAGTAGCTTCTTTCCGTGTTCTTTGATTTCTCAACTGATTTGGGAAGTGGTTTGAGGCGTGGTTATGTAGTGTTTATTGTTTACTTTTCCGTATTTTCTTAATTAATTTAGCTAAATTTCTCTCCCGTTTTCTCAGTTTTTCCTTGTTCATATAGTTTTTAATTCTCTTTCCCCTTTCTCCATATTTTAGACGATGATTCCTCTACATTTGGTTACCTACGATCTGCACCTGCATGTAAGATGTGAGCGATGTATCCCTTACTGATCTGAATATTGATAAAGAAATCGCCCCTCACAAAGAATGAGTTTAGTTCGGTTTTCCTCTAAGCCATCACCAAGAAAAACGATCTAAGACGAATAACTTTTTGAATTGCTGGGGCTATGCACCCTCAATTCCTAAAATTATACGCACACGAGTCTAAAGCCTAACACCAACTCGTTAAAGTGTTCGAAAACAGTTCTCACACCGAAATATCCTCACATTTGATTTGTTCGTTTTTGTAGAAACAAATAAAACTTAAACAATAATGTTTATTGAATTCACTAATCTATTTTACAAACAATGTTAGATTATTTATAAGTATAATCCCACAAAATCTCAACAAACTAAGTACATTAACACGCATAACATTAGGTAAATCATCTCCTTAATCTAGTGACGTCAAACGGAGACTCAAAGATAGAATGCCACATCATCACTGCATGTCATGCAACTTGCCTAAAATATCCTAACAAACTCTATATATTAAAAAATACCTAACAAACTCATTTCTTACTTCTAATAGATAATCAAAACAATTTACAACCAGATTTAACAAACAAAATATGTACCCAACATCAACCAACGATCGTCAGAATGACGCAAGGATCCCATTTTGCGCAATTTGTGCGTTTTTGTCTTACAACTTTCAGAAACTTTCAAGATGCGAATTCTTTAATCAAGAAACCTTCAAGAAGTCATTTCCATGTGTAAAGGCTGTAAATGATGAATTAAACCTTCAGAACTGATAAAGACTAATGCTAAAAATGAGAAACCCATCAAGTGAAGTGGAAAAAACTATATGGACAAAACCTTATTCCCCTAATTACACGCATTCTTTCCTTTCTTAAGATCAAGTTTCGTGTGTCACCATACACCCACATGAATGATGTCTTAGTAAGATCCCAAAAGCCTTGATAACCCATAAGCCCATAATTCCTAAACTTGCTAATTCCTTAGAAGTCCATTTCAAACCTTCGAAGTTATCACCTTATGTCGTATCATTACCTAGTCGTCTTTAATCTTAAAATCAAAGTTAAAATAAATCAAATATTAGTGGCATCTTTTGTATAAAATAAAACCGACTAAACTTACTCCTTTAGCACCGCCTTAGCTAGTAAAACCTTTCTCCTCGTGGGATTGATCCTTACTTGGCCTTATCTAGTAGCCTAGGGATCCTTGTATGGTTGATCTTTGGTAGCCACTTCGACGGCTATCAATGGTGGTTTGAATTTTTTGGTTGGTGTTTAGTGGCTCCTCTTAACTTTCTTACCGTTTTTGATGACGTTCTCTTGGTACTCAATACTTTCTTTCACTTCCAATTCTTCTTGCATGGCCTTCAACAACATCCTCCATTGGTTCAATTTCCCTTTTCTCTGATTCAACTTTTTCTTCCTCACTTCTTCTTATCCGATTTATTGATTCGGACTCAAATTCCCTTCGTCTGTTTCATATTCTTCAACAATCTCTGGTTCTGATTTAGAAACCTCCACGGGTACAGGTGTGGATTCTTTGGATTTTTGGATTGGGTGGAATTTTTAGTATAGTTGATTTGTGGATGTTGGTGTAGACGATTTGTGGTTTTGCGTTGATGTTGGTGTAACCACTTTTATGGTTGTTTTTGTGGTGGATTTTGGTGGCAGATTTTATCGTAAGAGCTGTTGAAGTTTCATGGCGTGGCGTTCTTTCGAATCCAATGGCACTTCTCCCTCTTCATCCCCCAAGTTTCCTCCGCCAACACATTTCTAATCACATACTCAATTACTTTAATCAACCATCTCCTTGATTTTCTTCGTTCAATTTCAGGGGATTCACTGACTTCTTTCCAACCAATTGTTTTGCTTCTTCTCTTCGACATGATTACATTGAATTTTTCCTCACTTGAGCAAACAAAAAAAAAAAACTTTGAACATGTGAGTGAGAGAAAGACTAAGAATTTAGACATTTAAGTTTTTTGTGTGAAAAAGATATAATATAAGATATTAAGAAAAATGAGATTACGGAATGGAAATGAGAAGGACAGTATGATCATAAGCATATCCTTTATTAAAATTTGAATTAAAACGGTTATCTTCAGAATATTTGAAAGATATTTGTGTGTTCAACCAAAAAAGCAATGCCATAAATATACCTTCATTACATTTATTCCAAAGATTTGATGTTTTAAAAAAACTAACTGACTACACTAACCGCCTCAGAATCTGGTTTCCCCAATGGTTTGCCACTGGTCTGTGCCAACTTACTCTTTACAAGATATCAAGGTACTTGAGTATAAATTGATAACGCTCAGCAGTGCATAAGAACTTGTAGACCTAACAAGCAAAAAAAAAAAAGAAAACTATTATACATATTGACATCATTTGACTAGCCAAAGGGCAGTCAGACGTAAGAGCTCATTGTCAATTTTAATCATATCCCAAAGTACTAAGCTTGATGAACATTTCTCTGCTCAAAGGTTTTGAAAAAGGTCACTAGTTGATCTTCTGACCTATAAACTCCAATTCTACATTACCTTTTTTCACCATTGTCCGTTACAAAATGATGCTAATTTCAATTGCTTGGTTTTAAAATGTTGGACAGGATTTTTCGAAATATTGATTCACTGTGTTATACATAAAATTGGAAACACTTCCTGAAACCGATCCCAATCCTTTAGTTGTCCTTTCATTCACCAGAGCTGAGCACATCATAAAGCAGCTGCAAGGCCCAAAATTTTGTTTCACTACAAGAAAACGGGAAAATGCGATGATTTTTGCTACGGAATTAATATGAGTTGCGCGGAAGTCCACTTGTTTGCGACGGAAATAGCTCTCCGCAAAAAAGGACAAACTAAATAATAGGCAAAATGTATTTTGTCGACTGAATTATATGTTGCGATGGACTAATCCCTCGCAATTTTGCGACGACATTAATTCCGTCCGCAAATTCCCTCGCAAAAAATCGCAAACACTATGTTTATGTTGTCACCAATAAATTCAACCCTTCTCACTTCTCCTTCTCCAACCGTTGTTTCTCTCTCACTTCTCCCTTCTCACTCTCCGCTTCCCACACCGCGTTCTCTTCTCACTCTCCCTTCTCCTCTTCCCAACCGCCGTTTTCTTCTCACTTCTCCCTTCTCAATTCTCCTCTTCCCACACCGTCGTTCTCCTTCTTCTCGCCATTCTTCTTTCTTTCGCCAAAACTTACACCCTTCCTCAAGGACCGCGACTCCGCTCCTTCCCTTCTTCCGGCGGTCTATTCAGTAAATTCCATTCAAAATTTCCGTTTTAAACTAAATAAAAAAAATTTTTCTCATACTCAACTGTCAAGTCAATTTGATTGATTGATTGTGTCGAACCTAATTTTTTATTTTAGTTATTTGTATGTTTGTCGTTACTTATGTTGATTGTATAATAGATGGATTGCCTTGAGTTCGTCACTAATTTTTCAATCGGTTTTCCACTAAATTAAAACATTGTTTTTTTTTTTTTCTGAAATATTTAATCTTGTTAGGAACGGTATTTGATATAAGGAATAAAATCACAAAGGAACGTCAAGGAGTTTTGGAGTTGATTAAAATGAAGTTTTTGAAGTTCTAGGGTTTTGTTGTTAATGAGTTTATTGTTTTTTTCCCCAATTTGTTTATTACAGGAAGAAATTAAAACAATAGGGGATTTGAATGGCGGAACAAATTGGAAGGTATCCATCCTGGGTCATTTCTACCTCTCCACTTTTGTCTTTATTTGCTCGCTTAATTGATTAAATTGAGTTTTACAACCGATTGGTAGTTTTTTAGTTAAGGGTTTACCGTGTTTTGAGCAGAATGTTTGATTTTATGATTACTGATTAGTCGTCGGAGACTCATGAATGATGATCAATGCTTTCTTGTTCACTTATTGCCTAGATTTCGTCAGAGGCTTATTTGTTTTGGTTCTGATCTGTATGATTTTCGTCAGAGTTTCTGATCAAATTGTTTTGTCAGCACACTTAGGTTCTTGCACTTTGGCAGTTCATTTGTAGACACCATTTCTTGTGAAAATATGATTTTTGATTTAATGATTCAATATAGTGTCTGAAACTTGATAACTACTTTCTTTCTTTGTGCTATAATTCTACTGGGTTTTCGCCATTTTTGGTTCGTTCATACGAATATCTAGAACTGACGTGGTACTTTGAAGTATAGGTATGATTAATAAGGTTATGGAAACTTTTGATGTTGCAAAGTATTTATGAGGTGAAGGCAGTGATATCGCTGACGACTTATGCATTTTATTGTTAGAACTCATCTATGGTGAAAATTGATTTTAGTGAATATGTACGATTTGTCGTTAAATACAATGGGGAAGTTTGTTTATGCGAAGTATTCTCTGACCACCTTGTTTGTTTTCTTGTTGCAGTCTTTTATTAGACTTCATGACTTATGTGTAGCATTCATGACTTATTGTAGTATTCTCTTGACCCCCTTATTTTTATGGTATCACGAAATCATGACCCCCTGTTAAGCACTTGCCTACAACTTTGCACTCCACCGGTACTATTATAAGACTGGTTATAATTTTTGCGTTCTTTTCCTTACTTCTGCATTTTATACCACTTATAACTACTTTTTAAACTGTAATGCTTTATGGGGCTCAAAATTTGGTACTTAATAGAGGAAGAAACATAAGGATGGGTTTTCTCCTACAATATATAACTTTTTTTTCCTTCTTAGGTTGGAGATAAAAAGTTTGGTATGGAAGCCTCAGACATCCCTTAGAGCACTGTGTCGCTTCACAACTTGGACTAATGCTTGGAGGGCTTTGGATGCTCTTGGTATCGGTGAGTCTCTTCGCAAGGCGCATGGCCAGTTATTTGGGTATGTAACTCATAGATAGTCTATATTGACATCTAAACATGATTACGTAGAAAAAGAGGATTATTTAGTTAAATTTGATCATTACCATACTTCATTAAAGACATTAATAAAATGCTGCATGGATGCAGGAGATATACATCTTCTCTGTTACTATATACTTGACTTCATATGTTCCATTACAAAAAGGATCACAGTAATTAAAACATTACTTCTCACTCTAAAATCACTTGTATTTTGTTCTTCTGTAATTGCTTAACTTTTTACATTAAGTTGGTCTTTCTGAAATTTGAGAAACTATTGCCTGGAGATCATGATGTTCGCTGTGTGAAACGAAAGGTGCTTTGGAAGCACTTGCAAAAGAATTAAAACCAAGTGAGACCATCCGGTACTCCTCCCAAAGGTGTTTTTCCCATTGAGAAGCTGGCTTTCCAGCACGGTACCTTTCCGATGGTTCCCACCCTTAAGGCTAAGGTAAATATCAAGAATGGATGAATTTGAACATATTACTGAATACTTAAAATTGTTTTAGATTGTCACGTATAGGAATTTGTAAAAATTATGGAAATTTAGCACTAATTCGGAACTTTTTTAGTTGCAATTGTGGTTTTTTGGTGCAATTTCAGACAAAAGCTAGCATGATTCTGTTTTTTTTCATGTTTATATATCTATGCATGCATGACTTTTTGTCTTCTGGATCACATATATGATCTAGGATATATATGGATAACTGGCTAACAAAGGTACTGAATAGTTTAGAATAAAGAATGGATATGATAATTTTATGGTCTAGGCATTTAGATATTAAGTTCAAGTCAAACTTTTAGCATCTGTACTAGTCCTTGGTGCTATATGGACTTGGCTAGATTCCCTAATTTCAACCTAAACGTTGATGGCACTATCTTTTTGTTTCAAAGGTTTTATTGCTGACGATCGGGTAGTTGTTGGCGATGTTTTTTTTGTGTTATGCTTCTACATAGCCCTTTGATTGATACCTTTCCTCTTGTGTTTTGATATTGATGCTTATTTCGAAATCGCCTTAAAAAAAAAAAAAAAAAAAAAAAACAAAAAAAAAAAAAAAAAAAAAAAAAAAAAAACACGCGTGCCTTTTAGATGTTCTCGAGTCTCTTGTATCAATCGACATTTGTATGTATCTCTGACTCATGACTAGTTTTTACAACTTTTTCAGGGGTTTTAAAAGAAATTAGACTATCACAGCATAAAAAATATGATTTGTTCAGTGTGTTAGATATTAATACCTGTCCGACAGAGATATGGCAGGGATTTGAGCCCGCTGTCTGACATTTAAGCTCTTCATTGAAACTTGGAGGTAGGTGTCTATTAATTTTAGATGAGACGAATCTAAAGCTAAAAGTATAGTCACTTCTATGAAAAATCGGAGGAATTTGAAGCGCACCTCAAACTGGTTTAATTAGCATTCAAGTAGTACAATTCTACAGCTGAATAAAATTAGTAAGCAATTCTAAGTATTTTTTCTTTCCTTTTGTAATTTAGCCTTTTAATGTATCATTTAATTTATTATTGTTATCATCAATTTAATATATTATAGTTGTTTATATAATTTTAATTTTTTTGGTTCTTAGTAGTATTATTTCATACAATTGTGATTTTATTTTTTTTTCTTTTCAAAATTCCGCATTAGTATCGTTGCTTAAACAAACGATACTAATAGCTAATTTTTTTTATATCTAAAAACCACTCTTAGTATCATTTTTGTAACAAAGCGATACTAATAGACTGTGCTATTTGTATCGTTTGGTAAAACGATCCAAATAGGTGATAAAAACGATACTAATAATCAAATTTGCGAGGGAATTTCCGTTGCAATTTGCGAGGGAATTTTTCCGTCGCAACCAACAGTTCGTCGCAGTTTGGAAATTTGCGACAAAATTTAGCCACGGACCATTTTGCGACGAAATTCCGTTGCCCAATTGGGATTTGCACGGAATGTGCTAAGTTTGCGACGGAAATTTGTCCGTGGCAAAATAGCTTTTTATGTTGTAGTTGTTACTTAGATCCCCAGGAGATAAGTGCAAGAATCTAAGAAGTGAGCCTCCAGACGTACTCTTCTGTCCCAATAAAACGCACAAAGTCAACATCCTGTGTATCCTATAAGATTCATGCCGCTACCTTTTGGATCCACAAACAAAAATCATCAGTTACTTATTGAGATATCTTAAATTCTCTTCAACCTTTAGGTAGACTCTTTAGGCTGCTTTGAATCTTGCACACAACCCTACGGAAACACTATATCTGGCCTACTGCTTGTTAAGTAAAGCAATAAGCCAACATACCTTTAATACACTTACCCTCAACACCCTTTCCCTTCTCATCAAGCCAATTTTGGTAGATGTTAAATAGGTGTTTCATAGGATTTGTTGTCTTGGCAAGCCATCTCTTTCAGCAACTCCTTTAGGTACTTCTGTCGATGATCATACTTCCATCCTTGGATGCTTGATTTGAATTCCTGAAGAACCCAATTCTCCCATCATAGCATCTCAACTCACTCTTCATCAAATCTGCAAACTCATTAAACCAGTCAGGATTAGTGCTCCAAACAAATTCATCTACATAATCTGGACCCTAGCGATACAGTTCCTTTTCCTTCAAGAATGGTGTCTTGTCAACTTAACTTCTCTTATATCATTTTAGAAGAAACTGGAATTGCTCTCATTACCAATGCTCTGCGTAGTTGTTTAGACGGAGAAAGCTTTGTGCAAGTTTAACAATACCTGGGTTGGCAATCACGTCCACCTCAGTCAGGGGGTTTTTTCCACAGATCATCTCGTTTCAACTAAACATAAGAAAAGGTTGTCTTAACATCCATTTGAAGAGTTTGAAGTTCATATGAGCTTCAAAGCATACAATCATAATTGTCTCAGTCCTGGCTACTGGAGGCAAGGTTTCTCAATAATACATGTCCTTCATGGTTATTACCTGACACATGATTGGTCGCCATAGCCTGATGTCAGTTGTCTGCCCTTGTCAATACAGATTCCTCGGGCTGTGCCAGACTTGTATGTCCTTAAAACTAATTCCCATCTTGGATTCTGACTCAACCTGGCCATTAACAGTTTTAATCATTGGTTCAACATTTTAAGAAAGGAATAGAAAGGCACAAAGTTATTGTATGAGTAGAATTCCATTGTTTTGCACCACTTTAGTTAATAATCACCAATGATAGATAAGAGTGGACTAGATCAGACTTGAGTAATAGATAGGTTGGTTCCAATCAAGGTTTACACGCTGGGTGCCTTCTAATATTATAACTAGGTTTTCTGTAACTTATGTTCCCCCCTGTTTCAATTTTGATTTGAACAATGTGAACTGGTTCCATAGTGGTCTCGCAGTCATTGTTTCATTGAGCCTCTGGAGTCAACTATTTTCCTTCTCTTCTCATGCATTCTTATTTTGTGCTTGGCCAAACTTTTCCTCCTAGGAGATTATGTGTGGGTAGTCTGGTTCACACCTTCTACTTTTTAGCTCCCTATACGAGCATGCGAATTTTGAATCATCATCTATCTCAACTGACCACCATGCTTGCTAACATTATAGTTTCTAAATCAAACAGAACATGATCCTTCTTACACACACGGTTCTTTTATGACAGACGTGTATGCTTGCTGTGTGAAATAGTATCAATGAAACAACCTCACACTTATGGACATCTTCAATTTTCCAAACTTGATTTCCATTGTCTGTGCCACCAAAAGCATTTGCACCCAAAACCGTATGTACAATGTTTGGTTTTTTCTTTCCCTGAGCTCATAAGGTGTTTTCTTTAGTAAAGGTTCAGCATTACTCCTATTTAAAATAGTAGCAAGCAGTACTCATACCTTCAGATCCCAAAGTTTTGGGAGTTACAGACCACTCTCGTAGAAGCATTGTTCTTAGCCATTCTATATCTCGAGTTCTTCTAGAGTGCATTTTTGCTTTCAACACACTCATGTTCTTTTTTGGGATTCATGGGGTCTTGAAAGTATTGTGATATTACACCCTATCGATTACCTAGTTGAATGCTGACTTCAAATTAGAACATGATCACCTGATATAGAACCATTATGATTAATCTTGTTTTGGACCAGTCTATTATCAGGATTTCAAATTTTTAAAAGTTTCACATTTATAAATTTTTAGAAATATGCCAAGTATAATAGCGAGAGTCATAAACAACTAACACAACACATAACAGTGACCATTTCCGTACCTTTACAACGCATTGGGCCCACACAAGTCATGTGCACATTTCTGAATGGTTCGTAGTGCTTACAATATGGTCTTTGGCTGAAAAGAGACTTGACATGCTTACATTGGACTTCATGACAAACTATTTTGCAACAAACTTTAATGTTAGGTAACCTTGTCATAGTCCTAGATCCGAGTTGCTTATACACGAAAAACTACATGTCCAAGTCTCCCTTGCCACAAGCCAATGGTCATCCCTCATACATTGAGCAAGTGGCACTTGTCTTAGGAATCTGACCTAAAATGTTAGGTAAATTTAATTGTGTGGAATCGCCTTAAAATGAATTCCTTGTTTTAGTTGAACTATGTAACAAGATTTGTTTAAATTCTCACATGGTTTCCTGTTGTCCATATAGCTAGATAGGCTTCAAGAAGTTATGTTTCAAACCTTCTAACAATATACATTTCAATTGCTTGAGAAAGTGTTTACCAACTTATCTATATCCCTTGATCAAACCTTACCTATTATCTCCCAAGGTGACACTTATCCTCCATTCCTTATAGCTAACGATGAAAGAAATTGTACGTTTATATACTCCTGACATGTGTCTTCATCCACCTTGTCCCAAATACAAAATGGCTTTGCTTCAAAAATCACTCTAACCTCCCAGAAACAAATCAAGGTTTAATAGTTTAGAACTCAATTTCTTTGGGTTCTTTTTAATGGGAACTGGTTTGATACTGTCCTTTCTAACCCAATTTTGTTTTAACATTTTCTCTTCTTGCTTATTCATGTTTTCCTTTTTCTAGACAATTATTGTGTGACTCTCGATGATTATAGTTCTTGAACGTGAGATTGATCTTTTCTTATTATGTATTTTGCTGCTGGGCTGACTGCAGCATGAAACAAGTTCACACTTAAACAAAGGCCACCTGCCCAGGGTGCTCCCTTTGACTCACCACAAATAGTCCTCCGTCATCCCCAATCTCTATTCATGTCTCTTGCATCGCAAAACACACTTACTCTCTTGATATCAGAAATCCAATCTCATTCTCTCCCCAACTTTTTGGGCTGTTGGGAACTATTCCAGAATACCCTAATCCTAACCTCATAGAATTACCAGGTTGAGGTCATAGATGTTTAGAGTACTTTGAGCATAGCACCTTTCCATCTTTCTTAGGCAATCACTCTCAAATCCTTTCCCTTGGATTTGAATGTTTCTTAATCTGAGCTTCATTATACTCTAGTCGCAATGGCAAGACCAATTTGTCCCTATATAAGCTCATCCTTAGTTTTTGGAAGATCAAGTTCAAGATCGGGGTTCAGAAGTTGTCTGAGTATTCTTGCCTTTCTTTACGATTGAATATTTCACGAAGCATGAAGATCCACAGTTTTTTCTATTTCATATATGAGTTAAAATTCAATTATCATCAGCACCTTGTTTCTGAGCAACTTTAGGTTGATATCTCTTTCCTTAACTCAGATATTTCACTTGCAATCACAAATCTACCTCATATCCCAAACATAGTTATTGACATTATACACTAAACTCACTTGGTCTACAAGTAGAAGATTTCAGATTCACACTGCTCTTGAACAATTGCTTTCCACACATCAACCATATACTATAAGTCATTAAAATCAAGTCAGAATGTTCTAGAGTAGGTTTCTAGTTTAATATCAATTTTACTTCAGCTTCAGCCTCCTTAAAGCGTACTAAAAACCTTTCTTATTTGATAAAATTGCTTTGAAAAAAACGTATGGGTTTTACATCTCAAGTTCTATATTCTCTTACGATCCGACTTATTCAGGCTCTGAATTTTTCTTTCGTTTGACAAATCAGTTCAAAGCTATGCAGAAGGACATTCACTAAGATCTAGATTTCGTAAGTTACTGCTACTTAGTTTCCTTTTGTTTAGCTTTTTAAGTAGCATTGCCTTTAACATTTGGTGGTTCATTGCAGCATAATTAGGTAGTAACTCATTTCTATCACAAATCTCATTTGTTCTTGTCATATCAGAAGAGTTACCTATTCTTCATTAGAAGAGATGCTTCCAGCCCTAGACCCATGTGTCCCTATTTCTTAGAACTGGGTTCTGCCTCTGGTCTCACTTCTTACCTAACATGCGTCACACAAACTAGAGAGCTTCTCTCCTCGCTTTCCTCCACCTGGAGGCCAAATCTCCCCGCGAGCAACATGGCTCTCGTTTGATCTTGTTCTCCATTTGTCCCCTCGGTTTCCGTGACAATCCCTTGTCAATGCTCAGTTATCACTTATCATTGAAGCAACCAGATCGTGCTGGTACTGTCTTCTTCATGTTGCCTTGGTTCGTCAGATTTTCCTGTAATGATATGAGGTTCTTCAAACCTTCTTCATGACCTTATTTCATCCAGATCTTCTTCTTTCCCTTTCAAGGCAGCCCTCGGACTTTGGTTGTGCCTTCCTCTTTGTGCTTGCGAAACATCATGAGTATAAGACCCAATTAATTGTTCTACAGTTCAAAGTGGATAAATCCTTGGCTTCTTGTAGTCGATACCTTAGCAGCATTTACCTGTCAAACTTCTCAAAACTTTTCACAACCAATCTTCACTAGTGAAACTTTGTCCAAGGAGTATAGTTCATTTAATAATTGACATAAAACGAGTATACATATCTTTTTTATTTCAGCTCGATTTCATATCAAAGCTTTCATATTTGACATAAGCATAGCCCACCGTAGATCTCATGACTTCATATGCACTTCATATGTAACTCCAGAGTTTCCCATATTTCATTGCAGTAGAACAACAGCTAAAATACGGCTTACTTCATTACACAATACCTTGTTGAAGAAGCGATAGCCTTGTGTCTTCTTCTCAAGGTCTAAGATCGTGCTAGTGATTCACTCTCCTTCTTCGGTTCCATTCATTGTTCGTCTCCACCTTGTTAGACCATTGTGTGATTATCACTCAGACACTAATATCATGTAACCAATGACAAGTTTTGCATGCAGTTCTCTCCAGCAGGATAGTTTTATTCCATTAATTGGCACCTTGATCCGAGATTTCCATTCGTATCTTCTTGAGTATCATCTTTTCTCCTTACCTAGTGTTACCCTTTCAAGAGTTAGGCTCTGATAATGGACAATGAAAGTGCAAGTGACACTCAAGAGGGGAGGGGGGTGAATTGAGTGTTGTAAAGCTGTTGTAAATTTCGATTAATTATAAGAACGTGTTTAGAACCAGTTTCAAGCAGGAAAAATAATGCAATAAAATAACAACACCAAGATTAACGAGGTCTCGAGCTTCTAATAAGTCTACGTCCTCCACTCACTCACTCTTTTATTAATAACTCAGAATAACAAAATAATTACACTCAATCAATTATGCACTATGACATATGATTCCCCAATTCCACTATGGAAGTTCAACACACCTTAACTATGAAGTTCTAAGGAGATGATCCATATCAATTCCCCAGCAAAATGAATCTCAGAATCTCAAATTACATACCTTTTGTCTCTCAATAACATTAGCCAACGCTTACAAAAGAGAGAATATTAAGAACCTTAATGTGGTGAATGGGTTTATGCTAGTTACTGACTTAGAGACTTTTGCAATCGTGTTTTCTATTTTGTTCATGCAAATGTTATCTTGGTTTGTAGCTGCAGATTCCTTAAATAAGCTTTGGCTATATGTATGTAATATTGTAAGGAGTATATTTTCCTTAGAATTATGGATAATAATTGGAAAATATTCACTGATTTATTTGAAACAAATAAAATCAGGACAATATATATAACATACTTTCCATACTTAAGAATATTCCGCTTACATACAATCCAAGATCCGTATATTTGTACAACATTTTGCTGTGGAAAGAAACTTTCCTAAATACGGATGTATTAAGTAAACTCTAGGAGACTGTGTTAGCACGTTCCCAGACTGTCCAGTCAGCCAAGTTTACTTATATTATGTATGACAAGTAACTTAAGGTTCCTTGTCATCACTAATTGGTACATCTCTGTATCTCAACTTTATAGTCCTATGTAACCTTCATACCACTTACATTGCATAATCGAGATTAAGAGTTACTCTATGAGCTTGGTCTTCATGCAAACTTCAAGACTTGGCTTCATGAGCTTCATCTTGTCATCCATTGAACTTTTTTCTTAATATGCACATACACAGAAACTTCGCTCAATATAGATGTTCAATGAGTTGTGTGCATCATTCACACAGAAGTCTAGGAATTCAACAAAAGCTTTCAAATTTCTCCCAAAAGGTTTCAGGGGCCTACGAGCTTCATGTGATGGATAATTTTGAGTCAAACATTTGGAGAAACAAGTTCCAGCTTGTAAACAAGAGGTACTTATTTACAATTAAGCTTATATAATATCGTTTCTATGTTTTTGATTTACACGCTATTTTGAATTTGCCATGTCACTTCTCCTTCTACTTCTATTCCATTTCCTTTGAGGTTCTGGTAATTTGTTCCCATTCAATAGTCTTATGTTTCTTTTATTTCTTGTTTTGATTTTGTTTCAAAGTTGTGATTTTTACGATTGTTTTTGATGATTTTAATTGGCTAAATTTGTTTGTATTTTTTGTTTCAGATTATTTGATTATCATCTGGAGTTGTTACGCGTCTTTATATGCGAGAAAAGTGTTTTGATTTTCGATTTAGATATTGTTCTTATAAACTACGGAACTACAATTCAAAAAAAAGTAGAAGATGTACACTAAGTGAGGAGAGGAAAGCTTAGAAACGGAAGTATTAATGGCGTTGAAGCGTGTTGAACGAATTCGACATGACGGTTTGAGGGTTAGGAGGCAGGTTCAGCAATTATTGATAGTGGATACTTTTCGTCTTGTATGCCTGTTTGATGTTGATACCAGCGATGGTATTAGATTGGTGTTTCAGGAATTATTGTTACTAACTACACTACACTTTATGGGATAGTTTCTATCTTACTTATACTTATTAATTAGAATATGTATATAGTTAAATTGAATGTTCGTTGCATTTTTCGTCCGTTGCCTGTTGTTTGTGTCGGGCCCTTGCATTCCGGTTCCTTTCCGTGCCTTCGCTCGCTCGTTTTTCCCCTTTCGGGCTTTCTCTTCGGCCGTCGTATGTTTCCACACTCGTTCAAAAGTTTACTAAACGCAAGATGGGCATTGATCTTTTCCTATCGCTTTTGTCCGTCGCCACTCGCACTCGCAGGTGTCGGCTTTCTCTTGCACTGCTGTAGCTCTGGGTGGCAGGGGCTGCACCCCGTTTTTCAAAAGGTTGCTTGAGTACCCTGCTTCTCACTTTGGTTTTCTTTTCTCACTACTCCCGCCCTTCTCGCCTCTTTTCGGCTCACATGGGTCTGTACCTCCGCTTGCCCGTGACCAAAACGGTAGTAACATGTTTTGAGGGGAAAGGGAGGAAAGTAGCAGCAGCGCTCCGCCCTCGCGCGCTCGCTCGCGCTCTCGCGCGCGATATAAAGTGCGCTAGAAGATATATAGATAGAGATAAGAGAGAGAGAGATCTGCAGATAGGGAGCAGAATAGGCTACTAGCATTCCTACTTCTTTCTGCGACTTGAACGTGAACGATAAACCGTTAGAGAAAACATTGTTGGAGCTACACATCGAGCAGAACTAGAGTAAGAACATTTCCAATGGTTATTAGCAATAAGAGAAAGTCAGAAGGAAGAATTCCATAAAAGTAACGAGAGCATCATTTATATTAGTCAAAGGACTCAAGATAACTTTATGCGGGGAGTGGAGAGAGCGAAGAACGCGTCTCATCAGTGGAAGCAAGAAAAAAACCACTGGCTGGCTAAGGACTCATCACTCTAAGTGGCAAAACTAAGGGGGCTTTTTGTGGGAAATTTCTTATAGGCATAACCGAAAGGGTGAAGCTTTCTTAGGCATCCCACTAGAATGAATACTTCTGCTGGGAATAATATAGATAGTTGCTTGCTAGCAGTTGCTTGCAAGAGATCTTCCCACTGAACTGAACAGAAAACGTATTCCTTATGCGAATAATTAAAGTTTTTAACTTTTCTTTTTTTTAAAAGCTTACTCTCTCACATTCACATCACTTCCAGCCACTCATTATATTACTCATCTACCTACTCTCACGTCACTAATTACCACTCAATCACTGATTCACTATTCACTGATTCACTTACTCCTCACACTCACTCACTCAGCACTCACTCACTCATTTCCACCTTCACTCACTCACCACTTATTTCACTCACTCACTCACCTCACTCACTCACTCACTCACTCACTCACTCACTCACTCACGCACCGTCAGCTGTCACTCACTCACTCACTCACTCACTCCCACCGACTCCCTTCACTCACTCCCATCACTCACTCAGTCCACTCACTCACTCACTCACTCACTCCACTCACTCGACTCACTCACTCACTCACTCACTCACTCACTCACTCACTCACTCACTCCCTCACTCACTCACTCACTCACTCACTCACTCCCTCCCCACTCACTCACTCACTCACGCATCACTCACTCACGGTCACATTCACACTTGATTCAGCTGACTCACTAAGTTCAACTTTACCTCTCCTCACTCACTTCTGATGCAAGCATCATAAACATGTAAGGACATGCTAATCTAATGTTTAGGCAAAGAAATGATTATTACTAAAGATGCAATCAACTTCGAAGGTATGGATGCAACAGCAAGGAGTGCAACCCTATGTGAAATACTTGCAAATGGGTACAAGCCTATATGGGTGCATCAAGGGAGGGATTTGCGTGTGCAGTGATTCACATACACATGACACGTACAATCAAGGAACAGAAGGTGGATTTTGTGGAACAAGATGGTTTTTGCCTATGGTTTTTTCTACATGCAGTGTGTTTCTCATTTGTAGCATTTGGTTTTTATTCTTTGGTAGTCTTGATCATCATAACCTTATCGAAAACATCGGAAAATACGTTCTTGAAGGTTTCTGATTAAAAGATGGATCTTGAAGTCCTTTCTTGAAGTTTCTTAAAGAATCTTGAATTGCGCACACAGGACTTTCTTGGAACGTGTTTTTGGGCGTTTTTCCAAGGTCTTGGCAGCAGTAATATGTAATTTAGCTTAAAATCTGAGTGGGGGGGAGTATCTTGTTATTAGTATTTAGATAAGTTGTTAGGTCTTTTCTTGGTTTGTTAGTTAGTTTAGAGTTTGTTTAGGAAGATAAGATTCAAGTGCCAGTTGCATGATGATGTGCATCTTATCTTTTGAGTTTGTTGAGCAAAGAGGAGTTATTTTCCTAGTCTTAGCTTGTTTTTTTAGTCCTATTTTTAGTTAGGCATTTTGTTGATGATTATACAATAAATGCGCAACATTAGGATTATTAGTTAAGTGTGAGTTTTGAATAAAAAATTGTTTGTTACTTTGAAAACAAAATTCCGAACTTAGAGTTGGGGGGGGGTCATTAATTCTTATACTCTTGTGATTTAATATAGTTTTGAGGGTGCTTATGATTTAATCAAAGGACTAATGATCAAACCCTAAAATTAAGAATCTTGGTGACTGGTTCTTTATAGATGTCTAAATTTTTTATCTATCCCTTTGTGATTTTGTTCACATGAAAATTCACATCACATTCACTCACTCACTCACTCACTCACTCACTCACTCACTCACTTACTTACTTAGTCTGTTCACTCATCACTCACTGTCAGTCAATCAGTGTGATTCACTATCACGCTGACTCATTGAGTCACTTTGCGTCACCTCACTCACTAGTCACTCAGTGGACTCACTCAGTCACTCATTGTACTCACTCAGCTCCCACGCACTAATGTACTCAGTCACTTAATCATTGTAACCCTACTCAGTCCTCCTAACTTAAGCCATTGCATTCTTGACTTTCAAGCCTTTTTCACCTTAAGCCATTGTATTCTAATTAATATTTTTTAAAATATACTTATTCTGATATATCAAAGTTTTTTAAATTTTATTTTGGCTAATTTTTATTGGTAAAGTGCTGACTGAGCTCAAGAAAAATTGGGGGGATGAAAAAATGGAAATTTGTGACACAAAATACTTGTGAAATAAGATTACGTATGTCTTTTTTCAAATGGGGGTTCCAAAGTTGCATTGGAAATCTTGGTTAGGATGTTTTTGCTATTCAGCATGGCAATTGAATAACATTAGTCAAATTTTTATTTTAAAATCATTATTTTAACCACTATTCTCCAATTATGTAGTGGTGATGGTATAGAATTTAATAGGGTTGTCTATTATGTATTTTTTAGTATCAAGATGGTACTTTGAAATGCAGTTTAGTCTAAAGTTCATGAAGCATTGGATGATATTGTGTGACTTGAGCAACTGCTCCACTTGTTGAGGAGTGAACATAAGTTGTTTGTATCCCCCTGAGCATGAGCAATGGCTATCTTCAGTTGCCTTTCTTTTGCGTTGTATGCCATGACCATAGTCCTCCCTTGACGCTTCACCCTTTGTGGTGCCATTTCTCATTTTGGATATACTGCAATTGTAGGTTAATGTTAAATGTTGTGTGTCGTTCGTTTTGGCTTTGGTTTGTGGCTTAGAGGCCCTTAGAACAAAAACGGAAAATGACAAAAACTCACATGTTGTAGCCCCTCAAAAGAATAATTCAAGCTTCGTCTGGTTTCAGTATTCATTGGTTTTGTTTACTTGTACTCAGTTATAATTGATTTTCTCTATTATCTCATGTTATTCATTGTTTTTTTTACTTTTTGTGAAGAATTATGTGCAAGAAGTGAGAAATGAAAGAACTTTGAGAACAATGTGCAAAGTTTCTTAGAAGTAACTATTTTGGTGAAATACGTTTGATAAGTTAGTTTTTTTTCTTTCTCTTTTGTACTTAAAGAAATTATAGTTCTAATGTCAACTTTTAACATCAAACTACATACTAGTCTATCCTTTTATACTAAATTAATTACTAGTTAATTTTCAATATTAATGTTAAGTGTGTTTGTGATTCAAATCATAGAGAATTTGGTAATTGTTCGTAGAATTTATTATTAAATGTGATAGTGAACGTGATGAATTGAACTTTGCAGGTTATATGTGGAGCTAATGTAGGTATGGTACAGGATTAGCACTGCTGGTATAGTCATTATTGCAAAATGTCGCAAAAAATAATTAATGTTAAAAGTAAATGGGCCCATCTACTACGTTACTAAAAGTTTAATTTTTAAATAATCCACTAAAAAAAACATTATAAGGATCCCGGGCCTAACAATAGGCGTTACCTAATAACTTTAGGGTTACGGGGCTTGGAAAAAGAGCATACCTTTAACACACTTTTATATACAGGCGCTGATGAAATGTCTTAACCTAAAGTCATAGTTTTAGTTTACGGTCATGTTTGAAGCTGTAACCTAAAGGTCATTCTAGGTTACGATCTTTTAAAGACCCGTAACCGAAAGTTTACTTTTAGGGTTACCTCACCGCCCGTAATCTAACCTATATTCGACGTAAAGGCTTACTAACAAGAGGTAACCTATAGTCTAATTTATCCTCGTAACCTTGAGACAGTTTTTCCACTAGTGATCATACTGAGATGTTCCCACCTCAACTGTCCTTGAGAAGTGGTTCTGTGGTCTAGCTTCTACAACATTTAGGTAATGAGAGTCGTAATGTCTGGTTCAGCTACTAGGGTAATTCATGAACTAGAAGTTAATGCTGCTTATGAAGTTAATTGAAGAAATTGTTATCATAGCTCAGTTTGGCAAACGTAACCCAGAGGAACACTCGCAGAGGTGACCAATGTAGACAAGAACAACCCGTTCTCTAACACATACACCAATGCTAGAGTCAAGCTCGACAATATTGGGTACTACATCTCCTCCACCATCATCGTATCTGCGATGGCTGCACCTTCGGGTATACTAAGCTTTAATTTTGCGATTTGTGGTTCTATTCGGTCATAGTGCCCAGTCATTCATAGTTCCATATAGCAGAGTGTGTGCCTTCAATCCTACAGACCCGTTCTCTACACAGACAAAGCCAGGTTGGAAGATCATCCATACGTTTCCTACAAGAATTCAACATAATTTGCAGAATCCCAACAATGCGGTCACAACAATCCGCATCAAGCATGTGCCACGTTTTTGCACTCACCACAGCCCCAGGTTTAATATACCACCATTGCCAGCAACCAACAGCCCCACAAGCAATGAGATTTCGGAGTTGAGAATATGATGCTACGATGCAAAGAACATGGAGCAATGCAGGCTCAAACAACAACTGAGGCCCAGCTACTCAGTTGCATAGTGACGCTCAGCGGCAGCAAGTCACTACCTCCTCCACCAATCCACCAGCTCAAAGGGGACCATTGTATTTCCTACCACTGCCAGAAGAGATACCCTTATAGGGCCCCAAATGCCATTGAAGATGCAGATTTGAGATTGGAGCACAAATGGTACGCCACATGTGGTGATTGATGAGCTTGGCACAGCCTACACATTCTACGGAGAAAAATGAACATGGAGAATAGAGCTCCAGTAGCGGACAACCGTGATACTTGACACCTCCCAAGGTTCCACTACCCTTTCCTCAGAGGTGATAGATAGATACAATCACGTTCCTAAGTTTTTCTCGTTATTGTGAAAAATTGCAGGTTATTGTGCTTTCTGATTTAATTACACAGGGGCCTCATAGACTAGTTTTTGAAGGCATATGGACAGGACTTGAATTGATTTCAGTGAGACTGTTGGGTTAACTGAAGAAGTAACTTTTTTGCGAATAAGTCTGCACCTAAATCAAGGATCCTGGGTTTTCGATACTTGTAACATTGGTCCACTGTTTATGATAAAGCTTTATGTGAATTTAGGGGCCGTGTTTATGCCATTGTCTATTTGCATGAAGTTTGACATGGGTTCTTGTTAAATTTACATGAAGGTAAATACCCATACGGCATTTTGGAGGATTTCCTAGTAGATTAGGAAGTTTTGCATCCTCTAGACTTGGTGTCTACATATGAAGAGGATGCCCCATCCATTATTTAAGTAAACCATTTTAAAAAAAATGCAGGTGCTGTTATTGATGTGAAAAATGGTAGTCAACTCTTTCTGTAGGTGATGAACAAGTTACCCTTAACCTTATAGTGCCATCTTGAAAAACCCCATTTTAGAGCAATCCTACTATAGATTGATATTGTTTAGGAAATTATTTGCGATGACTTGCCTTGGGGGGGGGGGGGGGGAGGGGGGCGGGGGGGGGGGGGGGGGGGGGGGGGGGGGGGGGGGGGGGCGATCCTTAAAAAGGACTTCTGGAGCCGTTTTTTATGTTTGGATGTTGTTTCAGGTGAAGGAATATGGAGTCATAGCTGATTTCAAGACCTTTAGAGTGAATTTAATTCAGCAACAACTTGCAATTTTTGAAGCTGCCCAGCATATTTGTTTGTAAAGGAGTAACACAACCTGATAGAGAGGAAACCCCTTTCCTCTAATTTTGAGATATGCATTCTAGATGAAAAAGGAGCTATATCCAGTTATTGTTATGCTTCCTACTGATAGTCAACTTAAAAAATTTATTCGCTGTGCTAAATGTCATGAAAAGGCTATTGGTTACACTATTAGATGATTTGACTAGTATTAGTCCTATTTTTGCATGCTCGCATTCAGTTAGAGGAAGGTCATAAACCATGCATACAGTGGTAATACCCTGATTTTTTAGTATGTGTATAGTTAAAATTAATATTTTAGTAAATACAATTTAATGTTTAAATGTAGTTTTAGTATTTTTGGAATAATATGGCCTAACGATTCCAGTAATTGAAGAAATTTCATTAATTAATGAGTTAAATATTTATTTCAAGTTTTATAAAGCTATACATATTTCTATAAAGGGTAATAATATTTAATTCTTATAAACGTTTGCCCCCAAAATTGGGGATTTTTAAAGGTTTTTTCCTAAATTGTTATTAAAACAAGGCACAAAATTATTTCATTCATTAGGGGTATTTAGTAATTTACAAAGTGACTTTTGGGCCTAAAGTACCCCTTTAAACTGAATTTTCAGAATTAAATTAGGTTTTATGTTTTGGATTTACAGAAAAAAATACAAACTAAAACCCTAACCCGAAGCTCCTGCCCACCACTCCACCGGTCCCCCCCTCGCCTGCAACCACGGGTGTAAAACCATCCGCAGCCAGCTGCGACCAACAGGACACGCCCACCGCCACCAGCACCCCGCCACCGGTTTTCCCCTTCTCCTTCCTCTTTGTTGGGGTTTTGGTAAGTTTAAAAAATTTCTCTTTTCTCAATTTAATTCAATCTGTTTAATCATTATTTTATAACTCATGTTTTATAATTATGATCAAGTTTTATTGATATATCATGTTTTAATAAATTTGTTCTGAATTATTAAATTTTTGTTTTTAAGTACAAAAAAATTATTAAGTTTTATGATTTTTATGTTTTAAATTAATCTATATGATCAATAATATGCTATCGTAATGTTTTATGATAAAATAATAATGTTTATGATGTTTTAGAAGGATTTTTAATAAAAGTTATTGCTGTAATGTTTATAGTGTGAATAAAAAATAGTGGTGGTATTCAATCATATTTAAGTATAAAAAAATAGTTTTGATGGCAAGAATTAAAGTATAATGATCTTGTAATGTTATTATATTGTTTTATGCATGATTCCATGAGGTTTATTAAGGGTTTTATATTTAATTTGCTGTAATTTATTATAGTGATGAATAAAAAAGAGTGGTGAAAGGAGTTTTATTCTGTAATCAAGTATAAAAAATGGTTTTTAGTATTCACAACTAATATAGTAATGAATCCCTTGATGTAAATTAATGTTTTAGCTCAAAGTAGAATTTAGAAGGTTTTTTAAGAGGTTTTAGCAATGGAATATTCTGTAAAGTTTATTAAAGTGTTTCTAGAATAGTAGAAATATAGTTTCATGCTAGAATTCTGTATAAGTATTTTAAATGCATGAAACATATAGGGTGTCATAGAACATAGATATATTGTTTTTATGGTCCAAATTAGAATTTTAAAGGCTCAAATATTGAAGTAAGTTTCAAAGCTTCCATTTTTGGTAAGTAGGAAAAACAAGAGTTTAGAAATAATTAAAAAGAAAAGTATGAATTGACTGAACCGACAACATCGGAAGTTTTAGGGGGGGGGGGGGATTTTTCAACCTTAAGTTAGTTTAGATTTTGTTGTAAGTTTAGTCAAAGCAGGTTTTTATTTACTCTCCCAAACTGTATTTTTAGGAGGCTTTCGTGCTAATCATATTTTAGTATTAGTGCGACTCATTCTCTA
>PYUH01000324.1:323316-333457 GCA_016808085.1 Suaeda aralocaspica | reverse complement strand
CTTTTTCTTTCTTCTTCCTCCTTCCTCCCTCTCTCAGCTCTCATTATCCTATCTCTTCTTTCTTTCTCTCTCTACAATTCAAAATCCCCATTACTCCCCTTCTCACTCTAACTTCTCTCTACTATATTTCCCTCTCTACTGACCCAAATTCACTCAAATTTTCACCAAACTTCATATTTTTCCACCCTCTTCTAGATCCCCACCATAAATCTCACTAAAAAAAATCTCAACTCACATCACTCAATTCCTCACTTTTCTTACTACACCTTCAATGGCACCAAAGAGGGAAAGGGTTGGAACTAGCTCAAGGAACAAACCATAAGGATTCGAGCGAGATTCTACGTACGGGTTAGTTGCTTTCGGTTCACAAGAGCAAAAGGTAAGTTTCGAAAAGTTAAAATTGAGGCATGTTACCCCTACCCGTTTTCTGGACCATCAATTGTTACGTGCTTTAGGAGTATATAATGAAACTGAGGAACTGTTTAAAGTATGCAAAGATTTTTCACTATGGATGCTCCGACTTACCCTGACATAACTTACGAGTTTATGTCAAGCTTTGAGATTGACTGACCAAACCCCAAAGCACCTGTTAGAGGTGTTAGTTTTAGGATGTTCAATGTCGATCAGTATGAAACGCTCGAAGACGTTGGGGCTATCTTTGATTTATCCAATTGGGGGCGTGCTAGACCCCAAAGGGCTTTGAAGATGTTGCATGGTGGTTTTCTCTGACAGGTGTGCTCTTGACTAACTGACAACATGCCAAAGCTAACCTGATCCACCACCCTCAGCTAGGATTACTTACCGTTTTCTTGCAGGGACGATATTTGGTCGGTATGAACAGCATCAGGTTCATACCAGAGAAATGTGGTGCCTTGGGAGGCACTTGGTAAAACACTCTTTTCCCTATCGTCTTCATCTTACTCACCTGTTTGCTATGCATTTACACACTCAATGCAAGACTTATGCAGGTACAAATCGATTCGGCCAACCAACCATTAACAATACTATGTTTTGGTGGCCTATTGACATATGTTGGTAGGTACTACAAGGCCATCCTTGAGTATGGTAGGACCCCTGCTGTGGGGTCTCCACTTTGGATGCCCCTTACCTTAGCCAATGTGATTGGCTAGAGTTAACGGATGTGGGGCGTATTAGATGGTACATAGGACCATCCAGGGGAGTTTCTGTTATTCTCCCTAATTCTTCACTGGCTTGATTGCTGCCTGATCAGCAATCCTATACTATAACTTTAGATGGCGTGGTTCAAGTTCTTCTGCAGGTACCTCAAGACGCAGCAGGCCGAGTCAGTCTCTGCAGTTCGTGCCCTAGCAGCCACCCCAGCAACCACCCCAGTAGCCCCCGAGGGACCCTGCCCCATGGCAGGTACAGATGAACCAGCTGCGGAACCGATTCAACAACTTCCAATTACATCAACAGCAGTTCATGGATCAGTTCGCCACCTTTGAGCAGGATCAGCATCTTGCCATGTACCCCATTTATGACCACTACGTCTATACCGGCGTAGTGCCCTCTACTGGCCCTCACCCTTCATGGTATCACTTCAACCCTAGAGAGGGGACCAGTGGAGCAGGGGGAGCATGTGGTGGAGGTGATGATGATGATGATGGTGATGATGATGATAATGATGATGCCAATGAAGACACTGACACTTTCCTCTAGAATTCTGGTTGAGAGGACTCCCTTACTTCCTTTAGCATGAGGACATTGCTATGTCCGGCTTGGGGAGGTATCTTTATTGCTTTCTTAGTTTAGTTTTTATTGCTTTCTAGTGTAGTTTTTATTATTTTCTTAGGTTAGTCATATGGTTTTTACTACTTGTTAGAAGTAGGTGTTTACATATGACCAAAAAAAATATACTGCTTTCATAGTTTAAATTTTTGCTCTACTTTTGGTAGTTAGTTTTAGTTGATTGATTGATTGAATGGTTTGATGAAACTTTGTGAATGGTGACTTCCATGTGCCCCGCATTTTATTTAAAAATGTTTTTGATTGATTGGGGCATGTGATGAGTTATATTTTGGGAATTGCCAACTTGGACTTGAACTTGACTTAGCTTGAAACAATTTCTAATCTTGCCATTATAGCCATGTGTAGAGTAGAGGCTTGAATTGTGTTAACGGGAGGATTTGAGCCGCATACATTATTTTATGCTTAATTCTTTTCATGTGTGCTTAGTTCATGGTGCTTGTATGATCCATGTTTTTGCTTTTAACTCTAGTAGCTTGGCTTTGGTGTGTTACATGTCGCGAATGATAAAAGGCATTCATTTCTTTTAGGAGCTTTCAGATTTTAGGTATTCCTTCACAAATTTTCCCTTGGTCCTTATTTTGACCTTTTTACCCTTCATTTTCATTTTAGCCACATTACGACCCTATTCGGTCGTGTTCTAATCAGTTGACATATGCCCAAGCTTGGCTTGGGGGAGTTGGAGAGTTGTTTTGGTGTTGTTTTGCATTTGTTGGAGATTTTGGAGGATTAGAAAATTGTGAATGGTTGTTGTTGAAGTTTGATAATGGGTCTCACATTAAGGCTCTGCATACCAATGTCTAGGCTAGTTTTAATGAAGAATTAAAATGTTATATCTTTTATTGGCCTAGTTATGTATGTGTGATGATTTTGTCCTTGACATGTCATTAAGAGTCGTGAGCCTAAATTGAAAAAAAATCTTGAAAGTTGAAAAGGAAAAAAAAGAAGAAGAAATGAAAAAAAAAAATGAAATGAAAGAAAAAAAAAAGAAAAAAAGAATTTAAAGATGTTGAAGAACAATTCACCTATGGTTGCATCCTTGCTATTGACATCCAAACCTTGGAAGTTAATTGCATCTTTGTTAATCTTGTCATTGTTGCTGAAATTGATTATGTTGTTAATCTTGTCATTGATGCTTGCATCATCCTCCCTTACTTCAAAAGAGTTTGACCTCAAACTTCGATGTTGCTCATCAGGAATGTATGGAGATAAATCAGGTATATTGAAAGTAGCATGGACTCCATAATCTCCTCGTAATTCAAGCTGGTAAGTATTATCACCAACATATTTCAAAATTTTGAATGGTCCATCACACCTAGGCATCAATTTATTTTTCCACTGATTAGGAAATCGTTCTTTCCTGAGATGTAACCAAACCAAATCACCTTCCTAATATTGACGTTGGCTCCTTTGCTTAATTGCGCGAGTTTTATACTGGTCATTCACCTTTTTAATTCTTGCTCTGATCTGGGCATGTAATTTCTGCATATATTGAATTTTATCCAAAGCAGTCTTATGAACCAACTCACCTTTAGGAACATAAATGAAATCAATTGGCAACTTGGGATTGACTCCATAAATAACTTCAAAGGGTGAATGTTTACTTTGATAAGTAGGTGATCTGTTATAAGCAAACTCAGCGTGCGCCAATTTAATTCCCAATCATTCTTACTTTTTCTTACCAATCCACGCAGTAGTATCCCCAAAGTCCTGTTTGTCACCTCAGTCTGCCCATCAGTTTGTGGATGATAGGAAGTACTAAAAAGCAATTTGGTTCCAACCAGTTTCCAAAGTGATTTCGAGAAGTAACTCATGAATTTTGAATCTCTATCACTGACAATGGTTTTAAGTACACCATGCAATCTTATTACATCCCTAAAATATAGCTCGATCTGCAACATTAACAGCATCATCAGTCTTATGGCAAGGTGTGAATTGTGCCCTCTTTGAAAATCTAATCTGTCCACCACCACCATAATAGAGTCCTTATTTCGAGCAGTTCTCGGTAGACCAACAATGAAATCCATTGATACATCTTCCCATGGACCATCAGGAACTGGTAATGGTGTATATAGACCCTGATGAAATTTTTCCTTGGCCTTCTCACATATAGCACATTGAGATATCACAGCTTCCACATCTCCAATCATCTTAGGCAAATAAAAATATTCTTGCAGCATGTTGAATGATTTAGCAATTCCAAAATGCCCTGCAAGACCCCCTCCATGCGCCTCTCTCACTAGCAACTCCATAATTTAAAAGTTAGGCACACACAACTAGTTCTCCTTAAATAGGACATGATGCAACACATAAGATCCCACAACTCCACTCTCCAGTTGTTGCATCATAGGACCAAAATCCACATCATATTCATAATATGTCTTGATTAGTTCTAAAGCACGCAGCTTGCAATTCAATACACTAATCAGCACATACCTTCTAGAAAGTGCATCTGCCACCACATTAGACTTGCCATCTTTATGTTTGGAGGAAAAAAGAAAGGATTGAAGGAACTTAACACACTTGGCATATCTAGGATTCTGCTGACCATGGATATGTTTCAGTGCTTCATGATCAGAATCTAGCATGAAATGATTAGGAGTTGAATAATGACTCAAATGATCCAGAGCTCTAACAATTGCATAAAACTACTTATCATAAGTGGAATAATTCAACCTGGTTCCATTTAAATTTTCACTGAAATAGGCAATTGGTCGTTTTCCCTGCACTAAAACTGCGCCAATTCCCACATTGCTTGCATCTGTTTCAACTTCAAAAGGTTTTGTGAAGTCAAGCAATGTAAGAATAGGTGTGTGGCATAACAAAACCTTTATTTTTTTTTTTAAAGCTCGTTAATTTGCGCCTCTTTGGTCCACTTAAATTTCTTGTCCTTCTTAATGCATTCAGTCATAGGAGCAACAATTGATGAAAATGTTTTGACAAACCTCCTGTAGAATGAAGCCAAAACATGAAAAGAACGAACTTCAGTAACATTCGTGGGTTTTGGCCATGATTTGATTGCTTCAACCTTAGACTGATCCACTGAAACTCCATCCTTTGGAACCACATATCCCAAAAATGTCACACTGCTCACTATAAAATAATACTTCTCCAATTTCCCATAAATTTGTTGTTGCCCCAGAGTTTCGAAAACTTGTCTTAGATGCTGTAGATGATCATCATTTCTTCTACTATAAATCAGTATATCATCTAAGTACACAACAACAAACTTCCCCATGTATGGTTTCAAAACTTCATTAATGAGCCTCATAAAAGTACTTGGTGTGTTGTTGAGTCCAAAAGGCATGACTAACCATTCAAAGAGACCCAATTTAGTTTTGAAAGTTGTTTTCCACTCATCTCCTTCTCTCATGTGTATTTGATGATACCCAATCCTCAAATCAATTTTGGAAAACACTTGTGACCCAAACGATTCATCCAATAAATCGTTCAACCTTGGGATCGAGAACCTGCACTTGATTGTGATGTTGTTGACGGCCCTAGAATCAATGCACATGCACCAAGATCCGTCTTTCTTAGGAACAATCAGTGTTGGCACGGCACACGGACTCATACCGTCTCTAACATATCCCCTTTGCATCAATTCCTCAATCTGCCTTTGTATTTCCTTAGTCTCTTCGGGATTGCATCGGTATGCAGGTTTATTGAGAATCTGAGCACTTGGAATCAAGTCAATCTGGTGCTCAATGCCCCGAGTGGGAGGCAATAGTGGAGGCAAATTAAATCTTCTGGAAATACATCTTCAAATACTTTCAATAATGGTTGAAGAATTCGTGGGATTGTAGATGTTTGAACTCTCACTTTCTTAGCCATTAATAGGAACATTTGCTGGCAATAAGATAATTCCTTCTCCAACTCCTTAGGATTTGACAAGAACACTCCCTTCTTGTTCTCCACATTCAGTTGCTTCCTGTCTTGCGCCACTTTCAGAGGTTTCAAAGCAATTGTCTTGCCATTTTCCTATTTCTTGTTAACATAAACATTGGTTCTTCCATCATACTTCACAAATTGATCATATTGTCAGGGTCTACAAAGCAATATATGACAAGCATCCATAGGGCAAACATCACACAATACAAAATCCTCAAACTGACCAATTTTGAAATTGACCAGGGCTTGTTTGGTCACCTTAACATTACTTGTATTGCTCAGCCAATGTAACTTGTAAGGTTGAGGATGGTTGTGTGTAGGGTAGTCAAGCTTCTGAATTAGTAGGGTAGAGACCACATTAGTACAACTGCCACTATCAATAATCACGTCACACGGCTTGCCTTGTACATTGCATCTAATCAAGAAAATTTTGTCCCTCTGGCTCTCTTCAACTGGTGTTGGCTTAGTTTGAAGAACCCTCCTGAGGACTAACGCCTGACCCTGCGCTTCAGCCTCTACTTCCTCCATATCATTGCTACTTTTCTCTTCTTGTGATTCAGAATTTTTGTCCTCCCCTTCTTCAAGAAAAACATATAGGTAAGCATCCCCTATCTCCTGTGCTTCCCTAACAGTAATCTCCTGTGCTTCCCTAACAGTAATCACCCTGCGATGTAGGTCTCCATAACCTTGACACTTGAAGCACTTCCTCTTGTCATCAGGGATTGCAGGTGATTTAACTGAAGTGGCTGCCCTTTTTAAGTTGTCGAAACTAGGTTTAGCACTAAGTGTTTGGGAACACACCACTTCCTTCTCCTTTTTAGACTCATAGGATTTAAAGAATGCCTTTGGATTTTTAGAATTCCCATGTTTTTCCACTCTGAGTGCTACTTTACAGATTTCCTCATAAGTCCAATAAGGTTGCAACTCCACTTTCTCCCAGATAGAGTCATCTAATCCTGCAACAAATCGAGCAACCTTGTCATCTTCCTTTTCTTCCAAATCACATAATATCAACATCTTTTCAAAGGCATTGATATATTCTTCCACACTCTTCTGCCCTTGTTTTAAGGTATGCATCTTCAGGAAGTTGTTCTACTCATACTCATGTGGCAAAAATTTCTTTCTCAGTTCCCTCTTCAGTTTGCGCCAAGACACTATTTTTTATCTACCTTCTTTTTTTCGTTTCCTTTGTAGCCCTTCATACCACAAACTAGCATAGGAAGTCAACTTCAATTCCGCCACCCTAAAGGCTTTATAAACATCATATTATTTGTAGTTGAAGACTCTTTCGGCTATCCTTAGCGAATCATGGAAAACTTCAGGATCTAAACTGCCATTGAATTTAGGAACGTCCAATTTTAGGCGCTACGATCATCATCTTTCGGTTTGCCTCGTTTTCTGTGTCCTTTTTGATCATCTTCATCAATAGATCTAGTGTCATATAAACGCCTAGGTTTACGTGCACTTCATCCTGAATTAGATTCCTCAATTTCGTGGCTCTTCTTGTTAGTTTTCGATCTCCATGACACGAAATTCATTACCTCCTCTAGCATGGTTCGTAATTCTCTGATCTCATTGTCTCTCTTGATTTCCTTAGCTTGCTCTAAGGACAATCCCCTTTGAAAATTTGCAGGAACTCCTTCACCTCCACCTTCCATAGCAATGTTGGACAAAGTGATTAATAGATTCAGAAGCACTTGAGATTAAACGTTCTCTCAATTAGAGCACCAAATTTGATGTGATTTTTCTTATGAATTTGAAAACTCACAAAGGTAAACTAAAATTTTGAATTCCTAAAGGCCAAGCCACTAAAATTCTTAAATTTAGGTTGATTAACTAGTCTTTGAATAAAGCCTAAGCACCCTCAAAGCCACTAATTAATTTCACAAGAGTATAAAGGAAAAACCACCAACTCAACAAAAATTTCGATTTTTTTTTTTAGAGTAAACAAACAAACTTTTTCTATTAAACTCAAACATATTTTTTACAAGTTTATGTTGAGACTATTTATAGGAATACTCATCAACAAAAATCCTAACTAAAAACACTAAAATACACGCACAAAACAATGGGAATTCGTCCCTCACACACACACACAAGATAAGGATGCCACGTCATCATTGTATCTTAATCTTATCTTGCTAACTAACTCTAACAAACTTATCTAAACAAGAAAATATACTAACAAAATTTTTAACAACCTAAAAAAAAAATCAACAAATTACAACCAGAATTACATAAAAAATCAAAGAACCCAAAACCCTAAAAAGATCGCCAAGATTGTGCTTCAATTTTTGCGCAATTTTCAAGATTTTGCCTTAAATCTTCAAGAAACCTTTCAAGATCTAGTCTTTTAATCAAGAAACCTTAAAGAAGTATTTTCCGATGTTTTTAAGGTTTTAAATGATGATCAAGACTTACAAAGAAATAAAAGACCCAATGCATAAAATGAGAAAAACCCTAGCAAATGTAGTGGGAAAAAACCCATAGGAAAATACCATCTTGTTCCACAAAATCCACCATTCTTTCCTTGATTTACGTTCCACCCTAGGTGTATGTGATCATACACACGCAAATCCCTACCCTTGATGCACCCATATGGCTTGTATCCCCATATGCAATTAATTCACCTATGGCTGCATCCTTGCTATTGACATCCAAACCTTCGAAGTTGATTGCATCTTTGTTAATCTTGTCATTGTTGCTCAAATTGATTACATTGTTAATGTTTTCATTGATGTTTGCATCACAATGCCCAAAGGTTGTATGTTGTTTTGGAAAGAGGATGATGAGGCTTCTACGTGTAAAATGTGTGGCAGCAACGACTGAGATACAAGAAGACTTATAAATGGAACGACGCCTTTGTATGTTGTCACTTATCTCCCAATCACATCTAGATTGCAAAGATTGTTTGCAACTATGAACATTAAGGAAATGACATGGCATGCAAAGAATCCTAGTGATAGTGAAGATTGGAAACAATTGGATTGGTTATTTAAATGAATATGCATCTGATCCTAGTAATGTTCGAATTGGGTTATGTACACATGGGTATAATGCTATTGGTAAATTTTGCGGTAAGTATTTTGTTGGCCAGTCAGTTTAACCCCTTACAACTTGTCCCCCTACATGTGTATGAAAAGAGATTTTATGTTTCTTTCGTTGATTATTCCCGGTTCAAACAATCCAATGAGAAAATTAGATGTTTACATGCAACCATTAATTGAAGATTTGAAACAATTGTTGGAAATTGGTGCAACTACATATATGACATTTAAACAAAACAAAGTTACACTCTTCGAGCTGACATATTATGGACCATTTGAATTAATTTAAAGGCTGAAACACTTGTAACTATGTTATGTAGGAATGTTTAGGGTAATTATAGGTTCAAAAGTAGAAAAATGAGAGAAATAGGCATAATAGTAGCCACTTTGAGCCATTTTGAGGGTTTTTGAGCCAAAAACACTTGTAAGTCCTCATTTGAATTAAATTAACTGCTAAATCATCTGTAACTATGCTATGTAGGTATTGTTAGGGTAATTATAAGTTGAATTTAAAAAAAAAGTGAAATAGGCATATTAGTAGCCACTTTGAGGTATTTTGATGAGCCAAAAACACTTGTAACTTCTCATTTGAATTAATTTAAAGGCTAAAACACTAGTAAATATGTTATAGGGAAATTTTTGGATAATTATAGGTTTAAATGTAGAGGTATGTGAGATATGAGCGTAGTAGTAACCATTTTGAGGGATTTTGAGCCAAAAAATATTCGTAACTTCACATTTGAATTAACTTAAAGTCCTCATTTAGTCACAAATGTGAAAATCAAGCAATGAGGGAACTATGAAGACACCATATGAGGAGTATTGGGAGACGATTGGTGGGCGCAGCAAGAGAGTTTGTGTAAAGGGTGTTGGTAGTGGTGTAGAGTTGTACTATGACTCATTAGGGCGATTTGAATCTTCAATACAGTACATGCCCTCTTTCATTTCTCAAATACTAGAGCATTTTAAAAAGCTCGTAGAGGGTTTGAGGACACAGATGTAACACCCTGAAATTTCCTAACTTTCTACTCTATATTTTTCCGGAAAACATATTATAAATATTAATGAATTATAATTATTTAAACTCCTAAATAACGGGAAAAACCAAAGTATTTACCACCACCGTGATAACGGCTAAGGAGTTTATCAAAGTACTACAGCAGAAGTCTTAAAACCAAGACCAAACTTCAAAACAAGTCACAAACCAAATTCCAATAAACATCCAAAACAAAAACCAACTTAAAACTTTATTACACTTCGGAACCATTTTAATGGCCCTTAATTACCAACTTAAAACTCCAAGAAGGTATTACCTATGTCACATAAAGTGACGGAATTCAACGCATTAAAAATATAAACAGAGTACAACGTCTTGTACTCCAATTAGAAGTCATAGATCTCTATTCCTTACAACCCCCCCCCCCCCCCCCCCCCCC